>JASAUF010000035.1:0-534801 GCA_030180095.1 Magnolia changhungtana | reverse complement strand
TCTGGAATGTTTTCTTTCTTAATGGCAAAGGCATTTTCGTCCCAAAAATATTGTCCTTTAGTAATGCAGGTGAAAGTATAAAAGAGTTTTCTTTTAAGGGGGTGTATATATTTTGGAGGTCCCTTGATGCCCCCGTGTGTACGCAGGGAGAAAACCAAAATAGAAATTATGGGTTCTATTACTTTACTCACTCGTTCAGATGTTAGCTCTCAATGGCCAAAGACTTTGGTTTTTTTTTTTTTTAATTATTTTAATGTTCAATTTTAAGTCAGTCTTATCAGGTCAAGCGAGCAACTATCAGCGGGTCCAACACGTGGTTTTTTCTTGGTCTGCACTCAGTGTTCGTTCTTTTCACAACTGAATGTTGATTCTTTTCCTGGTTTTGAGTCACTTGTCTTACCGGGTCAAACAAGCACCAACCATCCATAGGTGGGTCAAGCACGTTGTATCATTTATTCTTGGAAAAGGGTCCCACGCACTTTTTCAATTTCTCCTTTTCTCACTGGGATCATGGAACATTATCAACAAACGGTACAGGCTGCACGGTATATTGGCAAAGTTTCTCGATTACCTGTTTCATGCGGCAATGAATTGTAAGACAAGTGGGTCCCACCGTCTGGAAGAACCAGAAAAAATTAAAGCTTTTTTTTTTTTTCTTCACAATGTCAGGTTTGGAAAAGTAGGCGGCTGTGTCTATTGAGGACGCGGATTGTGTCCTACTCCCTCCGTCCGGGCAGGGACCTGTGAGGCCACCGTGATGTAAGTGTTTTTATTGACGCCGTTCAACGATTTTCTCAGATATTTTAAAATATGAACCAAAAAATGAGGCAGGTACAAGGTACTTAACTGGACCACAAAGTGGGGGATTGAACGTTCACCATTAAAAACTTCTTGGGAGCTTGAAAGTTTCGGATCAAAGGTGATATTTGCGCTTTCAGTTCATCCACATCTATACTGACCCTTATGAATAGGTTGGATGAAAAAAAAAAAAAAAAAAAAACATCACGTTGGCCGTTAGAAAGGTTTCAACAGTGGGTGCCATTATCAGTGCAGCTTCCTTTGGTGTGGTCCACTGGAGCTGTGGACCTGTCTCAATTTAGGATCATACCTTAAAATGATACGATAAAAGTGGTGAACAGCATGGATAAAACATTTACATCACGGTAGGATGCAATCAGCGTCCGTCTATTGAACGGTAAACCCCATAGGATGACGAGTGATTGGAAGAGCTTGGTTATGCTGTGTTTGCCATTCACCTCGAGAACGATGGTAGGATGACGCAAATACAGCTAGGATTGCATGAATCTATGCTTGGGCCATTGTACATGCATGTAGCATGCACATGTATTAGGATAAGACAACTGGAACACCACACGTATATTAATGATCATAAACACCGTAAATGGATAAGTTAAAAACTCGAATTGCCACAATGTCTAGTAGTGTTGGATCATTTTATTTATTTTTTGGTTAGCTTGTTAGTACACACCCATGTCAGTACAGACACTCCATGTTAGCCACCCCCACTAGGGATCGATACCAAGACCTCAAGTGTTGAAACGAGGTATCTCAACTCAGTCTGCCAGTTGAGCTATGAATCTGGGTGTAGTAGTGTTGGATCATGGCATAGTGGGTATGGTGGAAAGGCGAGGAAGAAAACATGGTACTCCTAATCAACAAATAATAATAATAATAATAATAATAATAAATCCTTAAATGTAGAAGGTAAAAAAAAAAAAACTCTGAAAAGATGATAAAAATTATACTTCTCAAAATATAAAAAAGATAATAAAATTTATAAAAATTGATGAACTTTAATTATAATGTCCTACATATATATAACTTATATAAGAGTAACGATTCAGTGGGCTAAGGGTATGGAAACTTTCCACGTGTCTAGTCGCACATTGGCTTGTAGAAATCCACATCAAATATCTGGATCATCCATTAGGCTCTGTACTCTACTCCTACCATGCCAGGAAAAAAAAAATCATAGGAATAAGATAATTCACAGAAGATGACGGTTTTAGATGTTTTTCACCGGTCAATTGTTATAATTTTTGTGCTTCTGTAGAAGAAAAGTAATATAGACTTAATGGTGTGGTTTCCCAACCACGTGAGTCACACCTCCGAAACACTTGGGGAATCACTCATGGGGATTAAGCCTGATAATCCGCCAAGCAAAACAAGCACTTTGTAGAGGCCGCATCTCACACCTGGGGCCAATAAGATAACTACGTGGTCACCACTTTCTTTATACATATGTGGGCCCGGTTATTTGAGTCAAGGCATCTTCACAACGAGGATGGCCTTTTTTTTTTTTCCACAATGAGGATGCTTTGATGAGTGGCTCCGATCTCACATGTGAGACTTCTTTCCACGTGTGAGTTGAGGGCCAAAAGAAAGTGTACTTTCTGTAACAAATTCATGCAGAATGGTGATCTTTTGCTATCCATCTGTTTCATGTACCGTGACCCACCAAAAAAGTTGACTGACCTGATATTTTGCTAGAGTGATAGGAAGTTTGCTAGATTATACATCCTCTGGAATATTTTAACCTTTTGATAATTCAATTCCTTTCATTTAAGTATAGGGTCCATGTTTTAATGGAGTTTTTTTTTTTTTTTCCCTATAGCCTTATTCCATTAGTGAGGTCACTAATTAAAATGATCTGGATCTTTAAAAAAGACCCAAATCCAATTACTAATGTTAGGGTATATGATATAATAATATATTGATATTGTATTCCACCGTACCTCTAAGAGAGTTGTGTTTATAAGAGTGTAATACTTTAAAAATAAGGTACGATGATATGCTTGGAGTAAGAGTTGTTAAGAATTCTTTTAGTTAAAATAAATGATAAAATTTGGTTTTCGACATTTAAATTTTTAAATATTTTTATTTCACTTCAAATCTAAATTCAATGTTTTCAAAATTTGTGAAAAAAAAAAGTTGTTTTAGCTTTGTCCTACATCGATTTGAGACGAGAGTTTTTTGAAGTGTATAAACAATGTTGTGAATAGCTTATTTACTTGAAAAAGATGGAAAGAGAGGCTGGGGTTGCATGTTCTAGTGAAGAGTATTGGAACACACACATACCCGCTGGCACTGACGAGGGTGAGGGTACTGTGTTTATATATACGCTAATGGCGCACTTTACACTTCGCACATATGCATCGTGTCACAATTAGTCACTCCGTCGCAAGGCAGTGCAAGATGTTCGAAGTGTGAGAAGACCAGCTTATATAAGTTTCTAGAAATGTTCAAATCCTTCTGTTGCAGAGAATGGTCCGAACAGTTAGATCTTTAATCCAACGATATGAAACGTCTTGCTCTCGTCTAAAAGAAAAATAAACAAGATCAAAATTTCTCTTTTTTCCTTTTTGCTAAGTTGCATAACAAACTAAGTTATTGAGTCCAAAAGCTCACCAAGTCTGCCAGAGACAGCGACTGATTTTTTTGAGTTGTTATTATGGTCCCTGTTATGGAATAATTTGTACAAGGATAATTGGGGTCAGCCTGAGCTACACGACTCGGACGATAAGGCCTCGGAAGGAGGATCTGACGTTAAGAGCCAACTCCTAAGTCATGACTCAGAACTACAATCCTGATTGGCCGACCTGAACCCTTGTTCCCATCCGAAGGAGAATGGTCAAGCCGAGCCCTGACCTTCGTCCTCAGCTTTGATCGGCGAACTCTGACCTCAATGATCTATCGATAGACTCCGACTATTAGTACTCGGCTTCACGTCTGTACTATCCGAGGCCGAGTTAGAGTACAAATATTCCGTGTGCCGAGGTCGAGGCCGAGTCAAGGCATGTACATGCTGAGCACAGGGGCCGAGGATGAATCCAGGCATGGACGTATCGCATGCCAAGGCTAAGGACGAGCCCGTGATGGTACTTCGCACGTCGAACCTAGAAATCGACCTACATGCGAACGTGACCAACGATCTCGCCCAAAGATACGCGCTATTAGGAAGGTTGGATGGTAAAAAACCTCACGTTGGCCCTTAGAAAGGTTTCAACGGTGGATGTCATTATTAGTGCAACTTCCTTTGGGGTGGCCCACGGGAGCTGTGGACCTACCTTATTTTTAAGTTAATACCTTAAAATGATCTGAGAAAAGTTGTGAACGGTGTGAATAAAACATTTACATCACGTTGGCCCCATAGAGCCCTTCCCAGACGGATTACGGTATGGGCTAATCTGTCTCGGCGGGAGTAGGACACAATCGGCGTCCGTCTATTGAAGGGTACACCCATAGGATGACGAGTGATTGGAAGAGCTTGATTATGATGTGTGTGCCATTCAACTCAGGAACGATGGTAGGGTAAGGCACATACAGCTAGGATTGCATGAATCTATGCTTGGGCCATTGTACATGCATGTAGCATGCACATGTATTAGGATAAGACAACTGGAACACCACTAGTGTATATTAATTATCATAAACACCATAAATGGATAAGTTAAAAACCTGAACTGCCACAATGTCTAGTAGGGTTGGATCATGGCACAGTGGGTGTATGGCGGAAAGGGGAGGAAGAAAACAGTCCTATTCAACAAATAAAAAAGAAAAATAAAAACAATAATAATAATAATAATAACTCTAAAAAGATAATAAAATTTATATTTCTCAAAATATAAAAAAGATAATAAAATTTATAAAATTGGATGAACTCTGTTTATAATGTCCTACATATATAACTTATATAAGAGTAACGATCTAGCGGGCTAAGGGCTAGTCACATATCGGCTCGTGGATATGCACATCAAATATCTGGATCATCCATTAGGCTCTGTACTCTAATCCTACCCCGCAGGAAAAAAATCATAGGAATAAGATAATTCACAGAAGATGACGGTTTTAGATGTTTTACACCAGTCAATTGTTATAATTTTTGTGTGCTTCTGTAGAAGAAAAGTAATATAGACTTAATGGTGTGGTTTTGACGTAGGGATGAAAGTGATGAGGATAACTATTCCAAATCCACGGAACTTCTCTGGACTCCTCACAGAGACTTCTCGAATCCACGAGGAAAGAAAGCAGGAAATAGAAATAAATTCTAATAAATTCAAAATTGATTAATAAATGAATAAAAATGAGTTCACAACCCTTTAAATAGGGGTACCAAACAATGAGAAAGAAATCAGAATAAAACTACAACTAAAACTCCTAGAATTCGTGACTTACTATAAATAGTAAACTTACTATTTATAGACGGTCGTAATGTCTACTAGTGCGCAAGGTTTTCGGACAAAAATAGTAAGTGTCCTATTTGGCTTCACCAAACCATTCTCCTAATTATTCTAAGCTCTTTTCACATTGGGCGCAACTCCTAAAGCCCGACGGATGAAGAGTTATAATCAAACTAAAACTTACTATTTATAGTAAAAACGAAATTAAAACAGGGAAACGATCGTTGATCCAAGGGTTTTTCGCAATTCCGGGCTCGCAACCTGGCATAGAAAGGTTGGTTGGCTTCAGTAGCTCGTTCTACCCCAAAATCATATATTTTACGTTAGATAACTCATTCCGGATTGTAAGATATGCCCGATTTAAGGTTCGATGGTCTGGATCACTTCTGTCATCGACCGGGCCTTTTCTGATCCATCTTGGCCATGTAACTGTCCGCAACTCACTCTACATCAGTCTCCTCCACTTCAAAAGAACTCGTCCTCGAGTTCTCGTCATGCTCTGGTTCATGATACTCGGTCAGGTCCGCGACATCGAAAGTCTGTGAGATTGTCATGTCGTCTGGAAGATCAACAACATAAGCGTTGTCATTGATCTTTCGGATGATTGGTACTGGTCCAATCTTCTTATTTTTTCAACTTGTTGTACGTCCCGGTCGAAAATCTCTCTTTGCGCAGATGGACCATAATGCGGTCGCCCACCTCGTACACTTTTTGTCGTCGGTGCTTGTACGCTTGTTCCTTGTACTTCTTGTTCGAGGCATGCAGCTTGGTCTGCACTTCCGCATGGATGCCCATAATTTTGTCTGCCATATGTTCTGCTGCAATGCTCGTGTCTAGGTGCTTGAGCAGATGGACTAAGTCAAGTGTGTGGTGAGGCACTCATCCGTAGATAATCTAGAACGGTGATTTCCCTGTCGAGCGGTTCACCATGTTGTTAAATGCAAACTTTGCTTGAGACAAGGCCAAATCCCACTGCTTCGGTTTTTCTCCTGAAATACAGCGAATGAGGTTTCTTAACGTGCGATTCACAACTTCGGTCTGCCCATCAGTCTGTGGGTGGTAAGCACTGCTGAATTGAAGTCGTGTATCGAATCAAGTCCACAAAATTCGCCAAAAGTGGCTAATGAACTTCGTGTCACGATCAGAAGTAATGGTCTTGGGGACCCCGTGTAGCCATACGACCTCCTTGAAGAATAGATTCACCACGTGTATTACATCGAGGGTCTTCTTGCATGGGATAAAGTGCGCCATCTTGGAGAAACGATCTACCACCACGAACACCGAATCCATGCCGTGTTGTGTTCGTGGGAGACCAAGCACGAAGTCCATTGATAAATTCTCCCAAGAACCGTTAGGTACAGGTAAAGGGATGTAGAGGCCCGTATTCTGAGATTGCCCCTTGGAGCTCTGACAAACATGACAATGTTGTACGGCTTTTCCCACATCACGTACTAATTGCGGCCAGTAATACCGCTCTTCCACAAGAGCTCGCGTCTTGTCTCGCCCAAGGTGTCTACCGAGGCTACCTCCATGTAGCTCCTGAATAATCTGCTCCCGCAGAGAACTTTGGGGAATGCACAATCGATTCCCTTTAAAGAGAAAATCGTCCTGTATATGAAGGTCACTGGGGTGACCTTCTTGGCACTTCATCCAAGAATCTTTAAAGTCCTCATCCTCGGCATACAGCTCCTTAAGACAGTCGAAGCTGACCACCTCGTTGCTCATCGTAACAAGTAGTGATGCACGACGACTAAGTGCATCAGCCACCTTGTTTTGCTGCCCTGATTTGTGCTTCAAAACGAACGTGAATTCCTGTAAAAATGTAACCCATCTAGCATGCACGCGATTCACGTTAGTCTGACTATTAATAAACTTTAATGCTTAATGGTCAGTGTACAAAATAAACTCTCTTTGAATCAGATAATGCCGTCAATGTCGCAGCGCCTGAACAACTACCTACATCTCAAGCTCATAAGTTAACTACTTCTTTCGGGCTTCACTGAGCTTCTCACTGTAGAAGGCTATCAGCCTGCCTTCTTGTGATAACACTCCTCCAATTCCGACGTATGAAGCGTCACACTCGACCTCAAATAATTTATCGAAATTAGAAAGCACCAAGACCGATGTTGTAGACAAACGATGGTTGATCTCATAAAAGCTCTTGTTAGCTTTATCAATCCATTGGAAGGGTCCTTTTTCATGCAATCTGTTATAGGCGCGAATATAGTACTAAAATCTAGCACAAATCGACGATAGAAAATCACAAACCCGTGAAAACTCCTTACCTCATGAATGTTTGTCGGGATCGGCCATTCCCTTATAGCTCTCACTTTTTCATCGTCCACACGAATGCCTGTGGACGTTACAACAAATCCTGGAAACAACAGGCTATCAGTTAAAAAACTACACTTCTTCAAGTTGAGGTACAACTTGTTAATTTGTAGGACCTGTAGCACCTGTCTGAGATGTTTCTTGTGCTCCGCCTCATCCTGGCTATATATCAATATGTCATCAAAATATACTACCACAAATTGGCAAGTGAATGGTTTTAGAACTTGATTCATCAAATGCATAAAAGTACTTGGTGCGTTCGATAGGCCGAAGGGCATGACCAGCCACTCATACAACCCTTTCTTGGTCTTAAATGTCGTCTTCCACTCATCACCGGGTCAGAAATGAATCTGATGGTACCCACTCCTTAGATCGAGTTTAGAGAACACCTTGGCCCCTTCTAGCATATCGAGCATGTCGTCCAACCATGGTATTGAGAACCGATATTTGATGGTAATTTTGTTGATTGTCCGGTTATCGACACACATGCGCCAGCTTCCATCTTTTTTGACGTTAATAATGCTGGTACGACACATGGGCTCATGCTCTCTCTCAAGAGACCCTTACGGATCAATTCCTCAACTTGCCCCTGAAGTATCTCACGCTCCTTCGGACTCATCCGATAATGAGAGCGGTTGGGCAGGCTAACCCCAGGGACAAGGTCTATGTGATGTTGGATGTCCCTCATGGGGGGCAATCCATCAGGTAAATCCTCAGGTCAGACTTCTTTGAATTCATTTAGCAACAGTCTTAAACTTGGAGGAATATTTGAGGGTTCCTCTTCCTTGCCCTTCACCACTATGGCGTATACCTCGCCGATTTCCTTGGATTCTTCTATGAAATCTCAAATGGTCAAGAGGGAACTCCCCTTCACTTTAGAAGCTTTAGGGTGGTTCTCTGGTGCCATAGAGGCAATGATTATTTTTCGACTATCCTTGATGAATATGTAGACATTATCTCGTCCTCGATGGGTCGCATCACGGTCCGACTGCCAGGGTCGACCGAGTAGCATATGATAAGCTTTCATGTCGACCACATCACAAAGTATTTAATCCTTATAATTTTTACCAATTGAAAACGAGATAGTGCAGTTCAGTTACCTTGGTCTCATTCACATTTTTTATCCAGCCAATTGAATACGGGGAATGATGTTTCATCTTTGGTAGCAGCAATTTGTCCACCATCACTCTTGAGATGATGTTCTCGCTTCTACCATTGTCTATAATCACATCACAGACCTTGTTGTTGACAGTGCACCAAGTACGAAATATATTGTGTTGTTGTGGATGTAATTCCTTTCGTGGGGCATACAGTAATCACCTCACAACTAGAAATTCGCCACGATCCTCGCCCGTCACTTCATTGCCATCTGCCATTTCTTCAGTGGTTTGTTCATGTTCATCAAAGTCATGGTCTTCTTCTACGGTCTCATCTTCAGTGCCCCCTTCATTTATAGTCAAGTGTGCTGCGGGACGTTGAGGACAAGTGTTTGATAAGTAGCCTGGTTGGCTACAGCGGTAACAATTGTTCGACCTTGGCCGAGCATAAGGATTTGGAACCCTACTCGAACCCGTTGTTGTGGGTGCTGCACGTTGAGGTCTGGAGTCGCTCCCTGTATCACGATTTGCGGTTGTAGGTGGTTGATGACGTTCTCCTACTGGATCTTTTCCTCGTGCCAGTACTGGATCCTACGTGGGACCCGTCATGGGGGGTCGAGTTGAAGGATATGGACGAGCAGGAGCTCTTGCAAGTTGTGTTTCTGCCCTACCCGCCAATTGAACAGCTTCATCTACGGTCCCAACTGGGTACATCTGAACTCGGTTTTAAATTGTCGGTCGCAACCCACCTATAAATCGTGCCACCTTCTGTGACTCAGATTCTGACAGATCGTTTCGTGTAGCCAACCGCTGGAATTCTTCAGTGTAATCTGTGACGGTTCGATTTCCTTGTCGACAATTTTGATATTGTTGGAATAATATCTGCTCATAATCACTGGGGAGAAATCGTGATCGAAGAAGACGTCTCATCCGTGGCCATGATGAGATGGGCGCCTTGTTCTGACGGGCTCATGAGAGTTGTAATTGTTCCCACCATGCAGAAGCACCAGATTCTAATTTAAATGCTACCAATTTTACCATTTTATGATCTGGCATGTCCATATAATCAAAGTATCTCTCTACTTTGGCTAGTCAATCGAGAAAATCTACTATACGTAATAAACCATTAAAACTAGGAAGTTCAGCTTTACCTCGATAGTCTCTTTCAATACGATCTAGATTATCGCCTCCATGGATTGGTCGTCGGGCAAAACCCTCATTAAGGTCATCGTCGCTGGAGCTTGAATCATCTGGTGTAGCTCTACGGTTTGCCATTGGTAGTGCTCTACGAAAATCGGGATTGCGTCGTACAGCAACCATGGGTGGTGGAGCCACCATGGGTGGTGGCACAACCATTGGTGGTGGAGCACCGCCTAGGCCTCGAGACGAAAGTAGCGCATCCGCAAGACGGTCGAGGGTTGCCTGCAGCCCTTGCATGGTCAACTGACTCTCCCGGTGGAAAGCTTCCATTCTTTCCAAAAGATAACGAATCCCTTGATCACCGTCCACAGGATTTTGATTCATACCTTTATTGTTTGTCATCGGCCCGAGGGGAATCCTCGCTTTGATACCAATTAACGCAGGGATGAACGTGATGAGGATAATTATTCCGAATCCACGGATCTTCTCTGGACTCCTCACAGAGACTTCTCGAATCCACGAGGAAAGAAAGCAGAAAATAGAAATAAATTCTAATAAATTCGAAATTGATTAATGAATGAATAAAAATGAGTTCACAACCCTTTAAATAGGGGTACCAAGCAATGAGAAAGAAATCAGAATCAAACTACAACTAAAACTCCTAGAATTTGCGACTTACTATAAATAGTAAACTTACTATTTATAGACGGTCGTGATGTCTACTAGTGCACAAGGTTTTCGGCCAAAAATAGTAAGTGTCCTATTTGGCTTCACCAAACCGTTCTCCTAATTATTCTAAGCTCTTTTCACGTTGGGCGCAACTCCTAAAGCCCGACGGATGAAGAGTTATAATCAAACTAAAACTTACTATTTATAGTAAAAATGAAATTAAAACAGGGAAACGACCGTCGATCCAGGGGTTTTTCACAATTCTTGGTTGTGCAACCCGGCATGGTGGGGTTGGTTGGCTTCAGTAGCTCAAAATCATATATTTTACGTCAGATAACTCATTCCGGATTGCAAGATATGCCCGATTTAAGGTTCGATGGTCTGGATCACTTCTGTCGTCGACCAGGCCTTTTCTGATCCATCTTGGCCATGTAACTGTCTGCGACCCGCTCTACGTCAGGTTTCCCAACCATGTGAGTCACACCTCCGAAATACTTGGGGAATCACTCATGGGGATTAAGCCTGATAATCGGCCAAGCAAAACAAGCACTTTGTAGAGGCCGCATCTCACACCTGGGGCCAATAACATAACTACGTGGTCACCAATTTCTTTATACATATGTGGGCCCGGTTATTTGAGTCAAGGCATCTTCACAATGAGGATGGCCTTTTTTTTTTTTTTTTTCCACAATGAGGATGCTTTGATGAGTGGCTCCGATCTCACATGTCAGACTTCTTTCCACGTGTGAGTTGAGGGCCAAAAGAAAGTGCACTCTCTGTAACAAATTCATGCACAATGGTGATCTTTTGCTATCCATATTTTTCTTGTACCGTGACCTACCAGAAAAGTTGACTGACCTAATATTTTGCTAGAGTGATAGGAAGTTTGCTAGATTATACATCCTCTGGAACATTTTAACCTTTTGATCATTCAATTCCTTTCTTTTAAGTATAGAAGGTCCATGTTTTAATTGAGTTTTTTTTTTTTTTTTTTTTTTTTCTAATAGCCCTATCCCATTAGTGAGGTTACTAAATAAAATGATTTGGATCTTTAAAAAGACCCAAAACCAATTACTAATGTTAGGGTATATGATATAATACTATATTGATATTGTATTCCACCGTACCTCTAAGAGAGTTGTACGTCTACAAGAGTGTAATATTACTTAAAAATAAGTTACAATGATATGCTTGGAGTAAGAGTTGTTGAGAATTCTTTTGGTTAAAATAAATAATAGATTTTGATTTTTGAAATTTAATTTTTAAGTATTTCTATTTCACTCCAAATCTAAATTCAATGTTTTCAAATTTTGTAAAAAAAAAAAAAAAAAAAAAAAAGAGGTTGTTTTAGCTTTGTTCTACATCGATAGAGATGAGAGTTTTTTGGAGTTTATAAACAACGTTGTGAATAGCTTATTTACTTGGAAAAGATGGAAAGAGAGCCTGGGGGTTGCATCTTCTAGTTAAGAGTATTGGAACACACACATGCGCGCTGGCAAGAGTGAGGGTAATGTGTTTATATATACGTTAGTAGCGTACTTTGCACTTCGCACATGAGTATCATGTCGCGATTAGTCACTCCGTTGCGAGACGGTGCGTGATATTCGAAGTGTGAAAAGACCAGATTATATAAGTTTTTAGAAATGTTCAGAACCGTCTATTGCAAAGAATAGTCCTAACAATCAGATCTTTAATCCTACGATCTGAAATGTCTTGCGCGCTCTCGTATAAAAGAAAAATAAATAAGATCAAAATTTCTCCCTTTTTTTTTCCCATTTTACTAAGTTGCATAACAAACTAAGTTATTGAATTCACTAATTTACTGAGTCCGAAAACTCACCAAGTCTACCAGAGATAGTGACTGATTTTTCTGAGTTCTTATTGTGGTCCATTCCTAATTGCTACACACAAGACCAAACAAGGTTTATCGTATCCCAAAAGCAATTCGTTAGCAACCCACCATCAATCTCTAATATCAGAGGAGATGGAATGATTTAAGGATAGCGTATCTGATATGTGCTTCTGCTTGATTCTGATCAATATTTTATTTTAGTTTTTTGATATCTGAAATTATTTATTTCGGAATATTTCTCAACAATTTAAAGTGTGATACCAATATGGATACCGAAAGTGTTGCGTCAATCAAGTTGATGAACTAGGACCTGATTAGACTCGATCGGTTCAACAATACTAACTTTGCCAGGTGGCAAGATAAGCTAAAGTTCCTTCTTCCTGCCCTGAAGATCTACTATAGCTTGGATCGAACCTTTCACCACTTTCAAAGGCGACTAACAACGATTCTCCAGAATAAATCATTGTAAGATCCAAGAGACAAGAAAGACGAGTTGTTGTGTCGCAGTCACATCCAGAACGCCCTCTATGACCGTCCACGTAACTTACACAGAGGAGTATCCTTGGCAAAAGAAATATGGAATAAGCTGGAATTCAAATATAAGGCAAAAGAAGGAATATAAAAATATATATATATATATATATATATATATATATATATTAATTTTCAGTTTTTTTGACTTCACAATGGTAGACAATATACCTCTACTAGCACAGATATAAGAAATGCAATTGATCGTAAGTAAAATAAATTCCTTAAAAATCAACCTGCTTAAATCCTTTCAAGTTGGAACCATATTAGCAAAATTGTCTCCCAGTTGGAAAGATTACAGAAAGAAACTACTGCAAAAATTCAAAAAATTCACTTTGGAGTAAATTCAAAAACACCTCCGAATTGAAGAAGATTCTCACAACCGAGATAAGAAAGATGATGCCAATGGTGTGTTCTGAACAATAACCTGATAAGAATGAATCCAAAAAAACCCTCGATGAGGCTAACTTTGTCCAAACCCAGCCCATATTGTACCACATAGACCTCATGTTGGAAAAAAAATACTGAAAAATCAAAAATTAAATTATTTAAATTTTAACACCAGGCTAAATCACGTATAAATACGTTGTCCTTAAAGCTTAATTTGCCCCCTTCTCGATTGCTGATGGGTTACAAGCGAATTGCTTCCAGAATAAGACAAGTCTTCTCTCTTAGATCCCGCATGCAACAATTACGAATGAATTTACTCAGGAACTCGGTAAACATAACTCGTTTGTTTTCGAACCATTGTGGCTATTAAGGCTACTAGCCGTTCTCAAAATGGTCGACGGTTTTGGATCCATTGATCCGACTGTTTCTAGCAACCTATAAAACTTAGGCTCATCTCACACTTCTCGCACTGTCTCGCGATGGAGCCACTACAACCACACTGCCCATGCACGAGCACACGTGTACACACCAGAACACGCAAACCGAGCATCTCATCCTCCATTTCTCTAAGTAAGAATATTACCCACCTAACCACTTATAAATTACGACTTTTCTCCCACTTTCTCCAATGTGAGACTAAAGAAAATACACTTTTCTTTTGATTTTTTAAAACCGTTTTGGAAGAAAAATTAAAATTTTCAAAATATTTTTATTTATTTTTAAACCAAAAATATCTACACCTCAGCCCAGCCCTGCTCAAGGATGTGTGAGCCAAACCAGTTTAACCGGAGTCCAGCTGAGATATTTATGCTAGGCCTAGTCCCGAGTGTTTCTTAAATGAATTAAGGGCTACAAAACAAATATAAGAGTTTTTACATATGATATATAATATAAAATTGCCCTTCAAACCTTAATGAGTTTGCCCGGGCTGGGCTTATGAACTGTCGAAATATTCACGGGAGTACGTAAATTTTGGATCAGGCTAATATTTGTGCTTTCATTTGATCCTAGTTAGAATCACTTCAAGAACGGTTTGGATGCAGATGAACATCATGGTGGGCCATAGAAACTTCTCAAATAGCTACCAAAAAGGATTAAAGAAGCAAAGGTTTTAACATGGGACCGGATTGTGTCCTGTCCCTGAATGGACAAACTCGGTTGGGCCGGAGCTCTGTGGGCTTGAGTAAACTCTGTGGGGCCCACCGTGACGTATACAATCCACTGTACCAGATAATTTTAGGGCTTGAGCCTCGAAAAGCCTAAAAAATGAAGCATATTCAAACCTCATGTGGACCACACTAGCGAAAACAGTGTGAATTGAAGGTCCACCATTGAAAAATTCTTTAGGCCACATAAGTTTTGGATCAAGCTGACATTTGTGTTTTCCCTTCTTCCATATATGTTTGATCTTATGAACAGGTTGGATGAAAAATAAACATAGCTGTTGGACTTAAGAAGTTTTCAACGGTGGAAATCATTATTCCCACTGTTTCCTGTGGTGTGGTCCAGTTGAGTTTTGATTTTGAGCTCAACCTCTCAAATGAAATAGAAAATTGGATGAACAGCGTAGATAAACTAGATACATTCCCTGTGCGCCTAACAGAGTTTACTTGGTACGATAACAGCACACATCAATCCAATTCCAGGTATGAAAAAAGCAAGGCAGATCCAGATTCAAATGGACCTGAATGGACAAGATTGTGTAAGTATCCATTGTCTGTCCGCTGCAAGTAAATAAGTCAGTACTCGATTTGGGTCAGTGCGATTTTTGGCCTATTCTCCTTTCACAGGAGGGCTAGAAGTATGGATGGTTTGGATTACTATGCGGTATGCCCCGTGTGCAGCTAATGAGCCGTTAGATGGTTAGTCGGAACATACCAATGGTCTGCATTACAAAATCATAACCGTGTAAACAGGCCAATTTGTCTGGATTACAAAACCATGATCCCCATTCGGTAATCCATCAGTACAAAATTGCAGAAGCGGATTGGCTGGTGTACCACACACCACTGATGTGGCCGTCACCAAGTTCTGTAGGTCCATCATGAGGTATGAGTTATATCCAAACCGTCCATCTAATTGTTGAGCTATTCATAAGATTTGAGCTGAAAAATAAGACAGATCCAAAATTCAAGTGGACTATACTGTAAAACTCAGTGGAGGATTGAACGCATAGCACTGAAACCTTTTGGAGTCACAGAAATTTTGTATCAATATGATATTTTTTTATCTTCATCGTGTGACATTAAGAACAGATTGGATGGAAATTAAATGTTACCGTGGGCCCTATGAATGTTTTAACGGTGAAAATCATTATCCCACTGCTATTTGTGGTGTGGTTCACTTGATTGTTGAAAATTACTCATTTTTGGGATAATCATCTAAAATAATCTCTCCAAATGGATGAACGGTGTAGATATGATAAATACATCAATGTGGGACCCATGTAACTTTGATCTCCTCTGAACCGTTCGTACAGTACGTACCCACACCAGCTAGGTTGCTGTTGTGTGTAGTACTGGTACAGTAGCCAATCCGCTTCCCAAAATTGCACCGTTGTGTTCAAGAAATGCTCCGGTGCTCCGACAGCATAAGTTAGAGTGCTCTTACTTCCATTCCCATACTTTAAAAAGTCCAATGCATTGATCTAGACTGTTCATTTAAGTCTAACTCATATTTGATTGGCTAATGTATAAATGGTACACCAATCCAATACACATTGGGGTTGGAAACAGATTGGCTATAGAAAATAAGGCCAAATTAAGAACGGATTGGATCATCCAATAAGCGTAGTTGTTGCATGGTAGCCTTTTGAATGTTTTAACTGTGACAATCATTATCCCACTTGATCCTTGGAAATTACTCATTTTTGGATCAAGATATAAAATAATCTCTCCAAATGGATGAGGCCCTACTCCCACCAGACAAACTGGTCTATCACAAGGCTATTTAATGTTATTACCAATGGTTTAAAAACTGCACGAGGCCCTACTCCCACCAGACCAACAAACGGACAGCTTCAACTGCACCAGAACTGGGGTGCCTGAACAAAGATGGGTGGAGTTTTCTACCTCTAAACACAATCTGCATTCATTCACTCCCATACAACAATCTCAAGACTACATAGCCCAACCACAGATTATCAGCTCATACAACAATCAGAACACCACACAGCTGGGCCACCAGACATCTCCACCACACACAGAACATAACATACCTGAGAAGGCAAACTACAGAGAGATGCTAGATCGAGTTGGCGCTTCTCAACAGCAGGGAGAAGAGAAAGCGGAAGTGTAGGAAAAGGGCAGCAGCTGGTTGTGATTGAACTCACTTCAGAACAGAGGCCACAACTGCGGTGATTACAAAAGCAAATCTGCCTGTTGCATGCATAACACAAACTACGATGCCTGTTTTTGAAACCAGAGAAGGCGAAATTGTGGTTATTATAATGAGAAAAATATTAGAGTGCGGCAGTGTATGCCTTTTTTAGTCTTTATAAAATTGAGGCATCTTATGCATGCCATTATATATTTCTCCCATTTTGATAAGATCTTCTCCTTTGGATATAATTATCTCTGTTCCAAGAAATAGAAGACAACACTAAAATCTCTTGGGAAAAAAACAAAATGAACTTTGTTTATTGAAGGTTAGTCAGGGTACAACTAGTTTATTATACTCTAGTTATTTCATGTTATGGAATATTAATACATGTAATAACTAATTCCCTAAAATTTTATTTTAATGATTTTCTGCAATCCAGTTACCATGTAAAGTTTGCTTTCACTGCTAATATCCCCACTTTGTTACTCTCCATTGTTTTTCTCTTTGGTTTTGCATAGCAGATATTTGGCATAAAACCTTGGTGAAAAGGTTTTTATCTCTTAACATGCTCATCTGCGGCCACGGATAGAAAACCTTTACGAAATCCTAAAAAACTTCCTTTCTTTAGGAGAGATTTCAAAGAATATAAAATCAAGGTATTGTGGGCCTACTAACATGATGATGTTTTTCATCTCTTGGTGATGGGCATCCTTACCATCATATGTATTAAATCTCTTGTTTTAAGTAGCTGCCGGTAGCATTATAACTGAGGACTTTCTCATCTTGCAGTACTATGGACAAGGCCCGTCTAAGGCTTGCTTCAGCAAAAGATGTCCTGTGCAGGCCAAAGTACTCGATCAGATTAAAAAAAGTACCTATTGACATCTTTTATTTGACTTTAAGATATCACATTCTAGAGCTTTTCTTTCATGCAAAAGTTTGTTAGAAATGTTTGTTTACTTGGCATTTTATTCCTGTTCTTAGTATGAAGATAAAACGTGTGTATTGTTCCATTGCCTTTTGTTGTATAAAAGCAGATAATGTTTGCTTATCCAGAGATTGTTATATCTTTCCCACTATTGGCAGCTGACTTTATCTTGGCACATAGAATGTCAAAGTATGCTTGTGGCTTCTTAATCAGCATAACTGGATCCCATCCACTCAAGTTTAAAGAGGCAAGTATTTTTTATATTTTATTCTATAGACCAATCACTTGCCAAAGTTTCTCTATGCTGCATTTCACTGAATGTTGTGCCTTTTCATGCCTGTATGAATGGGGTTGAAGTTTCTTATACTAAATATCTTTGTTGTGTCTTAGTCATTTTGATTCCACTGGACAAACATAACTTAATGGAAGTTATTCAAACGTGTTACCAACTGAAGGCACACTAACTTTCTATGCAACATGATTTGAAAATATTCTCACATATTTGGTCCATACACTTGCACATCATCCTTCATAACCTAATGTTGATGAATGCAAAAAGGTTCAAGCATTTGAATCAATTTATTGGTATCCCTGCTCCTCTGTTTCATTTGTTGCTTTGTACAATTTACTTATCTTTTAATTGCTCTAAATGAGGATTCTACATGGGATGGTGTCTTGATTGAATACAAGCCAATATCCAGTTACGTTTAAATCTGTGTTTAAATTTCTCAGTTCTATGTGTGCAACTTGGGAAAATTGCGCAGACATAGGTGTTGGGTGTCACATATTGATAGAAGTGTCTGAGCCCAATTTTCAATGACCATTATATATGCCAAAATACATGTGCCACAACTGATTTCAGTATTTTAAAGAAGTTGCTTTTGAGAACAAGAAATGGATTCTAGTGTTGAGTGAGCATCTGTGTTGGATGCTTTCTGCATCTGTAATGCTTCTCATCTCTTTTAGAAAAGCTTTTTACCCATAAAAAATAAATGAACTTACAATTATAGATTTGTAGATATAGTTGTGCTTTTGATATAAAAGACACTGTATTGGTTCCATATAATATTCTCGAATATACTTAACAGTAATGCTATTACACATCAATAGGTGATACATTATACATGAGGGTGCTTTGTAACTTCTTGTTGTTATCATTATTATTTTATTTGCCATCGTTGTTAAATTATTCTGGTTTGGCTTCTGTTTTCTAGGATTTGGAAGGTTATCTTAAAAGAGTACATGGTGTAAGATTACGTTCATTAGCTTTAATTGGCTTTGTCATATAAACATTAACAGTTATATACAACCTACTTACATTTGATACTAGAAGTTCTTACAAGTATATGCATTTTGGGCATGCTGCCTTATGTACCTCATGATCTGTGTAAATCAAATATAACTTGCATATACATAAATAGGTCATAAATTATATGCAAGGACGTTGCATCAATTCTTATTATAATTATACATAAATAATTTCAAGGGTGCTTTTGTCTGTCATATTATTGAGGTAGCCTTTGCAATTTGGATGCTTTAAATATCTTCAAGGAATACAAATTATGTATAAGTTTCGGATCACTAGCTTTAATTGGTTTTATTTATAAAACATTAGCAATTAAATACAAGCTACTTACATTTGGTACTGTGAATACTTACCATTATATGCATCTTAGTCATTTGGTGAGAGTAGACTTCCCTTATTCTGCCTAAGGTATGATTATGAATCTTACCCTTCTCTAAAAATAAAAAATAAAAAAGAATAATAATCATACCCTTCTCACCCCAACACCAGTCCTGAAGTTGATGAAGTTAAATCAGGTAAAGCTACTGCCACTTTTGAAATCAATGGTGTTCTCTAGTTCACCTAGGGAAATACATGCACTGTTGTCCTTACTCTTGCAACCGAACTGAATGCCATCTGCTCCATGTTGTGGCTATGATATTTTGTTACATGCTCTTTAAATCGTCATATAGAAATGAACATAGTACTCTCCCCTGTAATAAGAGTGCAGCTGATAAATTTTCTTAAAATATTGATTTAGCTGCCTCTTAAAAAATTTATGATTGGCACTAACATATTGGATTGAATGATTTATATTATGGTCTTAAGATTCGTACTAATCAAGTCATGGGTGCAAATTGGATGAGTCATCTCAAATTCGGTGAGACCCAACCCAGTTTGCACCCCGAATCATCAACCTTGAGTCAAGTGAGTTGTGACTCGACTTTGGGCCGAATGAGTTGATCTGAATCACTGACTCTTTTAACCATATGGTAGAGATCTTCTCTATTCTTTTGGTTTCTCATGCCCTGGTTTTTTCTTATCAGATGATTCTACTGAGGAACAAGCATCTCCTTCGGAAGCCGCAGAGGAGGAACTGGAGGCCTCAAAACACCCAAAAGAATCAGACAAAAGAGAAAATGGATTGTTCCGTTAGAGGGGCCGCAAGAGAATCAGATGATGAACCCCTTGTAATCTCTCTTTGCCTTCTCATCTTTGAACTAGATTGCTCATCATCTTACTAGTTCTTTCCCCTTGAATTTTGTTATGTTTCCTCCAATGCAGAGCATGTGGAAGCTACGAGCAAATATAACCTAAAGCTTGGAAATTGTTCTTCTCTTTGAAAACTCAAATGTTGGATTTGGCTTTGTTTCCATTGTCCCAACCATGGGCCATTAATCTGAGATGCTGAAGCAAGATTAAAGTTCTGGTACCTACAATATATGTTACTAAAAAACTATAGTAACACAAATTTGATATGGGCCATGTACATGTAATTTCCATGGTTAATGCATGTAGCATGCCTATGTAACCATGTTTCGTGTAGAATAGTTTAACCACCCATCTTGGATAGGTTGTAACTAAAAAAATTACATTCATCCCACAATTCTAACCATATGATTTGTTCCTTGAAATGGACCATTAAAAAGAATCATTTCGTGTGTGACTTCGGACTATTCAATTAGTAAATGTTGCTTCCCCTTGGATTTTTTTACTGTCTTTGTCCACAGTAAGTCCATTGATCTAATTGTTAACATCATTTAATCAGTTTGGGTTTCAATCATGGTCCATCCAAGAAGCAGTTAATTAATTGGATAGTCCAGATCAGGTGCATTGGCTAGACTAGTAAATATTGAATTTCCATATGTAGTTCATTCATTATCAGTTGCATTTTTCTTATACTCAATTGTGTTTTAATTCTGTCATGGACACCTTTATTTGAAATGTCTGACAATTGGGGCTTTCTAAAGTGAGCTTAGTGTGAAAGGATCATCTCCACCTTTGAGTGTTATAATACAACTTCAGCCTAAAATTTGTTAGGACCTATCCTTAATACAAATGATGAATCATGCAGCATCCTGAGCATTAAAAAATGTGTATGCTCCCCAGCCTTTAATATTAAGCTTCCACTATAAACTTCTTAGTTTTGGATGGTCCAATCCCTACAATTGGTGGCATGATATCTACATAACTTGGGAGGCTTCTGGGCAATGGTGCGTCCATTATGGGTCCCACATCATCATCAGAACTTGGTGGGATATAACAATACCTCATGATGGGACCCACGGAACTTAGTGACCAATCAGGTCGGTGGTGTGTGGCTTCGGTCCTGAGTGGTCAACACGAGGTCATGGGTTCAAAACCCATAGTCAACACACCAATCAGGTCGGTGGTGTGTGGTACACCAGCCAATCTGCTTCCATTTTAGCTAGGAGGTGAGCACGCCAGGCTTGACTTGTTAAATGGGTAAAAATATCTCACACATATGATACTTTTGCATGTGTACGGCAAAGGACCCTTGGAAGGACAGAGCGGATTAATTGTAAGCAATTTGGTTTTTAGAACTAAATGCTAGAACTTGACTTGCAAGTGGTGGTGGAATATACTAAAGAATTGAATAGGGAAATGCCTCGGACCCTTTGGTACGTAATTGGCAAGGTTAGATTTGAATTAGAACCTATGAATTAGTCCTTTTATCAGACAATCAAAGAAAACAATCCAGTTGCAGATAGTCTAGGTCTACTGTCATCCAGCATCAGCCTTTTGCTTTTCCTCTGCCTGGGCAGTCTCTATGCCCTGTTTATGTAGGTGTGCCTCATTCATGCTACTGGGTGTGGGTGATACATTCTAACCTGCAGTAGCAATTTGGTGTGCTTATGATATGCTGTGTTTCCTGCATTGTATGCTACCCAGTGACAATAGTCCTTGTTAGGTGACTTGTGCATTCAGTTTTAAGCTTTTATGCAGTCTCGAGAAGTTGTTCCATGCATACCTCATCTATAAGTGCCAATAAAAAGGTAATCTATATATATCCAGTTGGGTTCCCTGTTTTGGATCCTTGTTAGCATCATGAATCAATTTGTTATTTCTGTTTGGATGCAAGCTTTTCTTTTTATGATTTTAGTGGATGGGTTCCAGAATCAATAGAATGGGCCAATCATCTCACTGTAAGGTGGGATTTTCATTGCTAGTAGTACCAAATTGCAGACAGGTAATTTTACATGGTGGTTATATATATCCAGAGGCAGTAGAAAGCTGCATGTTATGGTGCCTTGAGAGCAGATGATGATTTAAACACTTCTTTTGGCATCACAAAAGTCCAACTCAAAAGTCACCACATAGTAACAAGTGATTACTCTTACACCCCACGTACATAGATGTGGGAAGGTGAAAGAACTGTGTGTGTGATGATCGAAAAATGCAAAATATAAAAATATACATAAAACACCACACTTTGTCTGAATGTTTTCTTATCCCACATTTGTCTAAACCATTGGAAAAAAAAAAAAAAAGACCACTGGCTAGGTAGGCTACATTGGTTAGATCATCCAGCTCATAGATTAAGTTATCATGTTGTTGAGGTGGGCCAAAATTTGAAAACAAAGAGATAGATGAGACATATCGTTTAATTTTATTTGTATTTGTTTGTAGAAAGGTGGGAGCACACCACCTGTAATTTTATTGATTTGAAAATGGCTATGTACAACATTTAGGTAGGTGCAAATACAAGAAACAACTGTCACACATATCATATAGACCAAGAAAAATACACAAAATTAAAAAAATGAGAAAACAACTAAAGCCTTTTTTTTATTGTAGACACGAACTATACAAACATATTTACCCTAGCTCCAATCATCTCACCATCGTTGCCATTTAGGAAACACCATGGAAGGAAAAATTAAGGAAAGTATTCCATCAATAAATATATAGAATTCTTTCCTTCCCTTCCTCCAAAGTGCTAGGGTCCAGAAAAGTATCCCTACACTTGATCCGTATCCAACTCCAAATCCTATACACATTAATTCCCAATCATATTTCCTTTCGGATTGCAATGTTGACAAAGTGGACGGTGGTGCACTCTCTGCATTTTCGCATTTTTTTGATAGTGGAGGTCCACACAATCCTAAGTTCTCTTTGAATGATTCGTTGTTAAATGTAAGAAACTGCCGGCTTTGTGGTATTTTTCCCACGAGGAAATTCTGTGAGAGATTCAACATTGCAAGGAATGTTAGATCTGTTAGCTGCCAGGGGATCTCTCCAGACAATTTATTATGTGAGAGATCTAATGACTCTAGATCCCTTAGATTCTGAAGTGATGTTGGAATTCTGCCAGTTAAATCATTGTTGGACATATTGAGCACAAGGAGGGACTTTAGATCCCCAATTGATTTTGGGATATCTCCATGAAATTTGTTCTTCGAGAGATCCACTACAGTAAAGGCTGTAAGGATCTTTACTAGTTCCATCTGTCGCCCTTTGATGACTAGAGACACTTTGTTTTGATAGTATATGGAACTTCCGGGTATCATTTTGCCAAGGACCAAAGATTGGGATTTGTCCTCATCCATCATTGCCTTCCAGCTCTTGAACATATTTGATGGCAAATTACCCTCAAAGCTATTGAAAGAGAGGTCGAAAATTTGTAACAGAGGGAAAGGGTGATTTGTTATAGGATGCCCAATGGTACCATGAAATTGGTTGGATCTCAAGACGAGAACACGCAACTGGGACAAAGCTTCCAACCAAAAAGGGAAGGTGTCATGTATTTGATTGTTTGCAAGGTTTAATACCTCCAACATTTTGCAATTGACCAAAGACCTTGGCACTTGACCCTCTAATTGATTCCCACTGAGATCAAGCGTTTGTATGTTACATCCCTCTTTAAATGTCTGAAGTAAGGTGCCATTGAAAGCATTTCCTTGAAGATTCAACACACTTAGCCTATCACCAATCTCACCCAAACATGGTGGAATCTGACCAATGAAGTGATTGTGAGATAAATCAAGGACTGCTAGGGATGTTGCATTGCAAACTGATTGAGGGATTTCACCACCAAGGCTATTGTTTGAAACTGAAAAGAAAAAGATGGACGGTGGTGGGATAGGAAGTGAGCCTTCTAGCTTGTTGGAGCTAATGTCCAGAACACGTAAGTCACTGATCAACAAAAGATGGGGAGATGGTGCTATTCCCTGCAGAACATTGTGAGAGAGATTTAAAGAATATAAAGACCCATTGCCAACCTCCCATATCCAATTGGGTATTTCACCACTAATTTTATTGAAGGAAAGGTCCAATTGCCCCAACTGCTCTTGATTTCTCAAGAAATTTGGAAATGTGCTGATGTTGCAAGAACGTAACAACAAAGATTCAAACTGGGGGATGGAAGTAAATGTGGAATTACCATTGCCATATTGGACCGACAAGTTGTTATCTGAAAGATCCAGAGAGGAAAGTTTTTTGAGGTTTTGAAATAAGCATAGCTCCACAACACCACTAAAATTATTGGAAGAAAGGTGAAGTAGTTGAAGCTTGGTAAGTTGAAAGATAAATCTCGGTATCATCCCCTGCAATATATTGCTATCCAAATAGAGTAACTCCAGCAGTGAAGAAGAGGCATTGTGGAACTCGCCTAATTGACCACTAAGTTGGTTACCTGTGAGGTCCAGTGTATGTAATGATGGGAGTGAAAACAATGATGATGGAATTGGACCGCTCAATTTATTGGATGAAAGATACAGATATTGCAGTTTGGTAATGTTCAAAAGTGAGGATGGTAATGAACCTGACAAGTTGCAATTTCTGAGGAATAAATGAGTCAAGAATCCGAGATTACTGAGAGAATCTGGTAACTTTCCTGATAATCCAGTGTATGAAAGGATCAATTGCTGTAGAGTATTGTTTTGAGGGAACTCCGGCAAATTGATAGCTACAAGTGGATTGTCTGATATGTCAATGATTTGTAGATTTGGCATCTGGAAAACACTCTCAGGGAATTTTCCATGCAATCCACAGTCTTTAAGGAGCAGGGACGTCAATGAGGATAAGTTCCCTATGAAATTGGGCACTGCATAGGAGAGATTGTTATAGCTGAGGTCGAGTTCAGATAAGAAATGGAGCTGTGAAATGGAAGAATAGATGGAGCCTGAAATATCACAATCTTGTAAGATCAACTTGCGGAGACTTCCTGGGAAGCTGGGCACTGCAGAGAATAGATTGTTTCCGCTTAGGTCGAGTTCAGATAAGAAATGGAGCTGTGACAGGGAAGAATAGATGGAACCTGAAGGAAGACAATATCGTAAGCTCAACTTGCGGAGAGTAGGGAGTGGCAAATCTAAGGTCTGGCCCTGCAGTAAGATGTGTACCCAGTCCAGATAGAGTTCACTCAGATTGGACAGGTTTTGGACGACTGCTCCAATGCTTGGGTTTTCGAGTTTCAGGTATTGAAATCCAGAACCATTCCAATATTCATTGTGAGAAAGATGGAGAGAAACCAAAGTGGTCAAGCGGGAGATTTCCAGTGGGATTTGGCCATAAAAGGACAACCGAGAGAGGTTGAGATGGGTCAAACTGGTGAGCTGGTCAAACCCAGATGGGATTGGAGAGCCATCAAACTCATTGTAAGCGAGGTTGAGCTTCTGGAGGCTCCGAAGACGAAAGAGGCTTTCAAAATCAATCCGACCAGAGATATAGAGCTCACTGAGGTCGAGGCTGATCACGTGACCAGTGGGTCCATCGCAGGTGATGCCTTCCCAAGAGCAGCAATCAGTATTGTTTGAATTCCAGGAGGGGAGAGTAGAGAGGGTGGAAGCAATGAAGTGAAAACCATGCTTGAGGTGGAGTAAAGCAGAGAAGTGGTGATGGTTGCATTGTTGGGTAGTGAGAAAGAGAAGAGATGATAAAAAGAAGAGAATGAGAAATGATGGGTTTTTGGAAGAAGAGAGGAGAGCCATTAGTTAATAATGGAGGGGTGTGGGAATTTAGGATGTGTAGGAATAGAAAGCGTGAGGTTTATTTATAGACATAAAGTGAAGAGGTTTTACGACTGTAAAGAGTCATACGTGTGAATTTCAGACGAGAGCCGCTCATAAGAGTAGCTACTCATCAGAGGTAGAGACAGCGTTGTGGGTATTTACATACACAGCGGATTGGCTGGTGTACCACACACTACCGACCTGCTTGCTATGTTGACGTCACCACCAAGTTACGTGGGTCACATGACGAAAATCGCAGGATCCTGGAGCCATTTTTCTGGATTTTAGGTAAATGGGTCGAAATCCGACCGAGTAAGTGCCCAGTGAGTTAGGGTCGACCGGGTCTAAAAGATCATGCAATTTTCGACACATATCGAAGTGTATTCAATATGTGTCGAAGGTATTTTTACCAATAACTACGGATTATAACTGTAGCCATAACTGTAGTCTGTTCTAGCCTATGAATTTTTTTTTTTAATTTTAATTTTTTTTTTAATTTTTTTTTTCTTCTTTTATGTGTAGAACTTCATTCTACCTATAATTTTCTCTAATACATATTTATATAAATATGTATATATAAGCATATATAATTTTTTTTCTCTCTTTTTTTTCATTTCTTTCTTTATTCATTTAACAAGAATATCTTCTAAACCAAAATTAGTTACTTGACTTGCCCTATATGAATTTGGGGTAGGAGAAGCTACTTTAGCCAACTAACCTAGTTATTTTTCAAGATTCCATCAGGTTGATGGTTGAAAATCCATTTCATTCACTTTGCGGTCAATTTCAATCAGTTCGCGGTCAATTTCGTTCATTTCATTTACTTCGCGATCAATTCCATGCATATCACGGTCATTCCCACTTGTTCCGTGTTGATTCACGGTCATTTCGGCGCATTTCACGGTCATGTCCCTTAACTTCACGGTCATTTCTGCGCATTTCACGGTCCAATCGCCTCACTTCACAGTCATTTCCATGCATATCACGGTCATTCCCGCCTATTCCGTGTTGATTCACGGTCATTTCGGCGCATTTCACGGTCATGCCCCTTCACTTCATAGTCATTTCCGCGCATTTCACGGTCCAATCACTCCACTTCGCGATCATTTCCATGCATATCACGGTCATTCCCGCATATTTCGTGTTGATTCACGGTCATTTCGAGGCATTTCACGGTCATGCCCCTTCACTTCACGGTCATTTCCATGCATTTCACGGTCATTCCCGGCAATTCCGTGTTGATTCACGGTCATTTCCACGCATTTCATGGTCAATTCCCTTCACTTCACGGTTATTTCCATGCATTTCACGGTCAATTCGCTTCACTTTATGGTCATTTCCATGCATTTTATGGTCATTTTCAGCGATTCCGTGTTGATTCACGGTCATTTCAACACATTTCACGGCCAATTCCTTTCACTTCACGGTCATTTCCACGCATTTCACGGTCAATTCGCTTCACTTCACGGTCATTTCCACGCATTTCACGGTCATTCCCGGTGATTCCGTGTTGATTCACGGTCATTTCAACACATTTCACGGTCAATTCCTTTCACTTCACGGTCATTTCCACGCATTTCACGGTCAATTTAAATCACTTCACGGTCATTTCCATGCATTTCACGGTCATTCTCGGCAATTCCGTGTTGATTCACCGTCATTTCCACGCATTTCACGATCAATTCCCTTCACTTCATGATCATTTCTACGCATTTCACGGTCAATTCGCTTCACTTCACACCCATTTCCATGCATTTCACGGTCATTCTCGGCGATTCCGTGTTCATTCACGGTCAATTCGACGCACTTCACGGTCAATTCACTTCACTTCACGGACATTTCCACGCACTTCGCGGTCAATTCACTTCACTTCACTTCACCGTCATATTGACCGTGAATGAAGTGAATTGATGGTGAAGTGCGTCATATTGACCGTGAATGAACACGGAATCGCCGGGAATGACCGTGAAATACGTGGAAATGGTCGTGAAGTGAAGTGAATTGACCACGAAGTGCGTGGAAATGGCCGTGAAATGAAGTGAATTGACCGTGAAGTGCGTCGAATTGACCGTGAATGAACATGGAATCGCCGGGAATGACCATGAAATGCATGGAAATGATGGTGAAGTGAAGTGAATTGACCGCGAAGTGCATGGAAATGGTCGTGAAGTGAAGTGAATTGACCGTAAGTATGTCGAATTGACCATGAATGAACACAGAATCGTCGGGAATGACCATGAAATGCATGGAAATGATGGTGAAGTGAAGTGAATTGATCGCGAAGTGCATGGAAATGGTCGTGAAGTGAAGTGAATTGACCATGAAGTGCGTCGAATTGACCATGAATGAACACGGAATCGCCTGGAATGACCGTGAAATGATGGAAATGACGATGAAGTGAAGGGAATTGACTGCGAAGTGTGTGGAAATGGCCGTGAAGTGAAGTGAATTGACCGTGAAGTGCGTCAAATTGACCATGAATGAACACGAAATCGCCGGAAATGACTGTGAAATCCATGGAAATGATGGTGAAGTGAAGTGAATTGACCGCGAAGTGCATGGAAATGGCCATGAAGTGAAGTGAATTGACCATGAAGTGCGTCGAATTGACCGTGAATGAACACGGAATTGCCGGGAATGACTGTGAAATGCATGGAAATGACTGTAAAGTGAAGGGAATTGACCTTGAAGTGCATGGAAATGACCGTGAAGTGAAGAGAATTGATCGTGAAGTGCATGGAAATGACCGTGAATCAACATGGAATTGTCGGGAATGACCGTGAAATGCATGGAAATGACCAAAAACTGATTGAAATTGTCCATGAAGTGAATTAAATAGATTTTTGACCATCGACCTGATAGAATCTTGGAAAATAAAAAGGTTAGTTGGCTAAAGTAGCTTCGCCTACCCCAAAATTATAGATGGTACGTCAAGTAGAGGTGGGGACTTAGGCCCGATCCGGTGGATCCGACCCAACTGCATCTGACTCGCACTGCTCCGAACAACCGACGACGGTGATCGGACCTGATCGATTCTGATGGTCTAGATCCGAAAGCATTTCGAATCAGGTTCAGATAGCACTATATTCGAATAGATCCGGTCCGAATACTCGAACCGAATGGGTCCGAACCAACCCGAACAGACCCGACTCGGTTTTGAAGTCGGGTATACAATAAATATCAACGTTCGCTCAACATTGTTTCCTACAATGTGGTCCACTTGAGGTTTTTGTGTACCTCATTTTTATTCTCATAACATAAAATGATCTATAAAAATAGATGTAGGGCATGGATGAAACACGTATATCATAGTGGGGCCCACAGAGCACTGACCACGGGTCCATTAAAATCAAGTCGGGTCAGGTCCTCCTAACAAGAGAACGTATTCACATAACATAGAGGTAATTTGAGGTAAATGAGTAATAATTATTTACTGATTTCCAAGGTGATTTGACCACTACCTTTCATTTATAGCACTCCTCACGTCACCCGAGGAAAAAAAGTTAAATGGGCCCACCTTGATGTTTGTATATTATCCACACCGTCCATCCCTTTAACCAACTCATTTTAGCACATGACCCAAAAAAATAGGCAGATCCAAAGATCAAGTGGACTACACTACTAGAAACAATGGCAATTGAACTCCTACCATTGAAAACTTCTTGAAGACCCCAGAAGTTTTTTGGATGAAACTGATATTTTTGTTTCCACTTTATCCATGATTGTGTGACCTTATTAACGGGTTAGATGACAAATAAACATCACTGTGGGCCTTAGGGAGAAAACAACTTTCAACCATTGACGTTTTAATGATCATTGTTTCATAAGGTGTGGTCCAATTGAGCTTTTGATTTTCCTCATTTTTAGGTTCGTGCCTTAAAATGTATTTTGTAAAAGGATGGATGGTGTGGATAACTCATATATATCATGATGGGGCCCGCATATTTAAATCAGTAATAACAACGTTTGTATGGACTGATTTCACTCAACACTATTTTCTCGATCTACGGGCATTCCTTGAGCTCCGAGTTGTACGAACAGTTTAAAGGAGATTAAAGTTATATGGCCCCCACAGTGATGTATTTATTATATCTACACCGTTCATATACTTTTGGAAATCATTATAGGACATTATCCAAAAAATGAATAATATCAAAAGATCATCTCGACCACACCGCGAATAGCAGCAGAGAATGATTTTCGCCGTTAAACCATTCGTGTGGACCTTGTGGTCTACTTGATTGTTAGATCTATCTTATTTTTCGTCTCAAACCTTAATACGAGGTCACCAAATGGATGGACGGTTTGGATATAACACATACCCCATGATTAAACCCCCACAGCTCGCTAATATAGATAGAAAATCAAAATAGTCATGTTTTCAAGTATTGAACTTCCTTGCCGTGCACGTCAAGTAACTAATGTCCAGTGAAAACATGAGTACGAAGGTAAAAAGTTCTTTCAGAGCCATGTGGGGCCCACCAAATGTATATGTTTTATCTAAGCCGTTCATCCATTTTAACATATTAATTTAGGCCTTGTTCAAAAAAATGGCATATATTAATGGCGTACCCAACTGGATCCGACTCCCTTTTTCTGACCGAGTTGGACCCGTTCGGGTAAAGCAAATCATGTATCGGATCTGTTCGATTTAGGTGACCTGGATTTGATTCCAGTTCTGATTGAATTCGGGTCCAACCATTTCCATTTCAAATCTAATCGGGTTAAACCCAATCCGTTCCGATCAGGACCGATGCCCACCTCTAACGTTAAGTAACTAATTTTGGTTTAAAAGATATTGTTGTTAAATGAATAAAGAAAGAAATGAAAAAAATAAAATAAAAATTTATATGCTCATATATACATATTTATATAAATATGTATTAGAGAAAATTGTTGGTAGAATAAAGTTCTCCATGTAAAAAATAAAAATAAAAAAATAAAAAAATTTTGAATAGACTTTTACGAACTACAGTTATGGCTACGGCTATAATCCATAGCTATAACTTCGATACATATCAAATACATTTCGATATGTATCGAAAATTGCTGGATTTTTATGCAAACTCGCTAGACAGTTCTAGACCTTTTTCGATCATATCAAAATACCTTCGATACATCGAAGTACATATCGAAAGGCCTTCCATACATAGCAAAGGACATATCGAAAATGTATGGGCTGCGGTTATGGCAACGGTTAAAATACGTAGCCAAACGTTCCAGGCTTCTTTTTTTTTTTTTTTTCCTGTGATAATCCCCACCTTTTTGTGGGTCCTTTTATGAGGTATGTGTTATATTCAAACCGTCCATCTATTTGGCGAACTTGTATTAAGTCTTGAGACGAAAAATAAGACAGATTTAGCTATCAAGTGGACCACACAGTAAAAGGCAGTGGAGGATTGAATGTCTACCATTGAAACCCTTTTAGGGGTCGCAGAAGTTTTGGATCATTATGAAATTTGTTTTTCCTCTTCATCCAGGTCTTTGTGACCTTATGAATAGATTGGATGGAAAATAAATGTTATGGTGGGCCCCACAAAAGTTTCAATGGTGAAAATCAATTTTCTGCTGCTCTTTGTGGTGTGGTCCAGTTGATCATTGGATATGATTTTTCTTTTTTGGATAATGATCCGAAATGATCTCGAAATATGGATGAACGTTGTGGATATAATAAATTCATAACTGTGGGGCCTTGTAACTTTGATATCTTTTGAACCGTTCGTGCAACTCGGAGTTCGAGGAGTGTCAGCGGCCGATCCTCTTGCGGAAGGAAAAGCAGGGGCATTTTCGACCTTTGGGGAGGCGTCCGTACAACTGAGGCTTATTCTTGGAAGGTAAAATGAGGTGGGCGTCTCGGAAATGGGCCATAAATGGGTCGTACGGTTGGAAATTTCTCTTAAATTAAATAGAGTTGGGACGCGGGTTAGCCATACTGAACCAGACGTAACTAGTCTTGCTACCGATGTCATGTCACCGCATTTTTTGGGCCCACCATGGTGTATGTGTTGTATCCACACCATCCATCCATTTGGAGAGATCATTTTAGGGAGTGAATAAAAGAATTAGGCAGATCCAAAGTTCAAGTGGACCCCACCACAGAGGTGACAGCCACCATTGAAACCTTTATGTGGCCGACCATGATGTTTATTTAAGATCCAACCTTTTTATAAGTTAAAAAAGACATGGAATAAGGTAAATCATAAATATTAGCTTGATGGAAAGCTTATGTGGCTCAAAGAGATTCTAATGATAGGCATTCAATCTCCATTGTATTCTACGGTGGGGTGCATTTGAAATTTGGATCTTTCTCATTCTTTGGATTATGCCCTAAAATGATATCACGAAATGGATGGACGGTGCGGATACAATACATACATAAGGGTGGTGCCATGGAAAATGGTAACGTCACTTCAGTATGGGAGGAAAAAAATAAATGACTTGAAAATAACTTTTACCCCTAACGTGGTCGAGTGCGTGCACCCGCAAACGGAGAGATACGTATAACGAAACTCGTTGGTATTCAACCAATTGTATTTTACCACGTCACTTCAATATCATCTTGGCTACTGAAGCGTTCAATATCTAATCCGCTCCCATTTTACTCGTACGTGTGAAATACGAGACCGGCTCATGAGAGTAGTCATCAAAAGAAGAGCTTACATGCACACAGGAGCTTTCCACTCGGTTTCCCAACTGTACGGTTTCCCACCATTCAGGGACGTGGATTCCCTGGGAAAGCCTTTCCCATTAAGTTCCTGGGCTGGGAGCCTAGGTGGGGCCACCGTGATTTTTATGAGAAATCCAATCTGTTCAACGGTTTTGTGAGCTCTTTTTTTGATATGACAGAAAAAATGAGACAGATCCAATACTCCAGTGGGCCGAAAATATGAGTATTGAACTTTCACTGTTCAAATATTCATGGGCCACATAAGTTTTGAATGAGGTTAATATTTGTGTTTTCAGTTATCCCATTCTTCATGGATGACATATAAACATCACTGTGGACCCGAATAAGTTTCAACAGTAAAAATTTCCTTACCCACCTTTTCCTTTTAGTGTGGCCCACTTGAGTGACTTTTGGTTTCAAGTGCTGAAATGATCTTACAAAACAGATGAACAGAGTGGATTTCTCAAAAACATCATCGTGGCCCCACCTAGGTTTCTCGCGCAGGAAATTCCTCCTCAAGACGTTTTAATGTATATCTTTTTATACACTTAGGTGGACCTCACAATGTTTGTTTTTTATCCAACCTATTGATTAGGTCACACGGACCTCTAGGCAGGGAAAACACAAATATAAGCTTCATCCAAAACTTTGGTAATACCTAAAAATTGTTCTTAATGGCAAGCTTTAAACACCAATGTTTCTTATGGTGTGGTCCACTTTAGATTTGGATCTGCTTCATTCTTGGGCTCATGCCCTTAGATGATACAGAAAAATGGATGAATGGCATGGATAAGACGTATGTGGAGACTATAAAGCACCATATGTAATCCAGATTCGGTGAGTGTATGTGGTGTAGCTGTCAACGGCCGGGTCAGGGATAGGTATCGGCCGGAAGCGGATTGCGTACTGAGTAAATTCTGTGGGGTCCACTGTGATTGATTTATTTTATCCACTCCGTCCATCCATTTTACCCAATAATTTTAGGGCTTGAGCATAGAAATGAAGTATATATAAGCCTCAAGTGGACCACACCCAGTAAACAGTGTGAATTGAACATCTACCGTTGAAAATTTCTTGGGGCCACAAAAGTGTTGGATCAAGCTTGTATTTGTTTTTTTTCCCTTCATCCAAGTCTGTGTGATCGTATGAACAGGTTTGATGAGAAATAAACATCACTGTGGGCCCTAAAAAGGTTTCAACGGTGGAAATCATTATTCCAACTGTTTCCTATGGTATGGTCCAGTTGATTTTTGGATATAATTAAATTTTGGGCCCAACTGCTAAAATAAGATGGAAAAACGGATGGACGGCGTGGATAGACTACATACCTTCACAGTGGCCCCAAGAGAGTTTACTCAGTACGATAAGAGCGTACTAAGTAACTCGGTACGCAATCCGATTTCGTATTGGCCTGGATTTTTCACGCCAGCTGCTATTCAAATTTCTGATTTTTCAGGCCGGCCGGAGTCGAAATCGGATTGTGTACTGAGTTACTCCGTACCTTAAGGGTTACTGAGTTGACGTGGAAAGAAGCTACTAGCGGTAAGATGTGGGGCCCGATCCCTCCTCCAAACGGCGACAGAAACGCCGTCACCGGCTTTCTCTCTTTTTCTCTCTCCTGCGTAAAAGGAAACAGCGACGTAATCAGAAACGGATTGGCTACTCCCGGGGCTGGTGGTCGGTGCTCTGTAGGCCCTACCATGATGTATTTGTTTCATCAATTCCGTTTATCCATTTTTGCAGATCATTCTATGCCTTGATACCAAAAATTAGAGGTATATATATCTCAGGTGTACCACACCACATGAAAACAATACTGGTTGGATATCCATCATTAAAATCCTCCTAAGGCCCACTATATTGTTTATTTGACATCTAATATGTTGATTAGGTCATACGAGCCCGTGAAGGGAAAAAACAAAAATCATCTTGATCCAAAACTTTTATGGCCACAAAATGTTTTTTAATGGTCGACGCTCATTCAACACTGTTTCATGTAATGTGGTCCACTTAAGATTGGTATATACCTCATTTTTGGTCTCATATCTTAAAATGATACGTTAAAATAGATGGACGGCATGTATGAAACTCATGGTGGGTCCCACGGAGCACCGACCACCAGCCATTGGCTGGTGTCAGGGGGAGTAGCCAATCCGCGTCCGACATAATCGCTCATCTCTCTCCATTGGAAGTCGGTTTGAGCGGTGCTTACTTATCATACTGTGTAAACTTAGTTGGGCCCACCTTAAATGTATGTGATCTATCCACACCGTCAATCCGTTTTCACAGCAAAATTAAGGCGTTGAGCTCAAAATTTAAGCATATCCAAAGATCAAGTGAATCATACCACAGGAAAACATTATGAGTAATGATTTCCACCGTTGAAACCTGCTTTGCAGGCCTGTAAGTCCCGCATTGATTTTTATTTGTCATCCAACCAATTCATAATATCATAAAGACATGGATGAAGGGAAAACACAAATATAAACTTATCCAAAACTTCCATGGCCTAAAGAATTTTACAACGGTAGACATTCAATTCACACTATTTTCTGTGGTGTGGCCCATTTGAACTTTATATATGATTAATTTTTCGTCTTAAGCAATTAAATTATATGGTAAAATAGATGAACAGAGCAGATAAGATAGTGGAAATTTATGTATCTTCAGCATTTAAATTTTTAAGCATTTAGCATTTAGCCATCCATATAATAATAATAATAAATTATGCATCTTCAGCATTTAAATTTTTGGTCTTAATCATTTAGCCATCCATTTGCAGGGGAACAATCAAACGGATAAGATAGTGGAAATAAGGTGCATCTTTATGGCATCAGCCATCCACCGTGCAAACCGCCGAATGAACGGTCCATATATATGTAAGCTACTCCTTACGTGAGCAATATTGGCCCAAATTAAAACTATGGAGAAGTCATGGAAGGATACATAAACATATGTTCTAAAATGAGGCAGAGCTGAATTTTTTTTTTAAACTTCAGCTACCAAAATAAAATTAAAAAAATTATGTATCTTATCCACTCCGTTCATCTATTTTACCATATAATTTAAATGTTTAAGACCAAAAATTAATCATAAATACAGTTCAAATGGACCACACCACAGAAAACAGTGTGAATTGAATGTCTACCGTTGTAAAATTCTTTGGGCCATGGAAGTTTTAGATAAGTTTATATTTGTGTTTTCCCTTTACCCATGTCTTTATGATATTATGAATTGGTTGGATGACAAATAAAAATCAATGCAGGGCCTAGCGGGGCCTAGCAAGGTTTCAACGGTGGAAATCATTACTCATAATGTTTTCCGGTGGTATGATTCACTTGATCTTTGGATATGCTTAAATTTTGAGCTCAACGCCTTAATTTTGCTGTAAAAACGGATGGACGGTGTGGATAAATCATTAAGTTTACACAGTATGATAAGTAAGCACCCAACAAACCGATTTCCACTTGAGAGAGATGAGCGATTACGTCTTTGTTTCTTTTTAAGGAAGAGAGAAAAATAGAGAAAGAGGGTAACGGCGTTTCTGTCGCCGTTTGGAGGAGGGATCGAGCCCCACATCTTACCGCCAATAGCTTCTTTCCACGTCAACTCAGTACCCCTTAAGGTACTGAGTAACTCAGTACACAATCCGATTCCGCCGGAGCCTGGCGCACTGACACCCTATTTTGTCGTAGGTTGAAACATTTCCGGATTAGGTGCTCTCCGGTCTCACCTACTCGGTGTGGTCCTGACTGTGGGTCCCACGTTGATGTATGCATAGTACATCCGGGCCATCCATCCATATTTCCACTCCTTTTAGGGCATGAACACAAAAAAGAAAAAGAAAAATTAAGCATATCTCCAAATCTCAAAGTGGACCACAGTGTTAATTGAATTCCCACCATTAAAAATTTCATAGGGCCCATTGTAATGTCCACCATGAGTTTATTTGCCATCAAACCCATTGATAAGGACACAAAGACAGGAATGAAGTAAAACACAAATATCAGCTTGATCAAAAATAAAAAGTTTTTAGTGGTGGATGTTCAATAACCAATGTTCTTCCAGTGTGGTCCACCTGATATCTGGGAAAACTGATGAAAGATATTAACATACAATACATACGTCATGGTGGGGCTCATAGAGTACCACCAATACATTACAACGGGAAAGAGAGACCGGAGGTGGATTGCCTATGGACCATGCCGCTAGTGAGTGGCTACCAGTCGCTGCTTAGTCGGGCCTATCATGATGTACCTGTTTAATCCACACTGTCCATCCATTTTACTATGATAATTTTTGGGCGTGAGCCCAAAAACAAAGGAGATTCAATTCTCAGGCGGACCATTCTAGAGGAAACAGTGGTGATTAAACACCCACCATTAAAAACTTCTTATGAGCTACAAAAGGTTTGGATCAAGCTGGTTTCAGTTTTTTCCCTTCATGGAGGTCTGTGTGTCCTTATCAACTGTTGTATGACAAATAAACATCATGATGAGCATTATAGTGGGCCTTCGGGAGTTCGTAAAAGTGGGCATTCAATTAGTATCATTTCTTATGGTATGGTCAACTTGAGATTTGGATCATCTTAATTTTGTGTTTCATGGCCTAGAAGAAGTTGAAAAATGGATGGATGGCCTAGATATGCAATAAATACATCAAGATGGGCCCACAGTCAGGGCCACACCTAATCGGGATGCAATCCGCTTCCAGAGAAAATTGTTGATTTTTTTTTTTTCTAATTTTTTAAAGAAACATTAATTAATATATAGTTTTGCTTTTAGATATCTATTTAATTCTTTTTAAGCAACTAATTTATTAATTGCGGGAGAAAACTAACATAACCTTGAAAATAACTTCGTTAATAAAGTACCTAAATGAAAATTTAATTTATAAAGGTATTAGGATGTAAATGCCATGTTAATAAGATACTATTTTGTAAAATTCCTTTGATAGAATTTAAATGGGGCTGCGTGACAGAAACAGTGAGGATTGAACATCAACCGTTGAAACATTCGTGGGCCTGAGAAGTTTTATAAGAGTAACTTTATGAACAGTATGGATGACACATGAAGACGACAGAGCTAGGGATGTTTCGACGGTAGTCATTTTCCTACCCACTTTTTTCTGCTGTGTGGCGCACTTGAGTTTAGGATGTACTTCATTTAGTGGCTCATGTCATAACATGGTCTGCATAACATAGTATGGAAAATGGATGGATAGGGTGGATTTCTCACAAACATCACAGCCGGGCCCTCCTCGCATCTGAGCACGGAAACTTCCAGCCCGCTTTTTCCTGTTGTTTTGCCACTTAAAAGTTTTGAATCTGACTCATTTTTGGGCTCATGCTCTAACAAAGTCTGGAAAAAATAGATAGACGGAGTGGATTTCTCACAAACATCACATTTTGGGCCCACTTAGCTTATGAGTACAGTAACTTCTAGCCACATGTCCAAGCAAGATATTCAGAGGGTATGATCCTTTTAGGCAAAATCGATAAATAAGGTGGATTTCTCACAAATATAAAAGCATAGGAACTTCCTGTGAAAGGTTGTCCCAGGAAATCCTCATCCCACATTCTGACCTTCAGATGGACCTGATCCTTTTAGGCATCTACACTCTCATAATTGTCTGGTAATTGGCTTTGATTCAGGTGGTCTCTACTTTATCTTTGCCCCAGTATCATAAATCAGGGCTAGACATGTATTAAGATGTGAATGATTGATAAAGTGAATTAATATAGTCACCTCATTCCGCGTACTTATGTTGGCCCGGCTCTTTGAGTCAAGGCATTTCAACACGAGGATTGCATGAGTCACTCTAATCTCACATGTGTAACTTTTTTTGTATGCGTATTGAGTTCCGAAAGAAAGTGCACTGAACAAATGCATGCATGCAAACACAAAGATGATCTTATGTCATACATCTGACTCATGCTCTATAGCATCCCGACTCATGTAGCCAATTATATACGCACCTATACATATATATCTACTTTGCGAGAAATACATTGAAAACTTAAGCATAATGAATCAGTGAGAATAATGAAAGTAATTAAATTTTGGGGACAAAATTTTGTTTAAGGAGATAGATTGTAACACCCAGAACTTTTTAATACCAGAGTATTGAAAGTTCTCGAGTGTCACCATAAAGTTTAACTTAGTATGAACATGTGTACGATACCAATTTAGCTATCATTACCTTGCATCTATTCTCCAACATAAATCTAACCATTGAGAATGATCTTCATCCATAGATCAAGTCATCTGACCGTTGATTTTAAGACAGGATCATCATATATCTAAGTACTCCTATTTGTCCATCATAACTAACCATTCAACCAACTATTCACCGATAGGTAAAGATATCTGACCGCCCACTTTAAGTTTCGACCACCCGATCATAGTAAACTAACTATTTATTAACTACATCCGCTCATACACATATCAAATTGAAATTCTGATCCATTCATCTTGTTCACCACCTATGAATATACTTAAACCACCATCAAAACTACAATCTTATAAACTTAAACATGTGAATAAGTCACCTGAATCCAACGGTATACATGTTCTGCCTCTTGATCACTCTAAAAACTCACTTGCGATCATCCGTTTACAAATTGACCGTACACCCACTTATATACATGATCAGGGTACTAACCATTAAGTTTTTCTATTTTTAACATGTCATCTGCTCATTCATTATGTTGGTTGATATATGTACATTCTCTTAATTAATTTGGTGAATAATTCTTTATTTATAATGACTTAGATATAAGTTCTTTTTGTAAAAATTATTTTAAAATGTGCCTATAGCCATGTAGAACCATTAGATTTTTCAAAACTCTCGTATCAACAATAATTACAAAAATGTCATTAACCTAGACCCTTGAATTCTAGATCATATAGTTCTCACGATCCGTTTGATGTGAAATTTTATACCATGCCTATGTATCATAAATTAACCATACATATCAAATTTCAGCCTTGACATCATTGTAAAAGTGACCCAATTAAAAAATCAGCTCCTTAACTGTTGATTTTGTTATTCATCAAGTGGAGAAAACTCGTGGGCAGTCATAGTAGGATAATTTTCTTCATATAAATAACTTAAATTGTCTATAATATGGACCAAGTGTGAAATATGAAAACCCCACTTCGGTAAGTTTTTCTTTAAGTGCGAAGTTATCCTTTCAAGACTTACCAACTCCTCATAAATCTGGATCTTTCGATTTAATCACTTTATGTCATCCATCACAACTCGAATTTGGACCATACTTTGGTCTCATATGACTGTGAGGTTATACAAAATTTAGACCCTGATCTATGATCCTACACCTTTGAATGTTGAAGCCAGATCTTTCCTTCTGGTACAAAATGTGAAATTTTAGATTTAATCTTTTTCTGCCATCGATCAACCACCAAATTTTGTCCAACTGTTTGTCTATCCTGACTACACATTTTTCATAAAATTGGGCCCTTATCATTAAGTGTGGACAGTTAATTGAGAATAGTTTGTTTTGGCACCTGTTAGGAGAATTTTCAAGATAGGCCAATATAAATTTCGGATTACCAAGAAAATCATGTACCTCAACTTTATTCGATGATCCCAATACACTGGATAAATTAGATTTAAAGAAAGATTGCAAGAAAAGTCAAATTGAAGAAACTTAATCCAAGTGGGATGTGAAACACACCCCTCTCACACGTCCACTCCTTTTATAAAAGGGGTGTACATTCTCTTCTCCACTCACACACCACCTCCTAAACGTCCAAGGGAGAAAGAGAAAGAGAGAGAAAGAGAAGGAGAGGCCTAAATGCCCATCATCCTTTTCCTTCTCCACACATATGGTGTCTCCATTTTGCTCAAGCGATGCCTTAATTCATGTAGAAACTTTACTAGATGGATATCTACATAATGTTTAGATCTAAGGCTAAGGTGATGGATTCCTTTAAAGCTTACACTAATTTGAGTTGATAAAATATATCTTGTTTTTGCATACTTTTATATTATTGTGATTTTCCGTGCAATTGATTGATTTACCATTATCAATTATTTATCATTTTGGGAATTATGGCTAAGGAATGATTTTAATTATGCGTGATTTTTATGAATTTATGTGGGTTGATGGATACAAGTCTTGCCTTTTGCTAATTTTGAGAGCGTCGTGCGTCGCGTGCTTCCACTCTATACTGAGATGACATTTTGCTCATCTCCCCTTATTTTCGTTAAGTTACCCTATTTGCTACTCTTCTCTTTTATTGAGTTAGCTTATTGCTACTCTTCTTCTTTACTAGGTCAGCCTTGTGCTATCTCCCTTTATGACTTAAGCATGTGTCTTGAAATTTCAAAGCCCTCATAGTTCGACTTATTTCTCTATTAATGCAAGTGATGTGTTATAGGCCTTATATATAGTGGTTCATATATATTATCGTAGACTTAATGCGTTTCTGGTAATGGCCTTCTTGGTCGGCAAGTAATCCCGTGGCTTGGTGAGTGGTGCACAATCTATGTAATTAGTAAATCGTTATGCATGTTACATCACTTCTCAGGATTGGATGTCGTAAATAATCGCTCCATGAACACATCGTGCTACGTAAATATCTCAATCATGTTGTTGTGTCGTCTTGAGACGTTCGTATAAATCCACATTAACGTTGGACACGCTGACGAATCTCCATAGTATGGGATGCGGGGCGAGCCGAATTTTCTATGAACTATATTCCATATTGTGATGGCCACTACGTATGATGGACCGCATACACTATGCTAGGTATGCATTCATGTAGATTAGTTGCGCATACTGATACCACTCGTAGGGGTGGAGTACGAGACGTATTAGAACCCTCACATTATTCTTATGAATCTCTTGAATTATTGTTAATGTTAAAGGATAATCATCACTATGAGTAGGGCATTGACCCTTTCCAACCATACATATATTAAAGGTGAATAACAAGTTGATGATATGGCCGATAATCATTATATAAAAATTCTTTCGAAAAGAAAAGAAGAAGAATAACACCACGAATTGTTTTATTTATTTTCCGCTGTAAACTTTGATGATGTAATAAGCTCCCATTGAGAGGGAATTAAAGAATTATTTAAACGCTTTTACCCATTAACTCATCATCAATGTTTGTCTCGAATAGGGATTTCTTGTTTGCCTGCATTGTGATTGGGCTACATCATCACTAATGACATGGCCCTACTCACAATTACAATGCAGGAAACTCCTGTTTGTGGCAAACAGAGAATCCAGATTCCTATGGGAGACACCGCAATGAAAATCACTTCACCCAAAAAGCATGTTGTGCTTCTCAACTGGTGAGTAACACATGGAGAGAAGAAATGGATGGTCACAAGATACAGACCAGCTGTCCACGTTCGTCCTATGTGTGTTACACACCCAATGCAAACCTGATTTTTCTCCATATAGAAGCCTTTTTCTTAAAAAGACTCCTTTCGTTTTTGTCACGATGCATTCATGTGGCAAGAGAAACAAGGAAAACAATGGAAAGGGTAGAAAAAAGTAGAGCCGATGGCAAGAATTTCGTGTGCTAGAGAATTACGTAGGGCTCACCGTGATGTTTGTGGTAAATCCGCCACGTCCATCCGTTTCCAAATCATGTTATGATGTGGGCCTAAAAAAATACAAATCCAAAACCCAAATGAGCTGCATGATAAGAAAATGATGGGAGGTAAATTCCTACAGTTGAAACCTCCCCAGGGTCACTCTAATGTTTATATATATGCCATCCATGCCGTTTATAAGGTCATTCCTACTTGGATGAACTAAAAACACAAACAATTAAAATTGTCCAAAACTTGTAGCCTCATGGACGTCCAATCCTTCGTCATGCGGTGCAGATGAATTTTGGATTTGCATCAATTTTTGGATCATGTCCTAAAAAACAGATGGACTCTCGGTTAGCCTCACCTAGTTTCACATGGCAGTAAGCTCCTGGGAGAGGCTTTTGGCTGGGAATCAACATGGGAATAAGGCATGTCACGGATTGCCTGCAAAAGCTTCGAAATACCTTAGATGAGAAGCTAGGTGTAGCACACTACTGTGATGTTTGTGAGAAATCCATCTCATCTATTCATTTTTCTAGATAAATTGTGGACATTGGCCAAAAAATCAAGGTAGATCCAAAACTCATGTGGGCTGGTTGCAAGATAGGTAACAGTGAGGATTGAATGTTCACTGTTGAAGCATTAGTTGGGCCAGAGGTTTTGTGTTTTCATTTCATCCTGGTAGGATCTCCTTACCAAGGTAGTTAATTGCGTACTAAGTAACTCAGTATAATAAGTGTACTGAGTAAACTTTGTGGGGACCATCATGATTTACATATTTTATCCACTCTGTCCACCCATATTAGCAGATAATTTTAAGGCTTGAGCCCAAAAATGAAGCATATCCAATGCTCAAGTAGACAACACCATATGAATCAGTGAGAAATGAACTTCTACTATTGAATAAATCTTAGGCACCACAAAAATTTTGGATTAAGTTGATATTTGTGTTTTCCCTTCATCCCAGTTTTTGTGATCTTACGAATAGGTTGGATGACAAATAAAGATCACTGTAGGCCTTATAAAAGTGTCAAAAGTGGAAATCATTATTCCCACTACTGTTTCATGTGTTATTGTCCACTAGAGTTTTGGATATGTTTCAATTTTGGGCTCAACTCCTAAACTGATCAGTAAAAATGGATGGACAGCATGGATAAAACACATACATTCAAGATGGGCCCAACAGAATTTACTCAGCACGATAAAAGCTTACTCAGTAAGTAGGCAATCCGATTTACTTTATCAAAGGAATGGGAGCAACATAAACATCACAGTATAGGGCAAGGAGATCCCACTACAAGAAATCGGGTTTTTAGCGATGAAACTTTTAGCAACGAAATTATTTTTCGTAAAAAAATTTAAATTAAAAAATTGACTTTTAGCGACGAAAACTTTCGTCGCTAATGTTTGTGAACATTTTTAAAATAATCGAGGGCTTTACTTTTCGCTACGAACATTTTCGTAGCTAAAAACGTAGCTGGAACTTTTCGCGACGAAATTGTTCGTCGCTAAATGTGTGAATAGTTTTTCCATCTAAAGGTTTACTTTTAGCTAGGAACATTTTCGTAGCTAAAAAACGTGGCTGGCACTTCATCGCTAAATGTGTCAACAGGTTTACTTTTAGCTATGAAAATGAAAACGTGGTCGGGGCTTTTAGCGATGAACATTTTTTGTCGCTAAATGTGTGAATAGTGTTTGCAATAAAATCTAAAGGTCTACTTTCAGCTACGAACACTTTCGTATCTAAAAAACGTGGCGGGGACTTGTGGCGAAGAACAGTTTTTGTGTTAAAATCCAAAGGTTTACTTTCAGCTACGAACATTTCCGTTCCTAAAAAACGTGGTCGGGGCTTTTAGTGATGAAAATTTTTGTCGCTAAATGTGTGAACAGTGTTTAAGAAAATTTTCATTGCTAAATGTATGAACAGTAGTTTACTTTTAGCTACGAACATTTTCGTAGCTAAAAATATATTTGTAGCGACGAAAATATTCGTCGCTAAAAGCTGTAACTATTTGGCTTTTAGCGACGAAAATTTTCGTCGCTAAAGTCTTTTTTTTTTAAAAAATTCATCTCAAATTTTCTTTCATTGTATTTTTCCTGATATACACCTGTTATATAAAATATTTCATCATATTCATATTCACATCCATCTAAACCGAAACTACGTAAATCCGTCCAGACATAAACTACATTCATCCAAACATATACTGCATCCATCCAGACATAAACTACATTCATCCAAACATAAATTGCATCCATCCAGACATAAACTACATTCATCCAAACATAAACTACATCCATCGAAACACAAACAATCCTATGGAAAAAAAATAAATGAAAAGAGAGAACATATGAGAGATGATCCAGACAAATGAAAAGAAAAACAACCTTAACCTAGGTTAAGGTTTAGGTTATAGGTTTTGGTTTTGGTTAAGGTTATAGGTTTTGGTTTAAGTTAAGGTTTAGGTTTTAGGTTTAGGTTAAGGTTATAGGTTTAGGTTAGGTTTAGATTATAGGTTTTAGCTTTGGGATTTGAGAATAGGTTTAGGTTTAGGTTTAGGAAATCAGGTTCGGGTTCGGGATCAGGTTTAGGCTTAGGTTTTCAAGTTTAGGTTTAGGTTTAGGTTAGGGAGTTGAGATTGGGATTTAGTGTAGGTTTAAGTTTAGGGATTTGAGAATAGGTTAAGATTTAGGTTTAGGAAATCGGGTTTGGGTTCGGGATCATGTTTAGGCTTGGGTTTTCAAGTTTAGTTTTAGGTTTACGTTAGGGAGTTGAGATTGGGATTTGGTGTAGGTTTAGGTTTAAGGATTTGAGAACAGTTAAGATTTAGGTTTAAGAAATCGGGTTGGGGTTCGGTTCAGATCGGGTTTAGGTTTGGATTTTCACGTTTAGGTTTAGCTTTAGGTTAGGGAGTTGAGATTATAATTTGCTGTAAGTTTAGGTTTAGGGATTTGAGAATATGTTAAGGTTTAGGTTTAGGAATTCGGGTTCGGGTTCGGGATCGGGTTTAGGCTTGGGTTTTCAAGTTTAGGTTTAGGTTTATGTTAAAGAGTTGAGATTAGGATTTGGTGTAGGTTTAGGTTTAGGGATTTGAGAATTGGTTAAGGTTTAGGTTTAGGAAATCGCGTTTAGGTTCGGGATCGGGTTTAGGCTTGGGTTTTCATGTTTAGTTTTAGGTTTAGGTTAGGGAGTTGAGATTAGGATTTGGTGTAGGTTTAGTTTTAGGGAATTGAGAATAGGTTAAGGTTTAGGTTTAGGAAATCGGGTTCGGGTTCGAAATCGGGTTTAGGCTTGGGATTTCAAGTTTAGGTTTAGGTTTAGGTTAGGGAGTTGAGATTGGGATTAGGTGTAGGTTTAGGTTTAGGGATTTGAGAATACATTTATATTTTAGGTTTAGGTTTAGGTTTAGGTTTTAGCTTATAGGTTTAGGTTATAGGTTTAAGTTTTGGTTTTAGGTTTAGGTTAAGGTTATAGGTTAAGGTTTATGTTATAGGTTTTGGTTAAGGTTATAGGTTATAGCTTTAGGGAATTGAGAATAGGTTAAGGTTTAGTTTTAGGAATTCGGTTCGGGTTTGGGATTGGGTTTAGGTTTGGGTTTTCAAGTTTAAGTTTAGGTTTAGGTTTAGGTTTAGGTTAGGAGTTTGAGATTAGGATTAGGTATATGTTTAGGTTTAGGAATTTGAGAATACATTTAGGTTTTAGGTTTAGGTTTAGGTTTTTAGTTAAGGTTTAGGTTTTAGGTTTAGGTTATAGGTTAAGGTTTTAGGTCATAGGTTTTGGTTTAGGTTAAGGTTATAGGTTTAGGTTAAGGTTAAGGTTTAGGTTTAGGTTTAGGTTAAGGTTTAGGTTTAGGTTATAAGCTATAGGTTTAGGTTTAGGTTTAGGTTTAGGTTTAGGTTTTAGGTTTAGGGTGTGGTTTAGGGTATTGAGAATAGGTTAAGGTTTAGGTTTAGGAAATCGGGATCGGGTTTAGGTTTAGGTTTAGGTTTAGATTAGGGAGTTGAGATTAGGATTAGGTGTAGGTTTAGGTTTAGGGATTTGAGAATACATTTAGGTTTTAGGTTTAAGTTTAGGTTTAGGTTTAGGTTTTAGTTTATAAGTTTAGGTTAAAGGTTTAGGTTTAGGTTAAGGTTAGGCTATAGGTTATAAGTTTAGGTTATAGGTTAAGCTTTATGTTATAGGTTTTGGTTAAGGTTATAGGTTATAACTTTAGAGAATTGAGAATAGGTTAAGGTTTAGTTTTAGGAATTCTGGTTTGGGTTCGGGATCGGGTTTGGGTTTAGGTTTAGGTTTAGGTTAAGGAGTTGAGATTAGGATTAGGTGTAGGTTTAGGTTTGGGGATTTGAGAATACATTTAGGTTTTAGGTTTAGGTTTAGATTTTAGTTTATAGGTTTAGGTTATAGGTTATAGGTTTTGGTTTTAGGTTTAGGTTAAGGTTATAAGTTTACGTTATAGGTTATAGAGTTAAGGTTATAGGTTTTGGTTTAGGTTTAAGTTTAGGTTTAGGTTTAGGTTTAGGTTTTAGGTTTTAGGTTTAAGGTTTTAGGTTTAGGTTATAGGTTTAGGTTAGGTTTAGGTTTAGGTTTAGGTTATAGCTTTAGGAATTGAGAATAAGTTAAGGTTTAGGTTTAGAAATCGGGTTCGGGTTCTGGAACCAGTTTAGGTTTGGGTTTTCGAGTTTAGGTTTAGGTTTAGGTTTAGGTTAGGGAGTTGAGATTAGGATTAGGTTTAGGTTAGGAGTTGAGATTAGGATTAGGTGTAGGTTTACGTTTAAGAATTTGAGAATATATTTAGGTTTTACGTTTTGGTTTAGGTTTTAGTTTATAGGTTTAGTTTATAGGTTTAGGTTTTAGGTTTAGGTTATAGGTTAAGGTTTAGGTTTTAGGTTTTGGTTTAGGTTAAGGTTATAGGTTTTAGTTTTAGTTTAGGTTTAGGTTTAGGTTTAGGTTATAGGGTATATGTTATAGGTTATAGCTTTAGGGAATTAAGAATAGGTTAAGGTTTAGGTTTAGGAAATCGGGTTCGTGTTCGGGATCGGGTTTAGGTTTGGGTTTTCAAGTTTAGGTTTAGGTTTAGGTTGGGAGTTGAGATTAGATTAGGTTAAGATTTAGGTTTAGGGATTTGAGAATACATTTATGTTTTAAGTTTAGGTATATGTTATAGGTTATAGGTTTTGGTTTAGCTTATAAGGTATAACTTTAAGGAATTAAGAATAGGTTAAGGTTTAGGTTTAGGAAATGGGTTCGGGTTCTGGGATCGGGTTTATGTTTCGGTTTTCAAGTATAGGTTTATGTTTAGGTTAGGAGTTTAGATTAGGATTATGTGTAGGTTTAGGTTAGGGATTTGATAATAGGTTAAGGTTCAGGTTTAGGAAATCGTGTTCGGGTTTGAGATCAGGTTTACATTTGGGTTTTAGGTTTAAGTTTAGGCTATAGATTTAGGTTAAGGTTTAGGTTTAGGCTATAGGTTTTGGGATTTGAGAATAGGTTTAGGTTATAAGTATAAGTTATAGGTTTAGGTTTTAAGTTTAAGTTATAGGTTTAGGTTTAGGTTTAGGTTATATAGGTTTAGGTTTAAGTTTAGGTTATAGGTTTAAGTTATAGGTTATAGGTTTAGGTTTACGTTTAGGTTTAGGTTTTAGGTTTAGGTATAGGCTTAGGTTATGGGTTATATGTTTAGGTTTATGTTATAGGTTTTGGGATTTGAGAATAGGTTTAGGTTATAGGTTATAGGTTTAGGGTGTGGTTTAGGTTAAGGGTGTTGTCCCTGTAAATACAAATATAAACACGGCCTGTTCAAATGGTCAGGCCCCTCCAATGTTGTTCATAAGAAATGGACAGCTTCATCATGGTCATAAAAGCGATTCTCACCTTCCAGGGACCTCCGCTCATCCGGATAGCTCCGACGTACATCCGAGTCTGCTCCATTAATTTCGAGCAAATACATAAACACGGCCTGTCCAAATGGCCAGGCCACTCCAATGCTGTCCATAGGAAATGGACAGCTTCATCATGATCATAACAGCGGTTCTCCCTTTCTAGGGAACCCCGCTCAACATCCGGATAGCTCCGACGCACATTCGAGTCTGCTCCATTAATTTCTAGCAAATACATAAACACGGCCTGTCCAAATGGCCAGGCCCCTCTAATATTGTCCATAGAAAATGGACAGTTTCATCATGGTCATAACAGCGGTTCTCACCTTCCAGGGACCCCTGCTCATCCGGATAGCTCCGATGCACATCCGGGTCTGTTCCATTAATTTCGAGCAAATACATAAACACAGCATGTCCAAATGGTCAGGCCCCTCCAATGTTGTTCATAGAAAATGGACAGCTTCATCATGGTCATAACAGCGGTTCCCACCTTCTAGGGACTCCCGCTCAACATCCGGATAGCTCCGACGCATATCCGGGTCTACTCCATCAATTTCGATTTAATACATTTAAAAATAATATAAATATATCTAAAAGCATCTGGATACCTGGGGAAGGTCTCCCATATTTGTATTATTGGTTAATCATCCCTTTGTCTACAAGCCACAATCGACCAACAATTTCTATCGCTACTTGTACTCTGAAACTAACACAAATATAACTGGGAAACAATATAAGGAATAAGAAAAAATGAATTTACCTGTACACATCATTAAATGTTTCCCTATAAGGAGGTGATATTATATCTTTGATAGCCACAACCTGTATGACAGAGAAAAATGCAACCGATACAGTCTGTTACAATTCAAAGGAGAAAAAAGATTTGTGGCTGCACCGATATATTAGTACATTACAAACGGCTGCCTACGTACCCAAAAAGTCAGATTGAGATCAAGCCACTACGTAGTTCTTTTTAATTAAGCCACCGATGTTTCCCCACTCTCACCTCTCTGTCTCTCTCTCTTGAAGCAAAAAAGAAGAAAAAAAAAATTCCTTTTATGTTTTTTCAATCCATCTTCTATTTTCTTCTTAACAAGAAAATCTATATTTACTAATATTCCCATTTTTCTATTTTTCAAAAGAATGAGTTCAAACTCCAAAAGCGTCGGCTCCAAAGACTCAGTTTTCAAATTTCAAACCCTAACCAAGGACTCCAAAATTACCAAGTACTCATAAACATTCATTGCAAGCATTTTCTATCTATGTGCATGACGACCATACTGTTAAGATCAATCCTCTTATTTTCATTTACAGAAACTAATGGATGACAAATTATGTGTAACATGGAGACGTTCTGACAAACTGGGCCATAAAGTTCAGATGTGAAAAATCATCACCACAGACAAATCAAAGAAAAACATGAAAAGATGGCATCTTTACAACAAATTCCAAGGAAAAAAGAACTCTAAGGGCCCGTTTGGCCGATCGGATTGGAAGGGATTGGATGGTATTGGAAGGGATTGGAAGTTAAATCTTGGGATTGGCCGGGCGTGCCAAACAGAGTCGGTGATCTGATCCTAATCCCATGGATCTTCAGACAATCCACTGACAACACCATCATTACCTTTAAATCCCATCCAATCCACCCTAATCCGTTCAAATTTGCCTAGGACATGTTTGGTTCGAGGGATTGGAAGGGATGGGAAGGTTTAATCCCAAAATTGGTTGGGTATGCCAAACAGACTGGATATAGCAATCCAATTTAGGTTAAGGTTATAGGTTTTGGTTTTCGTTTAGGTTTAGGTTATAGGTTTAGGTTAGATTTAGGTTTAGGTTATAGGTTATAGGTTTAGGGAATAATTGAGAATAGGTTAAGGTTTAGGTTTAGGAAATTGGGTTCGGGTTCGGGTTTAGGTTTGGGTTTTGAAGTTTATGTTTAGGCTAAGGAGTTGAGATTAGTATTAGGTATAGGTTTAGGTTTAGGGATTTGAGAATACATTTAGGTTTAAGGTTTAGGTTTAGGTTTTAGTTTATAGGTTTAGGTTATAGGTTTAGGTTTAGGTTAAGGTTAAGGTAGTAACAGACCCTAAGAATATACATAATGAATTTTATTACTATAATTATTAATGTAGTAACACATGAATGTAGCAAAGTTGGAAAAAAATGCATATTTAAGTAATGTATCACAAAAATGTTTTAGTGGTTCAGTACTGAGCTAAATAAACAAAAAGTGTCCATATCTTTATAAAGAAATTGTAGAATAAATCTTTTTCCCAAATGAATGTGTTAGAGTCAGCAAAGTGATTTGACTCAAAATTCAACCGAGTCAAGTTGGCTTGACCAATTTCAGGTCAATTTGAGAAGTTGTAGAACTATGAAAACAAAATTTTCATTAATAAAACTTTTATTATTGGCACTCTTAAGTATATATGGTTGAAGGCACAAGAACCATACCATGAATAGAGTTAAGGACAGCTTTTAAAACCAAAACAACAACTCTCAACTTCTCCTGCAAGACAGGATACAGGAACATCAGCCACATACAATTCAGATGTATTTTACCTTCTCTTTGATATTTGACCAAAATTGTTCTCTAAAATCAAGCAAAACCACAAACAGATGTTACCATGAAATGGAACTCAGATTTGATGTAAAAAAGATTGAAAATACCTCAACTGATTAGCTCTACCAAATTAATTAGGAATTCATAAGATCATTAAGTAATAAAGGTATCATATCTATGAAAATGGTCATGTTCTATCACTCATGATGTTTTTGATAAATCTACTCCGTCCATCCATTTTGTGAGCTCATTTTAGAACTTAAGACCAAAAATGAGAAGGATGCAGCATATAGACCTACACAAGGGCTTAATACTGAAGCACAATAATTTTTTAAATTAGTAGAGTGTCTGTATACCGAAGCCCACTCTTTGCTTTAAATAATCCATCATTTTTCCCGATCGATGTCACATGACCATCTGATTGCACATCATCTTTTCTATCTAAGACTGATGTGTAATTAATAGCTCCAATGCATGCAACAAACAACATCCATACAACATTCGTTTGACGAATAAATATTCCCAAGCCCCCAAGCTATAGAAAGGGAAGGGTAACACCAATAAGATACATAGATTAAAAAGAAAAAATAAAACACCTGAAATATATCTTTCTTTTAAAAAAAAAAAAAAAAAAAAAAAAAAAAAGGAAAGGAAAGGAAGAATAAGAGGAAGATAAAGATTTTAGCATAAATAACAAGGGCGTAGGTCAAACAAGTACATTGCACACGCTAACTAAGTTATGCTGTCGAAGAGAGAGAAATAGAGAGAGCGGGGGATATCGTGCATTTTGCTCGGGGAGAAAGTTTGGAGAGTACCCTTCAGGCTGTCAGTTTTGAATTGTACAAGTGGGGCCTCAAATCCCAACCCTTCAGCCCATGGCCATGACGGTTAAGAAAGAAAATGTAGCAATATTCTGTTGTAGTCATGTCTCTAACCACTTTTTCCTATGGCCAAGCCCTCTTTAGTATTTGGACCTACTTAATTATTGGGCAAGTCTTAAAATAATATGAAAAGACAAGTGGATTCTCCAAGTATCACGTGAAGCCTTGCCAAACTTCTTGTGAGGAAGTTCATGCAAAAGACCTTCGGAGGAAATTTTTCCGTTGAAGGATGATGAATCTACACAAAAGGGTTCAATAGGATGAAATAAAGGTGCATAGAAAGTAGACGCGGATTGCCCACTTGTGCCTTTGAGTCTAATAGGATGAAATAAAGGTGTAGGGGTGCACATCGAACCGGAAGAACCGTGGAACCAGATTGGAACTGACCAAACGGTCCGGTTTGGTCTGGTTCTAGAGCGCACCGGTCCTGGTTTCAAATATTAAAGAACTGATTACATTGGTTCAGTTCTTGGTTAGGGGGTGCATAGAACTAAACCGAACCCTAACCCCTATTCACAGCTGCAGTTGCGCCCCCCCCCCCCTCCGATCCTTTCTCTCTTGCTCATCCTCTCTCTTTCGCTGGTTCTCTCTCATCGGTCCTCACCCATAACCATGGAGCCAATCCGGAACCGAACTGGTTCTAGGGTGCTAATGGTCCGGTTCGGTTTCAACCCAGAACCTGACCGAACCGACCGTATGCACCCCTATAAAGGTGCGAATAGGATGAAATAAAGGTTCGGAGAAAGTAGATGACGGATTCCCACTTGTGCCTTTAAAGCTGCATCTTTTTGGCTAATTTCTTATTATCCATTAAAGTGAATCGACCGCGTCGATTAAAACGCACACGTTAATGTGGCCCCACAGAGCCGCTGCCAGGTCCATGTCTGTCCCTGCACGAGTAAGCGTGGATGCGGATTACGTGTTGTGCAACACACCACCACCGTGCTCGATTGTTGTGTCGACGTTATTAATTTTTGTAGACTCCACCGTGATATATGTTACCTATGCTCTCTGTCCATTCTATTGTAGCATTTCAGGGGGATGTGTCAAAATATAAGATAGATCCGTGGAGCACACCATATAAAGAGTTAGGAAACTCCACCGTTGAAACTTTATTGAGCCCACAATGACATTTATTTGCTATCCAACTTGTTCATGAAGCCACACAGACCTGAAAGAAGGAAAAACACTAATATGCGCGATTGATTCAAAACTCCATGTCCCCTTAGAAGTTTTTAATGGCAGACGTTCACCCTACACTGCTTTCTGTAATGTGGTTCACTTGAGCTTTTGATCTACCTTATTTTTGGAGCCATATCCTAAAATGGTCTAATAAAATGGATGGATGGTCTGGATATAACACATACCTCATGGTGAGACCCACAGAACTAGGTCATCAGCGGCCTGTAGCACACCACGCAACCTTCTCCGGTACTTCGGTCGCGGTCATAAATCTTGACTGTGGGCCAAACTTGAAGTATGTTACCTACATCCACGCCGTCCATCCGTTTTAACAGCTCATTTTAAGAGCTGATCTCCAAAATTAATTTGATAATAATCTTAGGTGGACGACAACATAAGAAACAGAATTGATTGAATATCCACCATTAAAAATTTATTTGTGCCTACTGTAATTTTTATTTTCCATCCAAACTGTTGATAGGGTCACAAAGAACTGGATGAGGAGATCACACAAACATCAGCTTGATCTAATACTTTTGTGGCCCACAAGAAGTTTTTGATGATCAATCACCACTGTTTTCTGTGGTGTGTTCCAGCTAGATATATCTGCTGCAACTTTTTTCCTCATGCCCTAAAATGAGGTGTAAAAACGGATGGACAGCATGAACGTAAGGTAAATACATGGTGATTGATCATCAAAAACTGCACTCATCACAAGCAATCATCCTGGATTCTGAAATTCAGATGGCCCTGCTCCTTTTAGGCAATGCATCTATGCTATCATAATTATAGGTTGAGCGGCTCTGCTCAGCCTAACAAAGATGAGAGCCACTCATCAGGCAGTCACCACTTTGTCTACGCCCAGATCAGGCCCAGACATGTAGTACAAGGATGTAAATGATTAATAAGGACCCGGATCTTTGATAGTCAAGGAATCTTCACCGTGAGGATGGCCAAGCGAGTGGTTCCGATCTCACATGCCTGCTTCTTTTCTTCTTGTTTTTTTTTTTTTTTCCCTTCAACTGTGTGTTGAGTGCGGAGAGAGTGCACTTGCTGGAACAAATGCATACATGCATATTTGATCTTTTGCCATCTATTTGTTTCGTTCAAAATGGCCCACCTGATAAGTTGACTAATCAGTTTTTTTTTTTTTTTTTTTTTTTTTTTTTTAATATTATTATTATTATTATTTTATCTTTGTTTTTTTAGGCATATACACAGTCGGGTCCATCGGGCTATAATTCATAAATTCCACATATATATGATCATGTGGAGGCATGTATGGTGCACAACACAGTGGGACCCACTTCTCGTTATATCCATCATGTAATGTGGAAGCTCGGCTTATGCTTTTAGATGAATGGGATGATCTTTGTCCTATTTTCAAACGCTGATGATCAACTGACTACATGAACGGATATCATTGGTAGTGACCATTCAAGATGGGTGGCATCAAGTGTCTCACTTCCCATCTCCATCTTACAAATACAAATTAAATCTCTTAAAAAGGAGCACTTAAGCGCCAAAAACACCTCATAGTGTATATGCATAATTTTAATTAGATGTGACGTCCAATGCACTTTAATTTCCAAATGCTCTAAAAAATCTTAGCACTAATCTATTTCAATATGGGCACTGTTGCTTTTCTACAAGCCATACATCAGGTTGCCTCTCCATTTAGATGCTAAAGTAGGTTAAAGCTATCTAAAAGTAATGGACGGGTAGAAAAAAACTAAGAATGGTCCACAATGTTTGTCTGTCCCGCACTTTTGAATCACTTATCTTAATGGGTCAAGCAACAAGCATCAACGGGTCAATCGTGATTTCATTTATTAATGCAAAAGGGTCTCATCTACTTTTTGGTCAGTCGGTGATTTTATTTTTATTTTAAATGTAAAAGGGTCTCATCCATTTTATTTTATTTTTCTTTATTCCTTTCTTTCTTTGCCTGCATTTCTCTGTTTCAATTGGGTTCATGAATTTTTTTATTTTTTATTTTTTTACACATGCACACATACCCCCACACACTCACGCTGTAGTGGAATTTCACCACCTATGGTTACTCGAACCCTCACTACAAGAAAAGGGGGCTTTAGCCTCGCTTCAAAATTGAGGCTAAAAAGGTTAAAAACTGAGGCTAAAGCCTTTAGCCTCAGTTTTGCCTCATTTATCCAAACCGAGGTTGAAACCCCGTGGCTAAAGGCTTTAGCCTCGCTTTAAGAACCGAGGCTAAAATGACTTTATAGCCTCGATTCTTCAAATGAGGTTAAAAGACCCTTTTAGCTTCAGCTTTTTTCAAATAAGGCTAAATTAAAATTTTAGCCTCCTTTGTTTCCAATTGAGGCTAAATCCAAATTTTAGCCTCTAAGTTGCCTCCAATTGAAGCTAAAACTATTTTTAACCTCGCTTCAACAACCGAGGCTAAAGCCTTTAGCCACGGAGTTATAGTCTCAGTTTATGTAACGAGGCAAAACCGAGACTAAAGATGGATTTAGCATATTTTGGCATCAACCGAGGCTAAATTCGGTTTTTGACCTCATTTCTCTATCAACCAAAGCTAATAATATCATAATCAACAAATGATTGAACCTCGTGCATATTTCACCCATTTAACATTCATCAAGACAACAATCAACACAACATCAACAAAACAATTAATGGTCTATTTAAAGTTCTAAAATCAAACTACAAATGTCTTCCTTTCCTAACCTTCCACATGAACTGTTTCAATAAGGTCCCCTTTGGACCGATCAGATGTCTTCTTTTCCTAGCCACATCTTCTGGCAAGATGTCTACAACACCAACCTCACTGGCCATGATCACGTGTCCGCTATGTGTGATGTAAAAGTTGACTGGGGCGCAATCCATTCCGGTCCAATGTCGCTCCAGGATAGCGGCCATCGGTAACTGCATTTATACAATAAATATAAGTTCAAAATAATCATGTCACATGCAGAATCATTAAAGCGTGAAGCAGTTCTAGCACAAACTTCACATGATATAAGTGCAGGTCTATCCCATGGCTCAATAAGAGCTGAAAAATATTCATACAGGGCCACGTGGACCACGCCACATGAAATATTCGAATTTAACTTCTAACAAAACTTGGATGAAGGAAAAAATAAATATTAGCTTGATCCAAAACTTTTATAAAATAAGTTTTTAATCGTCAATCACCATTATTTCATATAGTGTGGCCCCCACAGATTTTGGATCTTTTTAATTTTTGGGCTATCCCCAAAATGAGTTGATAAATGGATACATAATGTATATATTAAGAAGGGCTACACCAAGTTGGGCCAACTTGAGTTGAACCTTATTCCCTCCATAAACCTCTAATATCCCCAACTCACTTGTCCACAAGTTATAACTCACTTGTGGTTTTATCATCACTCTGTTCAACCATTGTACCATGTTATTTTAGTGTATAAGCTTAAAAATGAAGTAGATTCAAGGCTCTGGTGAAAAACATGGTGGGAATAAAACACCTACTGTTGAGAATGTGTTGGGGGCTATAAAAGTTTTGGGTCAATCTGATGTTTGCATTTTTGCCTTCATGCAGTGTGTGTGACCTTATGAATAGGTTGGATGGAAAATAAACATCTTGGTGGGCCCACCGATGGTTTCTATGGTGCGAATCATTATAACAGCCACTTTCTATTGTGTGGTTCACTTGAACCTTAGATCCACTTAAGTTTTTGTCATACTCCTAAAATAATGTGTAAAAATGTATGGACTATGTGGATAAAACCCATACATCACGATGGGCCCTTAGATCCCTAGCTTGTTCGAGCTTGGCAAACTAGCAATGTGAGTGATAACCTGACTCAGGGCCCACTTTGATGCATGCATTGTATATGAATAGGTCGGTTTGTTTTGAAAACTTATTTTATGACATGGCACAAAAAATGATGAAGATAAAAACTTTAGATGAACTACACAGCATGAAATAACAGTTGTTGGAATTATTAAAAACTTTTTAGTGCCTAATGGTTGTTTACCATCCAATCTGTTAAAAAGTTCCACAGAAATTAGAGATGAAAGAAAAAATAAATATCATCTCGGTCTTATATATATATATATATATATATATATTTTTTTTTTTTGGCCTGAAAATTTTTTTAATGGTTAGTAACCACTGTTTCATGTGGTGTGGTCCACCTGAAATTTGTATCTGTTTCATTTTCAGGTTCAGGCCCTAAAATAATCTGGCAAACAGATGGATGGTGTAGATATATAATGCATGCATGCAGCAAGGTGGCCCTACGGTCAGGGTCTCACTCACACAGCTGGTTCCTAGATTGGACAGATTGTGGCCTCACCGTGTGTTGAGGTGTTGACGTAGCAAAGTTCTATATCCCTACATGATGTATGTATTATATTCACCTCGTCCATTTATTTTTTGAGATCACTTTGTTGAATTGGCACATCAGTGGAATTGGCACATGACCGGATGCAATTCCATCCCACCTAATCCTTTCCAATACAATTGGCCAAACAGGCCCTTAAGGTGGACCATACCTTAGGAAAACTGTGGTGATTGTCCATAAATGGACAATTAAAGTTTTGGATTGAGCTAATATTTACTTTTTCCCTTCATCCATGTTCGTGATACTTCATCAACATTCGATGGCAAATAAACATTACGAAGGCTTACCTGATTCCATGTCCCGGTCTGCAATCAATGTTCTTCATCTTCAGATTTGAGGTACCATTGACGATGGAGATGCGATGCGTCTCGAATATCAAATATGTAAATATAGGACTTAGTATAGTCCAAGGAGATTCAGATTTGTAAATAGTTATCGAAAGGAGAAATAACCCATGTAGCATTTTTTTTTTTTTTTTTTTTTTTTTTTTTGGGTCTATGGTCGCTAAACGCTAGAGTTAACGCTTCCTTGTGTTAAGTTACAATCATTGAGGAAAACAGAAAGCAACGTCGAAACAAATGTTTACCGATGCAAGGGAAAAAACGGCATATGGAAAGAGATAATACCAGAACATAAGTGCAAAATCAAAGCAGATAAACAGAGGCCCACTTTGTACATCAAGCATACCCTCATCGCCCAGGATCAAAAGGCGCCATGGCATCACTCTCCCATCTCAATCACTTCTTTGCCTCTCGACATCAATTGTAAACTGTATTCCTAGTTTGACATCAATCACCAGAGCCTTGTCCCACCTATTTACAATCACCGGGGAAAAAAATACCGATATATGAACAAAAGATCTAATTAAAAACGGAAAGCAGCTAGTCCATGGAAATTAAAATCCATTTATATCTTTTACAAGTTTCTGCTTTCACTGAATTCACCACGAATGCATCTCATGCTCACAGAACAATTAAAATCCCATTGGCTTCTTTCCAAGGAATAATGGCCGCCTAACACAGCCTAGGTTTTTACATCAGCCTGTCGGTGGATTTTTTTTCCCCACTAAACCTTTGTTAAAAGATAATATATTTGTTTTCTCGATAATAAGAGAGACCTAAATCACCTCTTTCAATTGGCATTTTGTCGATGGGTGACTCATGGCCTAAGTATCTGCAAGATTTGAATATACTAGCTAACCATTGTACAATAGATGCATATGAACATCATTAGCTGTCTAGTAATAAGACCATGCTGAGTGAGAAGATAAGAAGTCCCCATAAAATGTACTAAGAAAACCATGATAAGAGGGACGTGCATAAATCGGAAATCAACATGCTTGGGTGTTAGACATCAGGACACTGTTCCATCACAGATCAATCTAAAACCTCAAAAAGTCCAGATGGCCGGGACCCATGGATGGGCTTGATCTCTCGTGTAGCAAAGCAAATGCAGTAACATGTGTACATGATGGATGATATGAAAGGTGCACATGAATGGAATGGAACCACGTATCAATTCAATTTGAAATACATTAGAATTACACAGAAAATGCATCAATACACGCATCAATATGCTAAGATACAATATACATGATAAACTAAGGTTCTAAGTTAAATGGTTGTTGTATGTAACAGCTTCTAGTGAAAAAAATGCAGTGCTAAGAGCCGTACCATTTTGCGTTTCAAAAATCAGATTTTATATCTTACCTGGCGTGTAAAATCAGATTTACGTTTGAAAAGGAATGGATGTGAAGCAAACAAGCAACCAAAAGAAATATAGGAGTAATCGATCATCATTACTGGTGAGTATATCTAACATTTTATATCTTATCAAAGTACCTATGAAGAAAGAAATGGAAAAAAACAAAAAAAAAACAAAAAAAACATTGATGTCACCTTCCAAAGCATTTCAAGTATTGAAGATGTAAGAGTGGAAGAGAGGAACTTCAGTCCAGGAGATCCTCCCAGGAAGTATGAAATAGAATAGTATGAAAGTGAGAGGACCTAGATCAAGGAAAAACAAAATTATTAGAGCTCAGCTTCAATTTGCACAAAGTGAGCACATTATCTAGCGAGCAAGCATTTCAATTCAAACCCCATACTCAAAATGCATGTTAGGATTCCTGACCACCATTTATTGGCTGATGGGAAATATGTGTGCCACGAATCTCTGGTGCAGATTGTGTGTGCCAACTCACAAATTTTCACTTTTGTTAAATTAGAAGAGAGCCTATTAACATCCTTGATTTCCTATGGACTGATATGAAGCACACAGAAATTTGAAATTTTCTCAAGAGAAGGCTCCCACTTGCTCGTGTTTAAATGATCCGGTCGTTCATTTAGTGCTCCTCAATGTGGATGTGCCATCATAAAAAATCAGTCGCTTTGGTGCACGGTGGGTCACATGTGAACAAAAAAATGGTTAGTTCGTCCACGGACCTGTCCCATCAGATGACTGGACAAGCTGATTTGAGGCGATGGCACATACAATGTTTTCAATATTAATGATATCAATCGATATATCCCACGATGTCTTGTACTCCACCCATACGATACGAAATACACAAGTAGTGTTTAATTTTTTTTTGTATCGCATGAATATTGTGAAATATTGTGACTAATCCTTTACAAAAAATACTTCATTTCAACGATATCAACAAATATCGCATGAACACATGGGAAGTCTAGGTCTGAGGGCAGAAAAATTGCAAAAAAAAAAAAATCCAAACTCCTTCGATCAATGATCAATTGGCCCCTATTTCAGAGTATTTAAGGGTGTTTGATGAAATCATTGTCACATACATTCTAATTTTGGGATTTGAGGAAGATGGGCTGCTTTTCAGAAAATTGGAGATTTTTCTACTCTCCAGGTAGCCTTAGCAGGGCTCCATCCCATGTGGAGAAAAGCACAGAGAGGATGTAGTTGTGAAGCACCATGGACACATATATGGTACCCACCATGCTGCCAACAGCATTTGTATGCAGACCCTTTTTCCTAAATTGATGAAATGGATTAACTACCTCCTACTAATAGATTCACACCCATCCTTTCCATTTTTGGCTATGTATCAATCAGTTATAATGAGTGCACCATATATTTAAAAGAAAACAGTTAATTATAATTATTATTTTATTTCGGGAAGTCTCATACATTCAAAACAACATAATGTGGGTAACTAACTCCCGATGTCCTTTAAGGTATAAATAAGAACTTTGGGCATGATAGACGAGAGATGGAACTTATGCATTAGTTTTCCGTGAAAACCATCTTACATACCTTGCAACGCCAATACGCATAGTGAGTGGTCTTGCACATTTATAGCTGTTGTCAAAGACTGTTCCATCAGCAAACCTTGCAGTGTAGTGAATCTGTTTCAAAAAATGAATGTACTTTATGAAGAATGTATGGTCATGATTAAAGAACTAATGGACCATTCTAATATAATTTGGTGAAGATTGAGTGTTTGAAGAATGCTAGACCCAAATCTAAGCTCCCACAACAATGAACTGCCAACAGGTGCCTTACGTTCTTTACAGATGAAGAGAAAACACTTTTGACACCTCGAAGACCTCTTCAACAGGCTTTCAAGCATCAATCGACCAAAAGTAACAGCAGTTAGTTGTTGCAAATAGCATCCATGTGCATCCACATGTACACACACTCAAGAAGTTAAAGATGACGTTCAATCGTTGTATGAAATCAGCCTACTAACAATTTTCATGTGAGCCTAGAAGAAACTTGACAGGGAATCTAGATACACCCAAAAGTTACGAGAAGATCAAATGTCTCATGCAAGAAATGACATGTGGTAATGTTTCATTGGAGAATGCCCATGAAAGTTGGTATGCTTGCCCTTTCTAATTTGGATGACTGAAACAGAGGAAAAAAAAGCTATGATATATGTTGTCTCTAGACTTCAAGTGGGACCTTGTTTTTAATGCATAAAAGTCACTGGTAAAATGCAGGAATCTTGGTTATTTATTTGGAGAGTGCAGTTGCATTAATATGGGCTCAAGTATGCCTAAATGTTGACAGCTACAGATAACCCCGGCATTTTTTAGGAACAACTACAACAACATTATAATGTAAAAGGTGGTTTAATGGGAGTAATGTTTCTTATTTTTCAATCAACAAGAATGTTGGTTCAAATACAACTGTGTTTTTATGAAAGTTAACCTGCAATGCAATCACAATCAGTAAAAGTGGTTGTCATTAATACCTTATGAAGGAACAGACCATCAATGCAAATGACATTTTAAGCAATGAACATTTTTTAAAAATTCAATAGACCACTATAGAACTGTTAATAGACCAAAATATGAATGTGATTTACTACTCAATGATAGTTTTGGAAACCTCCATTAGATGCCTCAAACCCACCATCCAGCATCAAGTCAGTTAGAAAACTAGCTCAAGATAAGACTAAGAGAAGGTCAAAGGAGGAAAAGTTTTGATAGAAGAAACATGCAGGGAAGTGTGGTGCAACTTAGAAGCCCAAATAAAAGAAGGGATGCCACGGAAAGTTTAAAATGTAGCATCCAAATACCCTTTATCAGGTTACTTTTCATTTAGGTCTTATAGTTCTCAAAGTCAACTAGGTGGCTTACAATGGCCTAGATGAGGATAGACCCTTCCTGTCTTATCTCAACCATGTTTCGGCCAGAGAAAAGCAATAAACGAAAGGCAAAGTTGACTTTAAACGATGCATTGGCAAAATTTTACAATCAAGCCCACCAGACATCAACCTTACCCTTTAACCAGGTTGTGGAATCAGCCATGGCAAAGTCTCACATACATGTATAGAGGGAAAAAAATGTACACATGCATTACCATCAGTTCTATTAGGGGTCGTTTGGATGGTGGTAAATGAGGCAAGTTGTAAATGATTTGCGTTTGAATGCCCTAAAATGCTTGTAAATCATTTACTAGTTGTAAATGATTTACCACCTTTCCCCCCTTTTCATTTGCTACCAAAAAGATGGGATTCATTAGCTAGCAAATGATTTACCAGCAGCAAGCCTCCAACGGCTCTTTTTTTAAAGGTCAGTGAGATACACACCTCCCCCCTCCATTGTATCTGAGAACTCCAACAGCTCCCTCCCTCCCTCCCTCCACCAATGGAGGCAGATCTTGCTACCGGCCTTATAAAAGAGCATTTGTATTCGTGGGCCTACTTCTAGTGTGGGAGTGAGGAAGCATTTGCTTCAAAATGTCAACAAGAATAAATGGCTGCAATGGCCCAAATCTGCAATACACATTCTAGCCGAGATGGGATATGAATTCACAATCATGGTTTGTGCTCAATACTCTCTTATTGACCCTATCTACTTCAGAATCTAACTTTAATCATGCTTTAGCAGACTGCAGACATAGATGAGAAAGGCATTCGAAGGGAAAACCCGGAAGAGTTGGTAATGGTTCTGGCCGAGGCAAAGGTAGGCATTTTCTTATCTTAAGAATATCATCTTTGGTTTCTCAATGACAAAGTGACATTATGCTTCTCAACTCTAGATCCCATGACAGTTATGCAAACCCATCAGGCCTGCAGTGGGAGGGAAAGGGGGTGATTGGATGACAATGTTTATGATTAGATTTTCCACTGCTGATGATGAAAATTTTCAAATCCTGCTTTTGCAACTTGGGCAAATGTCTCCTTTGAGTAAAATATCACCAAACACTTTCCTCACACCTGAGGATGTCAAAGCTCTGTGATTGTTGGCTCTACCTCAACCACTAATTTCAAAGAGATATCATCTGTTTAACTAACCAACATTTCAAGTTGAACAGACAACTAAAACCTGTAACATGGATAAGAATGCATTTTCCTTTCATTATCTACACTGTTGGATCTAACTTCAATCTAGTTGACACATACTTGTCAAGATAGCTGCCAAAATTTTGCCATTGGAATCATAGAATTTAAAACCCCAAACCAGTTAGCCCTGGAAAATGCTTAGGCCCTGTTTGGTAGACGCCTAAAAATGAGTTCGTTGCATTTTAGTTAACAATAATTATCTATTAGATATCAACATCTCTAATACATGATGAGTTCATGTTAACAGTAGTTATGTATTAGAGATCAACATCCCTAGTTCCTAGTTATGGTTAACTAAAATGAGATCAACTCATTTTTTTAGGCGTCTACCAAACAGGGCCTTAGGATTTTTGGCACCAACAAATCAAAGAAATAATGTTCACTAGAGGCACACGAAGCATCACCATCTGAGCATCATGACAATGTCACCGAATTCCCCAAAGCCACATGATTTTTCAATAGAGATGCAAATGCTTTTAGGTAGCTAGGTGAGGATGATCATAGAGTACAATATCAATTCAAATTCTTCAGATATGAAAGATGCACATGGCATTTTGAAGAAATTCCAGAAAGATTAATGATTTTAAAAAAATCTCTCGCATTCCTCTCTAAACCAGACGATCTAGGGTTCTCGATCGAGAAAAACAGAAAAACAAAGAAAGAAATTCCAAAAAATCAAGAAAAACGAAATTGAGAGCTAGAACATCCGATCTTCGACGAGATTTAACGAGAAAATGCGGGAACAAGAGCAATACCGACCTGCACGTCTGAGAAACGAGAATTCGAAACTCCTTTCGCCATCAATCAACGGAATGGTTGGAACTGAAGAAAGAAATGGCGATTTCCAAGCAGAAATCGAGAGAAATGAGGGTTTTGGGAGAAATGAGCAGAAATCGTAGTCCGAGAGACCATTTGCCCGAAAAGCCTCTTGAGTGAGAGGAACGGTAGCTTGCTTTTGTAGCTGAGCTTTAATGGAAATAACGAAAACGCCACTATAATTTAGAAGGTCGAAAGTACCCTTGCTACTTTTTAATATTGGCCTCGGTTTTAAATAACCGAGGCAAAAAGGCGAACACGGTTTTCCTGCCACGGAAGTTCCTGCGCTGTGAACCCAATTGGGCCCACCATGATCCACGACTCAAGTGGGCGGTTTTCCTGCCAAGGAAGTTTCTGGAAAAGGTAGTTAGGCAAATTCATATCGTAGAAACCTCCTTGGGTTCTACACTGATGTTTACAAGCCATCCATACCGTTAATAACGTCATTCATACTGGGATGAAATGGAAAAAAATATTAGAATGATTCAAAACTTCTGTGGCCCATGAATATTTCAACTGTCGAAATTCAATTCTTGCATTTTTGGCCCACTTGAGAAATAGGTAGGGTTCATTTTTGTTCTCATGTTCTAAAATGAATTCACAAAACAGATGGACAGAGAGGATTTCTTAAAATCATCACAAGGGCCCCACTGGGTTCCTGGGCAGTAGAGAACTTCCCGCGAAAGGCTTTCAGCAGAAATCAGTGTCCCAAAAAGGCCTGGCCGGGTACATCATCCCTTATAGTAATAGCCCGTGAAGCAAAGAGCTCTGTAGGGCCCACCATGACATGGCATCCGCTCCATCCATCTCTTATGACAGATTATTTTAGAATGGGACCCAAAATAGTAGGCTGGTTCAACACTCTAATGGGCCATAATGCATGGATCAGTGATAATGCGACTATTTACCTTTGAAATCTTACCGTGGCCCACCGTGATGAGTTCGGTAGCCTCAAGAAGGCTTCAATGATAGACGTCTTCAAGAAATAATTTTTCGGCCCACTTTCATAAATGAGTTTTCAAAAATGATGACAGATTTTAGCCTCTGTTACTAACTAACCGAGGCAAAATGACAAACTTTTAGCCTCAGTTACTCACCAACCAAGGCAAAAGGGTATATATTTGGCCTCGGTTGTTCACCAACCGAGGCAAAAGGGTAGACTTTTAGCCTCGGTTGCTCACCAACTGAGGTAAAGGGCAAACCTCGGTTTTCTCACCAAATCGAGGCAAAATGGCAAACTTTTGGCCTCAATTTTCAATAACCGAGGCAAAAGGGTAGACTTTAGGCCTCAGCTGCTCACCAACCGAGACAAAAAGATAGACTTTTGGCCTCAGTTTTCAATAACCGAGGCAAAAGGCAGGCTTTTGGCCTCAGTTTTCAATAACTGAGGCAAAAGGGCAAACTTTTGGCCTCAGTTTCTCACCAACCGAGGCAAAAGGGCAAACTTTTAACCTCAGTTGCTCATCAATCGAGGCAAAAAGACAGACTTTTGGCCTCAGTTCTCAATAACCGAGGCAAAAGGGCAGACTTTTAGCCTCAGTTTCTCACCAACCAAGGCAAAAGGGCAGACTTTTAGCCTCAGTTTCTCAACAACCGAGGCAAAAAGGCAGACTTTTAGCCTTAGTTGCTCACCAACTGAGGCAAAGGGCAGACTTTTGGCCTCAGTTCTCAACAACCGAGGCAAAAAGGCTTTTTAGCCTCAGTTACTCACCAATCGAGGCAATAGGGCAGACTTTTGGCCTCGCTTGTTCACCAACCGAGGCAAAGGGCGGACTTTTAACCTCAGTTGTTTACCAACCAAGATAAAAGGGCATACTTTTGGCCTCAGTTGCTCACCAACTGAGGCAAAAAGACGGACTTTTGGCCTCAGTTTCTCACCAACCGAGGCAATAGGGCAGAGTTTTGGCCTCAGTTTCTCATCAACCGAGGCAAAAAGTGAATTTTTAACCTCAGTTCCTTTACAACCGAGGTTAAAAACCATATTTAGCCTCCTTTTTTAAAACTGAGGCTAAAAAATTGAGGCTAAAGGCCTACTTTCTTGTAGTGCCTTGACAGTCTACCACTGGAGCAAGAGTAAGGACCCAATTGGGTTCATGAATTATGGTTAACAAACAACACACCATGTTCATGAATTATGGTTAATAAATGGTACAGCTACAACATATTTTAGTAAAGTTTCAGGTATACCTTATCCCATGTGGCAAACAATTGTAAGACACATGAAAAACCTATAAAATTAAATGTTGTGATTTTCGCTTCTTGTTTTTTTTTTTACCACAATTGTAAGACAAGTAAATTTGAATCACTTATCTCAATGGGTCAAGCAACAAGCAACAGTGAGTCAAGCATGATATCATCTATTTATGCAAAAGGGTCTTATCCACTTTTTATCATCTATTTATGCAAAAGGGTCTCATCCACTTTTTATCATCTATTTATGCAAAAGGGTCCCATCCACTTTTTTTTTTTTTTTTTCCTTTCTTAGTTCCTTTCTTTCTTCGCCTTCATTTCTCTATTTCAATTGGGTTCATGAATTATGGTTAACAAACAATACACACGATGTTCATAAATTTGTTGTATTTGATGTCTTAAATCAAGTTAGATACAAGGCCTGTCAATGCCATTGACAAAGTGCTCGATGTCACCTCCGATGGCACCGAACAGGTCTCGATCCCATCAATATTTTCTGATTTTTTTTTTTTTTTTTTCAATTGGTCGCTGGACTAACTGGGCATCTTTTTTATGCCATCGATGAGTGTTCGATGCCATTAAATTTTTTTGAAAAATCATGTTTTGTCTCAGGTGTTAGTTTGATGCCGTCGACGAGTGTTTGATGCCATCAAGAGATTAGTTTCGATGCCATTGACAGATTCTATGCAAATTTTTCGTAGAGCTATGAAATTGCTTTATTTGTTTCTGATTTTGTTTGGAATTCTTTCAAGGCTCTCTCTCTCTCTCTCTCTATATATATATATATATATATATATATATATATATATATAGTGTATGTGTGTGTGTGTGTGTGTGTGTGTAAACGGGATTGTGAGGTATTCCAAGTGTTTTTAAATCATCTTGTGGTTTCAAAGGGTGTAGCAAGAGGGAGATTTGAGGTTGTTTATATTTAATAAGCTCATTTTCTTTATAAGTTCTGCTTTCATACACTACCAAAAAAAGGGGCAAAGGATACAGACCACATTAACTTTTTGCTACGGATATAAACCTTAGCTATAGTTGCTACAAATTTAATCTGTAGCTACAACCTAATTTATCTGTAGCTAAAACCTACCTTCTTAATTACCATAACCTTATTAGATATTTATGGTGCTTAAGGGGCTCCATGGGCCCCATTGGAATATATTTGTTTGATCTAAGCCGTCCATAAATTTTGATATATCATGTCAGTAGATGGACCTAAAAATTATGTTGATTAAAGATCTAACTGGACCACACCATAAGAAATAATATAAATTAAATTTCTATTGTTAATATTTTGTGTGGTCTTCTTACAGCTTGGATATGACTCGTTTTTTACATCAACGCTTAAAATAATAATTTAAAATTAATGGACGGAGTGGATAAATAAAATACATCATGGTGGGCCCACAGTCCAAAAACCCATCAGATAAAGGGTCGTCCATCACGCCCCCTCCCAAATGAAAAGCGAAATTTGTCCGCCATTTTCTCCCACGCGCAGCAAACATCCCAAAACCCTCCTCTCCATTTCTCTCTCGCACTCAGCCTCTCTCTTTCCCTCGCCCTCTCTCGATCTCCCGCTCTCCCTCACCCTCTCCCTGTCTGTTGGCCGCATTCCCCTCTCTGTTTCCCAACCCCCCTCTCTCTCTCTCTCTCTCTCTCTCTCGCTCGTTAGGGTTTTCAAAACCCCCTTTCACCGCAAGAAGGAGAAGGAGGAGAAGAAGACGAACGGTTAGTCTCTCTCTCTCTCTCTCTTTATTTTTGAAATTTGTTGCAAAACCCATGGTTTGTTTTTGTAGATTATTCATGTTCTCTGATGTTCTTTAAAGATTAAATATAGATGTATGTTGGTAGAATGCGGTGGGTTTTTTTTTTTTTATTATTTTTTAATGTTGTAAATGCCTTCCAAAAAAATAATTTTACTTGGTTTTTTTTTTCCATGGTTTGATTGATAGAATTTGAGTATCTCACCAAAAAAAGAAAATAAAAAAGAAGAAAGATTCGTATAGATTGGAGGGGTTTAGGTAATGAAAAGATCTTGAAAGAAAAAGAAAAAAAAAAGAAGAAGAAGATTGGTATAGATATGTGATGGTTGTAGAATGGGTTCTTGTTTTATTTATTTATTTAAATTTCTGTGTAGTGAATGCCTTAAAAAAAAAAATTATTTGTTTTTGGTGGTTAGATTGATAAAAAAAGATTGGTATTTCTTTCCATTGTGTGGTAATTTTGATCCTTTGCTTGTTTTTGGATTTTTCTTGGATTTTTCTTTCTAGGTGGTCGCCGATCTGTCAATTGATGCTACACAATATACGAATTTTTTGAAACTTTTGGTGGTAGAAGTGCTGCAATACATGGTATGCACGTGCATCTCCAATCCTTTGCAAGTAGTTTTGTTTGATTCTACAGTATTTTTTTTTTCTAATAACGTGCGTTACAGTTTGCAACTCAACTTTTACAACAAAAAAACCCGCTTGAGAACTCCTTAATGTTAGGGAAATCATGATCGATTCCCAGGCCGATAATATGTTGCTGCCAAATTATAAGATAAGAATGACACCTCAGTTGTGATTGGGGAAGGAAAGGGTGGGAAATGCTAACATGATTAATGGGTTCTTCCCAAGTACCAGATGTATTGACTGCACTTTGGAAGCCCTGCCACCCACAACTTGGTGGTGCGCCCAAATAATCCTTATCATTAATGTTTTTCAGCATTCCTTAATAAGTAGATGAGATGCTATAACATTACCAATCATAATCATTTTTCTCGCCGTCGGAGTTTAGGAAGTCATTAGAAGCAGTTTTACATGGTGTTGATGACACTATCTTGAATATGGGAGAACTGCCTGGTTTCGACCCTAAAGGAGGATTAGGGGCCTCTATTTTCTCGACAAATTGGGCATTAGTGCGCTAAGGGAATGATAATCCCTTTCCTTTTCTTTTCTAGTTCCTTATACAGTCACATGATAGGAGGCTTCGAGTATTCTTTTTGTCAGCCCGGAAGCGCCCGAATGCAGATTCCTCTGTATCTTTCTTGTTGATTTGAATGGAATCTCGGTTTTGTTTTTAAAAAAAATTGATGCTGCATAGTTACTGATGACCAGCATTGCAGTTCCGTTGCAGGAGATTGGGTACTCAATTCAAGTACTTGTGACATGGCATTCGATTTACACATGCATGCACGTGTATTTGTTTAGGAACATTACTTGCTGAACTTGGGAATGTTCTGTAGATTTGATATCAGAACTTCAGAGCCTTTGTAAGACATTGCTTGTTCTAGGAATTTTAACAATGCCTGTTTGAATGATTGTGGAACTTAACCATTGCCAAAGTTTTGGATATCATGTGATTCCTAACCTGTCATGGGTCATGAAAGAAAGAGCGAGAGAACTACTAGGATGTTTGTGCAGGATTCTGTCAATCCTCTGAAAGAATTAGTCATAGAACACCTGATGTGAGTCTAATCTGATGATCTAATAACATAAACATATAAAGCAATACAAGGCTAGCATCGTGTCATTCATCTTCAAAGGCATACACTAGTCAATCTGATCAGATTCTAACTTGGAAGGTGTCTTTTCTTTATCGTCATGTGGGTTTTGCTTCCTGTGTTATGCAGGTTTATTCACTTGAAGATGGTCCAGCTCATGTTGTTTAGAGAAACATAGGATTGTGCCACTATTCTAGCAATCAGTAACAAATAAAAGATCGCTATAGATTGGTTAAAGTAAGCCAGTTATACTCTTTTAGTATATCTTGTACTACTAGACATTAATTTTTGGGGAATTTTTTAGAAGCAAGAATAGCTAAGAGCCTTCTCTTTTGGGTAAGGCAGGTTGTGCATTTCTAGTTTGAATGGTTTCGAATATCTGCTAATCTCGACTTGGAAAAAAATCTATGAGAAACATTTGGTTACTAAAATCAATAATTTTGTTTCCAATATATAACTTACTTTATATGCGTTTTGCAGCTATGATGGTGTTCTTGTAAATTCTCTCAAGGCTAGGGATGTCATGTTGTGGTAAATATATATTTTCACTGCCACTTTACTTATTTGAGAATGCTTTTCTTCTCTGCAAATTATTTGAAGCATGTATTGTGTGGTAAAGTTTTTGAAGAAAACTTGTCTCATATTAATTGCATTTTTTTTTTTTGGAAAGTAAGTTTCATAGTGACATGGATGTACTAAATTGTAGTTTTCACCATTTTTAATTGTCTTTATGTCTAGTCATTTTGTTGTTCTCTATAACTATACTTTGTTAAATTTGCAGTCCCTGATTTAATCTACTTAACCATGCATAAAATTAGGATTGAAACTATTAGGATTGCATTGCAATTGTCTGCATTGTATATGTCTGCATTGCATATATGCCCTTCTTTATTCATCTGCATTGCATTCAATTCTCCTCTAATTTGTCAAAAACAATATTTTAGAATGGGATTGATGATATAGAAACGTGGCATGTGGAAGCCAAGGGACTGTTTGGCTTGACTTGTGTTTATGGTGCAAGTTCAAGCATATATTCACTTTAACTCTGCAGCGAGTGCGACCCGAACAAAAGTGCTGAATTAACTCAGAGCTTAACTGATTTGAATGCACCAATCTAAGGGCCATTCAATCAGAAATGGGGATCTGCAGTATCGAGAATTCAAGAAACATGCTGAAGGAAACCAACTCCCAGTTTTCTGCCATGGCTCAAATACCAAATGTATGGGATGGTGAGCTTCAAAGCATTGTTTAGATGGGCTTCGGCTGCAACATTCCTCCTGACTGTCATGAACTGTATGGTCGCATGAAAGCGGAGCTTTGAATTGTTTTGGGGACAAAACATCCATCCTGTCTAATAGATGTGCATTGCAGATCGATCAATGTTAAATTGATCAATGTCAAGTGTGCTTACCCATCTAGCCTGATATCGATTTCCAATAGAGGGCTCGTTAGTTGATAATAGTTCATACCGAAAGATTTCATGACTCTCCCCAAAAAGAAATGAGAACTTGTGGTTGTATAGTCCACAGCTCCTAACCCGTCATTCTTTGACTTTTATCAGAAGAAATGACTTGACAGATTGAGACCCATGTATAGTAGTCCAAGAGAACATAGGAGATTGATCTGAAGTTTGGAAGAAATGGGTGTTAAGAAAAAAAAAAAAGAAAAAAAAAAAAAAACTGTTGTGTGTGATTACAAAGAAGATGCCTATCATAGTTCGAGTTGAGATTGGAAATGGAGTTCTTGATTTGGGATTTTTGTCAGTTGAGTTTCAATTGTCCTGATGGAATTTGGTTTCATCATTTTGAGTGTAAAAACTTCATGGTGTTGAATTTGCTGATATAAATATTTTCTTTTCTTTTCTTGTGTACTGGAAAGAAACATTTTATTTTGTATTGGCCTAAAAGCATTTATGAATGGGACTCTTTAAGATTGGTAATGGGATATGGAAGAACTTCGTAGGAAGTATTTGGAGATGGAGTTGAAGCTAAAGTTTGAACATGTTCCTTTTTTGTAATTCTTATGATAAGTTGAGTAAAGTGAAGTATTGTTTATTTAAAAATGTGAATGTGGGATGCATTTTATGATTTGATTGCTATTTGTAATGAATGCATCATTTTTTTTCCTGATTGCATTTTAGGTACTATTCCTATCAGCATTAATTGTATTAGCTTAGATGAGTTCACATTTGCTAGAACATTTCTCAAATTAGTTTATCAATAGATCTAATTAAAAGCTTGTGAAACTAATTAGAATACCAATCAATCTCATCTCTTTACAGGGTTCTCATCATTGATAGATACTTTGCTACTGCACATGTTACCTTTGTAGATATTGATTGATGTCTAACTGGCTTTGGGCCTTCTTTCCAACATGCAGATATTGAACCTTGTTGATGTTCAGTGTCATTCTGGAAGTCTATTTGTTAATTCATGTTGTCTCACATAAAAGCTAGTTTTAAGTGACAGTTTTTCTATTGACAGGCTGAGAACCCAACTTCAGTACCTCAATGCTTCACCATGGCGCCTGAGCATCCTCCTGTGTGGACTGGTCTCTATCCTGGTTTCTTTCCCAACTTTGAGGTAATCTTCCGCCTATTTTATTTCTTGTTTCTTATTGTAATTTCCTTGTTTGGCTCATTGTTTATGTTTGTCTAGACTCTAGTCACATTAACTCATTACCAGCCAAACTCTATTAACTTATGATGTTGCTTACAATTGCATCTTAGTCACGGCTAGTTGTGTTTTGTTTTGAAGGATTTTAGCTCCAGGTTTCACATACTAATCCAAGTACTAACAAAATTATTACAATTTTGGGTGGGGTTAGGTTTCTTCTAAACATCAAATCACAAGCATCCTTCTCGCGGATAACAGTGGAACTTGAAGAACTCCTGCAAGAGGTTCGGGTAAAATCCTTTTCCTAGATTCAAGCATCTGGTACATCTCTTGTCAAGAATGCACATGATTGGAGTGGTCTGGCCATTTGGACATGTCATATTTATGTATTTGTTCGAAATTGATAGAGCAGACCCGGATGTGCGTCGGAGCTATCCGGAAGAGCGGGGGTCCCTGGAAGGTGGGAACCGCTGTTATGACCATGATAAAGCTGTCCATTTCCTATGGACAGCATTGAAAGGGCCTGACCATTTGGACAGGCCGTGTTCATGCATTTGTTCGAAATTAATGGAGCACACCCGGATGTACGTCGGAGCTATCCAGATGAGTGGGGGTCCCTGGAAGGTGGGAACCGCTGACAATGATGAAGCTGTCCATTTTCTATGGACAACATTAGAAGGGCCTGGCTATTTGGACAGGTCGTGTTTATGTATTTGCTTGAAATTAATGGAGTAGACCCGGATGTGCGTTGGAGCTATCCGGATGAGCGGGGGTCCCTAGAAGGTGGGAACCGCTGACCATGATGAAGCAGTCCATTTCCTATGGACAGCATTGGAAGGGCCTGGCCATTTGAACAGGCCGTGTTTATATCTGTATTTACAGGGACCACACCCTTAACCTATAACCTAAACCTATTCTCACATCCCAAAACCTATAACTACAACCTAAACCTTAACCTAAACCTATAACCTAAACTCAATTCCCTAAACTTTAACTTACAACCTAACCTATTCTCAAATCCCTAAACCTAAACCTACACCTAATCTAATCTTAACTCCCTAACCTAAACCTAAACCTAAACTTGAAAACCCAAACCTAAACCCGATACCGAACCCGAACCCGATTTCCTAAACCTAAACCTTAACCTATTCTCAATTCCCGAAACCTATAGCTTATAACTCCGAACCTAAACCTATAACCTAAAACCAAAACCAAAACCAAAATCAAAACCTATAACCTAAACCCAAACCCAAACCCATTCCCAAATCCCAAAACCTATAACCTAAACTGAAACCTTAACCTAAACCTATAACCTATAACCTAAACCAAAACCAAAACCTATAATCTAAACCCGAACCAATTCTCAAATCCTATAACCTAAACCTATAACCTATATCCTAAACCAAAACCAAAACCTATAGCCTAAACCTAAATCAAAACCTATAACCTAAACCTAAACCTTAACCTAAACCTATAACCTATAACCTAAACCAAAACCAAAACCTATAGCCTAAACCCGAACCCATTCTCAAATCCCGAACCTATAACTTAAACCAAAACCAAAACCAAAACCTATAACCTAAACTCGAACCCATTCTCAAATCCCAAAACCTATAACATAAACCAAAACCTTAACCAAAACCTATAACCTATAACCAAAACCAAAACCTATAACTTAAACCAAAACCAAAACCTATAACCTAAACCCGAACCCATTCTCAAATCCCAAAACCTATAACATAAACCGAAACCTTAACCTAAACCTATAACCTATAACCTAAACCAAAACCTATAACTCAAACCAAAACCTATAACCTAAACCCAAACCCATTCTCAAATCCCAAAACCTATAACCTAAACCGAAACCTTAACCAAAACCTATAACCTATAACCAAAACCAAAACCTATAACCAAAACCAAAACCAAAACCTATAACCTAAACCCGAACCCATTCTCAAATCCCAAAACCTATAACCGAAACCGAAACCTTAACCTAAACCTATAACCAATAACCTAAACCAAAACCTATAACCAAAACCAAAACCAAAACCAAAACCTTTAAGCTAAACCCGAACCCATTCTCAAATCCTATAACCTAAACCTATAACTTATAACCTAAACCAAAACCAAAACCTATAACCTAAACCCAAACCCATTCCCAAATCCCAAAACCTATAACCTAAACTGAAACCTTAACCTAAACCTATAACCTATAACCTAAACTAAAACCTATAACCTAAACCAAAACCAAAACCTATAATCTAAACCCGAACCCATTCTCAAATCCTATAACCTAAACCTATAACCTATATCCTAAACCAAAACCTATAACCTAGACCAAAACCAAAACCTATAGCCTAAACATAAATCAAAACCTATAACCTAAACCTAAACCTTAACCTAAACCTATAACCTAAACCAAAACCAAAACCTATAGCCTAAACCCAAACCCATTCTCAAATCCCAAGACCTATAACTTAAACCAAAACCAAAACCTATAACCTAAATCCGAACCCATTCTCAAATCCCAAAACCTATAACCTAAACCGAAACCTTAACCTAAACAACCAAAACCTATAACCTAAACCAAAACCAAAACCTATAACCTAAACCCGAACCCATTCTCAAAACCTATAACCTAAAGCAAAACCAAAACCTATAGCCTAAACCCGAACCTAACCTAAACCTAAACCTTAACCTAAATGTATTTACAAATCCCTAAACCTAAACCTACACCTAATCCTAATCTCAACTCTCTAACCTAAACCTAAACCCAAACTTGAAAACCCAAACCTAAACCCGAACCCGATTTCCTAAACCTAAACCTTAACCTATTCTCAATCCCTAAACCTTAACCTAAATGTATTCTCAAATCCCTAAACCTAAACCTACACCTAATCCTAATCTCAACTCCCAAACCTAAACCTAAACCTAAACTTGAAAACCCAAACCTAAACCCGATCCAGAACCCGAACCCGATTTCCTAAACCTAAACCTTAACCTATTCTCAAATCCCTAAACCTTAACCTAAATGTATTCTCAAATCCTAAACCTAAACCTACAGCTAATCCTAATCTCAACTCCTAACCTAAACCTAAACCTAAACTTGAAAACCCAAACTTAAACCCGATCCCGAACCCGAACCCGATTTCCTAAACCTAAACCTTAACCTATTCTCAATTCCTAAACCTTAACTTATTCTCAATTCCCTAAACCTTAACCTAAATGTATTCTCAAATCCCTAAACCTAAACTTACACATAATCCTAATCTGAACTCCTAACCTAAACCTAAACCTAAACTTGAAAACCCAAACTTAAACCCGATCCAGAACCCGAATCCAATTTCCTAAACCTAAACCTTAACCTATTCTCAATTCCTAAATCTTAACCTAAATGTATTCTCAAAGCCCTAAACCTAAACCTATACCTAATCCTAATCTCAACTCACTAACCTAAACCTAAACCTAAACTTGAAAACCCAAACCTAAACCCGATCCCGAATTCGAACTTGATTTCCTAAACCTAAACCTTAAACTATTCTCAATTCCCTAAATCTATAACCTAAACCTAAAACTTAAACCTAAACCTAAACCTAAACCAAAACCTATACCTTAACCTAAACCAAAACCTATAACCTAAACCTTAACCTAAATGTATTCTCAAATCCCTAAACCTAAACCTACACCTAATCCTAATCTCAACTCCCTAACCTAAACCTAAACCTAAACTTGAAAACCTAAACCTAAACTTGAAAACCCAAACTTAAACCCGATCCCTAACCCGAATCCGATTTGCTAAACCTAAACCTTAATCTATTCTCAATTCCCTAAACCTTAACCTAAATGTATTCTCAAATCCCTAAACCTAAACCTACACCTAATCTAATCTCAACTCTCTAACCTAAACCTAAACCTAAACTTGAAAACCCAAACCTAAACCCGATCTTGAACCCGAACCCGATTTCCTAAACCTAAACCTTAACCTATTCTCAATTCCCTAAACCTTAACTTAAATGTATTCTCAAATCCCTAAACCTAAACCTGCACCTAATCCTAATCTCAACTCTCTAACCTAAACCTAAACCTAAACTTGAAAACCCAAACCTAAACCCGATCCCGAACTTGAACCCGATTTCCTAAACCTAAACCTTAACCTATTCTCAAATCCCTAAACCTTAACCTAAATGTATTCTCAAATCCCTAAACCTAAACCTACACCTAATCGTAATCTCAACTCCTAACCTAAACCTAAACCTAAACTTGAAAACCCAAACCTAAACCCGATCCCGAACACGAATCCGATTTCCTAAACCTAAACCTTAACCTATTCTCAATTCCCTAAACCTTAACCTAAATGTATTCTCAAATCCTAAACCTAAACCTACACCTAATCCTAATCTCAACTCCCTAACCTAAACCTAAACTTAAACTTGAAAACCCAAACCTAAACCCGATCCCGAACTCCAGGCCCGGTTTCTAAACCTAAACCTTAAACTATTCTCAATTCCTAAATCTATAACTTTGAACTTAAAACTTAAACCTAAACCTAAACCAAAACCTATAACCTTAACCTAAACCAAAACCTATAACCTAAACCTTAACCTAAATGTATTCTCAAATCCCTAAACCTAAACCTACACCTAATCCTAATCTCAACTCCCTAACCTAAACCTAAACCTAAACTTGAAAACCCAAACCTAAACCCGGTTCCCGAACCCGAATCCGATTTCCTAAACCTAAACCTTAACCTATTCTCAATTCCCTAAACCTTAACCTAAATGTATTCTCAAATCCCTAAACCTAAACCTACACCTAATCCTAATCTCAACTCTCTAACCTAAACCTAAACCTAAACTTGAAAACCCAAACCTAAACCCGATCTTGAACCCGAACCCGATTTCCTAAACCTAAACCTTAACCTATTCTCAGTTCCCTAAACCTTAACCTAAATGTATTCTCAAATCCCTAAACCTAAACCTACACCTAATCCTAATCTCAACTCCCTAACCTAAACCTAAACCTAAACTTGAAAACCCAAACCTAAACCTGATCCCGAACCCGAACCCGATTTCAATAATTGTTTTTTTCTAGCTCTTTTTTTTTTGGTCTTTCTTCCTTTTGAGATGTGTACAAAGGCATGCTTGTTTGATTGTGTCTACAATTGTTATTTTATACAGGCTGACAAGCTAAAGAAGTCAGTGGATGATTAAATTCATTTTCTCAAGGGAAGGGTTATAAAACTTGAAAGTGATCTTGTGTCGAAGTCTACAGAAGTTACATATGCAGTTTCAAGGAAAGAAGAAGCTCTATCTTTTGTGTTTGCTGAACTTGACCATCTGAAGAAAAAAAATTCTGTAAAAGCGCGAGCATTATTTAATGCATGAGGGCACGCCTTAGTTGTAATTCTTTTGATAGGTTGAGCAAAGTGAAGTATTGTTTATTTAGAAATATGAATGTAGGATACATTATAGATTTGATTGCTATTGTAATAAATGCATCATTTTTTTTCTCTGTTTGCATTAAGCTTAGATGAGTTATCAATCATAGCAGGTTCTTGCAATGGAAATAGGGAAACAGGGAAAATAGCTACGAAATATAATCCGTAGCAAAGCTACAGCATTTCGCCGTAGCTATTGCTATCTATTGCTACAGATTATATCCGTAGTTATTGGTATCTATAGCTACGGATTATATCCGTAGCTCTCCATATGTAGTGCTGCAAATACCGTAGATATTGGTATCTATTGCTACGGATATAATCCGTAGCTATTTATATCTATTGCTATGGATATAATCCGTAGCTATTGTTGTATATTTCTACGGAAATTATCCGTAGCTAATGGTCTCTATTTCTACGGAAAAGATCCGTAGCTAATTGTATCTATTGCTACGGATATTGTCCGTAGCTAGACCTTTAGCTACCCCACCAATTGCGACGGACGTGATACAGACTAGATCCGTAACAAAAGCCCTTTTGCTACGGATCTAGTCCGTAGCCTTTGCCCATTTTTCTTGTAGTGATAGTGATATATGTCACTTTGTACCATGATTTTTTTTCGAAAGGATTTTTCCATGTTAAAATCATTGTGTTCTCTGTGTTTGTTTGGTACTATTGGATAGCTATCATAAATTCATCTCTGTGTGCTTCCACGGTCCCTGACAAAATTATATGGTTAATAAATAGTATGAACTACAAGGTATATTAGCAAAGTTTCACAGTTACCTACACCCTGATCCATAGCTCAAGTGGTAGACTGAGTGAAAGATACTTCGTTTCAACATTAAGGTCCTGGTATCGATTCCCTAGTGGGGGTGGCTAACAGTGATGTGTGAACTGTCAGTGGGTGTACTAACAAGCTAAACAAAAAAAAAAAAAAAAAGCTTCATAGTTACCTTATCCTATCCTATGTGGTAAAGAATTGTAAGATAGGTGAAAAACTAAAAAACATTTGAGGCTGTGTTTTTCTCTTCTTCTTTTTCACCGCAATATAAATAAAAATGAACGGTTTGGAAAAGTAGCTAGAAGTGTCTATTATACTGTGGAGCTAAGGACAGCACAATGACTTTCATTTATAATGCCCTTTATATGACTTATAGAATATTTGTCCAATGGGTTAAAAAGGAACTTTCTAGCTTCTCGAGGAAGCAACTATCGTACCATCTCTTAATGCAACAGAGGCATTCTTGTTCCTGAAAAATTCAAAAGATGCGGGAGAGCTAAATAAATAAGAAAATGAAAAAGGGAGGCTGATCTCTAGCACTTAATCAAACCATGGGGCCATTTTCATGAAAATTCCTTTGATTGAGGGAGGCAATTAGGTGCGACCTGGACTCACTCATGACAGTACGATTCTTACTGTGGGCCACTGTGGTGTATGTATTTTGTATTCATGTCATCCATCCATTTTTTCAAGTCATTTTAAGGCATTATAAAAAAATAAAGCAAATCAAACCATCAAGTGGACCGTAGGAAACAATGATGATTGACTAGTAATGGGCAACAAAAGTTTTGGACCATGCTGTGAAGCTTGTAGCGTGATTGGGATGTTTGCTTTGCTTTGATTCATGTTTATGTTGAACTTCATTGATTTCTAGTTGATTTTAAGGAATATTTTCAGTTTTCAATGGTTTATTGTGACGAAAATTACAATAGACGCTGTGATAGCTTTGAACATCTTACTTCTCTATTTGAGATTGTTGGATTGGTAAATCTTGTTGTTTGCCATAGTCTCCTAGGCATGGTTGGGTGAAGGAATCCTTTCCAATCTCCACATTTCTTCTCCATTAAGGCTAGATGAATGAGAAGTTTAGAGATCTGATCATCTCTTCCTCCGACTGGATAAGATAAGACTCTGATTCCAATTGGATCTCTTGAATCAAGTGAGGTAGCATCCCAAGAGCTACAAGTGGATCCTTGGCACCTTAGTTCTCACCTTTAAATTCACAAGTTTCAATTACATCATTCACAATTACTCTTTCCAATTATTCAGATTTAGATTTACGTTTTCTTCTAGTTCTAGTTCTACTTACTTTCAGAATACACACTAGTTTAGTCCTTGTGGATTCGACATTGGTCTTACCGAGATTATTACTAGATAATGACCCTACATTCGAGGTTATGAACACTGGGTGTGAGCTTCGGCAGGCTAAGTAGGGTAAGGGAAAGAGAGGGAATAGGAGTCGAGTAAGGTTTTTACTTATATATATATATATATATATATATATATATATATATATATGCTACCTCACTTGAGTTTTTTTTTTTTTTTAACAAAACTTACATATATATATATATATATATATATATATATATATATATATATATATATATATTACTCAAGCCGGGTCAAGTTGATACGCCCCATTCTCGAACTTGGCTCAAACTTAACTAGAGCTTTAAAAAATAAGCTTGACTTGCCCCGAGTCGGCCTTTCAGGCCAAGGTTAAAAACAAGTCTTATTTGTGATTTATTATTTTTGTGGAATCTAGCTAATGGGCAAAGTGGATTTCTTATAATTGTTATGGTGGGCCTTAAACAATCAATGTTAGAGATCTCTCACTATTGTTTCCTTTAGTGTAGCCTCTCCTATTCATAGGTCAGCTTGATTTTTTGGCCTTGGATCTAGCATGAGATTTCACAACTAAATTAAGGTCGTAGTGGATTTCATATATGCATTAAGGTGGGCTTTAGTGTGCCTCCCAATTTTTTTTCTTTTTTAAGAAGATAAAAGCTAGATTTCTTTCAGAGAATGCCAGTGCATATGCCAAACCTAAATCTCATTGCCAGGAGGATGGCACTACCATTTTTTTTTTTTTTACGGGGGCCGGCCATGATCTCTATATAAAATTCACTCTAACCATTACATGTGTAATAAGATTAGTGGATTTCATATATGCTCGAACACTGGCTGACCTCAGCTCGAACTCGGCTCAGCTCTGTCCTCGAGCATGATTGGCCAGCTCGGCTCGGTTCGGTCAGCAGCTCGGGCTAGCTTAGGCCGAGTTCAAGCCAAGATCAAGCCGAGTTCATCATTAAGGCATTTCCACAAACACCTGAACTGCAACTTCAAAAATCCATTGTTTTACAAACAGAGGCAATGGTTTTCCAAGTGTTTTATCAAACACCTTCTAAGTAACATAAAAACCAAAAAAAAAAAAAAAAAAGAAAAAAAAAAGGTATTTGTTTAATGTACATACCTTACTTGCCATCAACCAAACCTTCTTGGAAAGCAAGAGATTCCAGAAAAGAATTGTTAGGACTTGGGCAAGAGTATCTCTTAGTAACTTAAAGACTCTAGTCTACGAATGAGAGAAAGCTGAAAGACACTCAGTTCATCTATTTGTTACTTGTGAGACTTCAGGTATGGTGACAAGTGCATCCCTGTGAAGGAACATAGCAAGTGATCTCGTCCCATTGACATTGTAGCATGTTAGAGTAATCTAGACCAGCATAGAGCCTTTTCAAATGTTCTTAGTTTCACACTCTAGCTGAAATATCTTTCTTGCTGCCCCAAGAGCATAAAACTGTTAAGATGGCTCAGGCCACCAGCCAAACCTTTCCTTGCCACCAGCCACATTTCGTTGAGTCATTTCATCAAACAGTTGGTGAGCAACATCAATGGCAAAGTAACCAAGTCACCAAACCGGTTCGAGCCGAGTTCGATTCGAGTTGGATTCGATCTGAGTCGAGTCGAGCTGGGGCCTGCTTGAACTTGGCTCGAACTCATTTTCGAGCTCAAAAAAATCAGCTCAACTCCGCTCAAACTCAGCTTTGAACTGAGTCAAATCGAGCTTTTTCGAGTTGAGTCCAGCGAGCTAACTGAGTTAGCTCAGTTCGTGTACACCCCTAAATAAGATATTAGGCCAATGCCAAAAAAAACCAGGTTGGCCTGTAATCCAGATGAGCCACACCAAAGAAAACCGTTGGGATGATATTGGTTTTTTATAGGGCACACCTTTATAAGAAATCTACTCCAACCATTAGATTTCACAATAACATTTACTATTAGGGCTGATCAAGAATCAGGACAATCCACGGGTCAGGTAAACTACACGGAAAGAAACAGTTTGGAAGGTGTCAATCATCATATACATTATTTTCAATTGTATGGTCCACCTAAATTATAGATAGGGCTATTTTTTAATACCTATGCATAAAAGTAAGCCATGCAACTAATGATCAGATGATTTTTCAGATACACAACAAGTTAAGTCTCACATAGCCTTTGATACTTTCAAGTGAAGTATCTCTTAGCATTGGGAAGAGATGGGGCTTCTGATCACGCGAAGAATCTCTTGGAATGGGTAAAGTCGGCATTTCATATTGCATCCCTATGTTTAGAGGAATGTTTTCATTTACATGGATGGTCAAAAAACGTTATGGGAATATGATATGCTAAAAGGAATTTTCAGGTAAAAAACTCTTTAAAATTAGGCTATTTTATCTATATATATATATATATATATATATATATATATATATATATATATATAATGGTCCACAGTCAATGTTCGAAGTCAAGCAAGAGACAACTTTCAGCCCGTCAAACAAGTTGTACCATTTTTTTTCATGCAATAGTTCCATAGGCTTTTAAAAAAAAAAATAAAAATTCAATGGCTAATGATTGCCTCATCTCTTCTTTTATCACCGCGTTTATGAATTATTGTTAATAAGTAGTACAAGTTATAAAGTTGATCCACAAAGTTTCAGAATTACCGTATCCCGTGCGGCAAGGAATTATAAGCACGTGGTTCCCACCTAAATACTTAAATTAATAAATTGATAGTAAAGTTGAGTTTTTGAATGTTTCAACATGTCGCACTTGATGAGTGATTTTTAAAAAAAGATTATTTTCATGGTGAGGACCCGATCCTCAACCAATAAATGTACCAAATCTCTCACATGTGTGAAACAATGTTACAGGTGTTGAAGGTCCTGTTTTTCACACGTGGAAATATATTTATAAGTTAACCCATTCAAATTTCATCATAAGCACTATCAACTGATCAGGATTGAGTTGCACTACATATTCTGCAACTAATTGATGGGATTTTTTATCCTGTGTTCAACCGGTCGTGAGCCTCGCTCGACCGGTCGAAGGCTGGTAGTCGACTAGTCATAATTCGAGTCATGGTACGACTCAAAGTCCAGTGACTGTGGACTATTTTTCTCCGGGGTGCTCGACCAGTCGAAGGAGATGTTCGACCGGTCGTAGGTGACTCTCGACTAGTCGTAGACTCGGTTCGACCAGTCGAAGATACGCAGATTCGTTCCGCGATTTTGCGCGGATTTCGTGTCGCAAGTCCTTTCGCAACTGGGATGCGGAAATGAGTTTTCTAAAACTTTAAATAGGAGTTCCTAAGGCTTTTTAGGTAGAACAAGAGGGTTTTCTAAAGCTTTACAAGGGATTTGCTAAAGGGTTTAGGGCTATCAAAGGTGAGAGAGAGGAAGCTTATAGAAGGGAGGTTTTGCTTGTGGAGGTGATCTACTGTGCAATCTATATCTCAGCGCTTCTATGTCCTCGTAATCGATGAGATCTCTCCGTTTTCTTTATTTATCCACTCCTGCGTGAGTGAAGAAGATTGTAATGTTCTACTTCATAGTGGATTGTTGATCTGGACGAGGTCCCGTGGATTTTACCTCTTTGAGGGTTTTCCACGTAAAAATCTCTTGTGTGGTGTGTGATTAATGCTTTGATTTATTTCATTGCTTTATTATCCATAATTCTGGTTTGTTACAGGAGGCTAGATCCTAAGGTCACTAATATGGGCACATATATGAGCTATCCAACTAAGGAATCGGGAGTTGTCGGGTTCAAATATGGGTACATATATGCGCTATCAGATCCAAATTTAGTTTGATTGGGGAACCATTGCATCTTGTCAGTTCCAGTTTCTCATAAGAGGGTTTGGATTATGATCAGGCGGTCACCTTTGAAACCTTCTTGGGCTACTAATGTTTTAGATGGCATATAATCGTCAAGTGGGCTCAAAATGGTTTCAATGATGAGCATTGCTATTCACGTTGTTCCCGATGCTGTGGCTCATTTAGGGTTTAGATTCACCTCATTTTTTGACTCGTGGCATATAACATGGGTGCCGGAGAAATTGATGGCCGGAGTGGATGCCACATAGACATCATGTTGAGACTTATAAAGCTTTTGTTTACGCAGCTCCTTCTAAAACACAATGTAACCCTTAAAGGGATAGACATACGGAAACTTGCCCAGAATTGTTCATAAAACCATTTAAGTAGCAGTTTATTATTATTATTATTATTATTATTATTATTATTATTATTATTATTATTATTATTATTTAAATTAGCATGTAAAACCCTCAACCTCTGTGGGCCACACCATATTCTATGTGTAAACCCATTTCTGTGCTTTATGTAAATCCTCTCAGTTCATATTGAGAGATCCATGTGCACAAAATGCTTAACTTGATAGGGAATTTAAGCCACACAAATTGCTCCTAAAATGTACAAACAGTATGCCGTACCTGCCGTACTTGACTCTTCGCTCAGGTTTTTTTTTTTTTTAATAATTTATTTATTTATTTATCCTCAACTCATGTCAGTGATTTACGCTTGGCCAACAGGCTGATGAAAGACGGAGTGGGATGTTACATATCCAACATTGTGGATTTTATAGAGCTTGGTTATTTTGCCCATTAGGTAAAGCTGGTGATGGAGAAGATTCTGAGAGTAGAAAACTCGTATTCTGTCACTATTTAGATAGTGTGGCAGAGTATAATGCTTAATACATAAGCAGCAGAGATGGCAAAATGTAGGTGCTCACGCAATTTAAACTAACTGAACTATGTGACCCGTTGTCTCTATTCCGCCGTCCCAAAATCAGGGTGGTTGACACTACGTGAAAAATGGAAAAAAATGACGGATTTTGAGACGGTTCTGGACCGTCTCTAAAATTGCTTGGTTTAAAGACGCTTTAGGGACGGCCATCAACTGTCTCTAAAATTCTAGACGGCCCTTGACCGTCCTTAACATTGTCTTAAAAATTTTAACGTCCACGTATCATTTAAGACGGCCAAAATCCGTCATTAACTGGGGATAAAAGACAGCTGTAGACCGTCTTTAATTAGAGACGGTCTTTGACCGTCTTATATTCGGAAATTTGAGACGGTCGATCACCGTCCGAATTAGAGACGGTAATTGGCAGTCGTTTACTGATAATTTGAGACTGCCAACAACCGTCTCTATTAGAGACGGTCACTGACCGTCTTTTCCTGGCAAGTGAGACTGCCTGAAATCAGCGGTTTTAGAGATGGTCGTTGGCGTCTTATTTTGAGACTCGACAAAGGCTTGTCTTAATTAGAGACGGTCATTGGCCGTCTTATAGCAGTCATGTGAGACTATCAAAAACCGTCCATATTAGAGATGGTCCTAAACCGTCTCTAATGCTCCTGCCACCGAAAAAAAAAAAAAAAAAAAAAAAAAAAGAACTATAATTGTATAAAAACCTAGATTTTGGAAAAAAAAAATTAAGATCTTTGAATTATATTAATAATTTTGAAGAAAAAAAAAAATTTCAATCAAAAATTGATATTTTGAAAACGAAAATATAAAAAATTAAACAAAATTGTGAAAAAATTAACAAATTGTAAAAAAATATATATTTAAAAAAAGAAAACTAAATTTTGTATTTTGACAAGAAAAATTAAAAAGTTGTATAACAAGATTTAGATAAAAAAAAAAATTATACTTTGAAAAAGAAAATTTTAAAAATTAAACAAAGTTGTGAAAAAATTGATAAAATGTAAAAAAAATATATATATATTTTTTGAAAAAGAGAACTAGATTTTGTATTTTGACAACAAAAATTTAAAAGTTATATAATAAAAGTGAGATTTTAAAAAATGATATTTTGAAAAAGAAAATTTAAGAAATTATACAAAATTGTGAAAATTTTGACAAATTGTAATATATATATATATATATATATATAAAGAAAAATAGATTTTTTATTTTGACAATAAAAATTGAAAAGTTAGATAACAAAAGTGAGATTTTGATGATCTGTTGTATATCCTTGTCGCCCTTATGTTTCTCCAACTCATTTTTTGGCTAGGTATAAAAAATTGTATAGATTTAAATCTTAAGTGGACCACACCACTAGCTAGAAAGAATAATAATATAGTACCTCTCCATTAAAAATTATAAAGAGCCCATCGTAAGGTTTTAGTAATGTCTATTTGCAATCCAACTTGTTGATAATGTAAAGAAGATCTAGATGAAGGTATACAAAGATCAAATTGATCCAAAACTTTTGTGGCCTTCAAAAGGTTTTTAATAGTTATTCATCATTGTTTTGATTGGTATGATCACCCACCTGAGATTATTGAGTTCTTATGATTTAAAATCACATCCTAAAATATGATGGAAAAATATATGGACAGTGTCGATATACATAAAATATATGAAGGTGAAGTTAAATCCCGGGATTGGCCGGGAGTGCCAAACAGGCTGGGTGACCTAATCGCGGGATATAGCAATATTAATCCCATGGATCTTAAGACAATCCACTGACAACACCATCATTACCTTTAGGGCCTATTTGGCCAGGCAGATCCCACGGTATTAGGAGGGATGGGATCGGCAATATCCTGGGATAGGCATGACGTGCCAAACAGACCCAGCGAACTTGTCCTGAGATAAGAGCAATCCCATGGATCTTAAGACAATCCACTGACATCACCATCACTAGCTTAAAATTGATCCTATCCCTTGGTTGGATGGATTGGAAGGTAAAATCCCAGGATATGCAGGGCATGCCAAACAGACCCCCAGTGAACTTTGTCCCAAGATATAAGCAATCCCATGGATCTTAAGACAATCCATTGACACCACCATCATTACCTTAAAATTGATCCCATCCCTCCTAATACCATGGGATCTGCCCGGCTAAACAGGCCCTTAAATCCCATCCAATCCACCCTAATCCGTTCAAATTTTCCTATGACGTGTTTAGTTAGAGGGATTGGAAAGGATGAGAAGGTTTAATCCCGGGATTGGCCAGGTGTGCCAAACAGACTCGACATAGCAATCCCGTGATATAGCAATCCAAGACAATCCACTCACAATACCATCATTATTCATTACCTTGAATTCCATGCCATCCACCCTAATACCAATCAATCCCTTCCAATCCACCCGGCCAAACGGGCCCGGAAGGAGTTACTTAAATAGTGAAATGGTATTATAATGGCCCATTTGGCCGGTCGGATTGGAAGGGAGTACTGGATGGTATTAGAAGGGATTGGAAGTTAAATCCCGGGATTGATCGGGCGTGCCAAACAGAGTCGGTGATCTTATCCTAATCCCATGGATCTTAAGACAATCCATCGACAACACCATCATTACCTTTAAATCCCATCCAATCCACCCTTATCTGTTCAAATTTGCCTGGGACATGTTTGGTTCGAGGGATTGGAAGGGATGGGAAGGTTTAATCCTGGGATTGGTCGGGCGTGCCAAACAGACTGGATATAGCAGTCCAGTGATATAGCAATCCCATGGATCTCAAGACAATCCACTGACAACACCATCGTTACCTAGAAATCCATGCCATCCACCCTAATACCATTCAATCCCTTCCAATCCACCAACCAAATGGGCCCTAAGGTCACCTTGTGGGAACTTCCCATGAGGTTAATCTGTGTGCGCCCCACCATGATGTATGTAGAACATCAACACCATGCATTTGATGTCCCCTTAAAGTCCAAAAATCAGTCGTATACGAAACTCAGGTGGGCCATAACATCTAAAACTATGTGAAGACATCCCAAAAACATATAAAAGCATTTAATTAGTGGGGCCCACATGAGTTTTGGATGTGTATGAAACTTGGCCTGACTCCTCATCCAAGTGGGACACACATGATGAATGGGCTGGATCTATGAACCACATCTAGGTGGACCCAATAAATGATTATGAATGTTTTAATCGGAGGGTATAACCCTCTCAACTATAGTATGTGGTGTGGCCCATCCAAGTCATGGATTAACTTTATTTTTAAGCTCGTGGCCCAAAGTCATGGTTTATCCACACCGTTAATCCATTTTTCCAGATCATTTTAGTGGTTGAGTCCACAATTAAAGCATATCCAAAGCTCAAGTGGACCATACCACAGGAGACAGTGGGAATAATGATTTCCACAGTTGAAATCTTCCTATGGCTTACAGTGATTTTTATTTGTCATCCAACCTGTTCAATAGATCACAAATACATAGATGAAGGGAAAACTAAAATATCAACTTGATCCAAAACTTTAGTGGCCTCCCAAAATTTCTCAGTGGTAGACGTTCAATTTATACTGTTTCCTATGATGTGGTCCACTTGAGATTTTTATAGGCATCAATTTTGAGCTTATGTAATAAAATTATATGTTAAAATGGATGGATAGAGTGGATAAAATGAATAAATTATGGTGGCCCCATAGGATTTACTCAATACGTACGCTTAGGGTATAAGGGACTCTATAGGGTTTAAAAAAATATACGTGCCTTATCTAAGCCGTCTATATATTTGAAAATATTATTATAGGGCATAAAACAAAAAATCATCTAGATTGAAGGCTAAATGGAGATTAAATCACATGTGTATGCTATGATGGGGAAAGGATTGACCACTCCCCCTGACACCAGCCATTGGCTAGTGGTCAGTGCTCTGTGGGGCTCACCATGATGAATGTGTATCATCCATGTTGTCCATCTATTTTTATATATCATTTTATGATATGATAAAAAGAAAAAAAGAATTATATCTCAATCTCAAGTGAACCACATTACAGGATATAGTGTTAAATAAATTTTGACCATTAAAAACGTTTTGGGGGCATAAAAGTTTTGGATCAAGCTGATATTTATCTTTTCCCTTCATCTGGGTTTTATGACTAAATCAACAGATTGGATGTCAAATAAACAGTACGGTGGGCCTTAAGAAGAATTTAATTGTGAATATCCATTTATTATTTTTATCCTGTGGTGTGGCCCACCTAGGATTTATATCCCCATAGTTTTTTGTATCAACCACTAAAATGATCTATAAAAATGGATGAACGGAATGGATGAAACATATACATCATGGTGGGGCCCACAGAGCACCGACCAAATTTTGGGCGCGCGCTCAAAACAGAGCCGCGCCCAATGTTTCCCTCATTCGATCAGCATGCCTCTGCCCTCTCTCTCTCTCTCTCTCTCTCTCTCTCTCTCTCTCTCTCTTTCTTTGTCGTCGTCCCGCCGGTCCCAGACACCCGCGCGCCCGCTGAGTCTCTCTCTCTCTCTCTCTCTCTCTCTCCCTCTCTCTCTCCCTCTCGTCGTCCCGGTCCCCGGACACCCACGCGACTCTCAGCTTCATCCTACCCCGACTCTCTCTCTCTCTCTCTCTCTCTCTCTCGTCCTCACTTGCATCATCCCGATCAGTGCGGCGTGCACCACTGTCCTTCATCTCTTCCCCGGCCGGTACTCTTCTCTATACAATGGATGCGTACATAGTATAGTCTTGCCATTCATCGCTTGTTGTGAATGTTTAAGGTGTGCACAACATGTGTTTGATGAAATGTCTCAAATTGGATAAGGTAGATTGCATACTCGTAACTCGGCGTGCGAGTAAACTCTCTCGGGGCCACTGCGATGTGTGTGTCTTATCCATGCGAGGCCCTCTATTTTTCAACTCATTTCATGGCATGAGCTAAATGGAAGCATATCCAATGCTCAAGTGGGCCCACCACAGAAACAAGTAGGAATTGAAGACCCACCATTGAAAACTTGTTAGGGCAGCAGAAGTTTCGAATCAAGCTGATATTTGTGTTTTCCCTATGTCTGTGTGAGCTTATGAACAAGTTGGGTGACAAATAAACATCGCTGTGGAACCTATGACAGTCTCAATGGTGGATGTCATAATCCCCACTCTTTCCTGTGTGTGGTCCACTAAGCTTTGGATAAAATGAGGATTCTTCGGTCTCAGTAATGTCCACTATAAAATGAGGATTGGGACAGGGTATGGGGTGGATTTATTTTGACTTGTGGTCAGATTAGGGTGTTGTGTTTAGTGCTGAAAGGAGACAGATTGTAGAAATGTTGGGAACAATTAGAGGCTGAATTTGGGGTCAGATTGTAGGTTAGGCTTATAGGTGGGCAATAGGCTGGTTTCAATGGGACTATTTTAGGAGAGATTGTGCCTAAAGAGGGACTGGTTTTACTGGAATTAGATGTTTATATATAGTATTAGGACTGCAGATGAGATTCAGGGGCGGCTCAACATTTTTGGGGGCCTTAGGCAAGTCATAAAAATGAGGCTTTTAAATTAAAAAAAAAAATTAATAAATTCAAAATTAAATCATAAATTTGCTTTTTGTCTTTTTAGATGCAAAATTACTAATTAAACTTTTGTATTCAAGTTTACCCAATAAATCAATTTCGATAGATAAAGTTGTTAAACCGTTCATAAGGTGAATCCTAGATGGATGAAAGGAAAACATAAATATCAGCTTATCCAAAATTTCTGCTGCCTGCTGAAAAGTTTTTAATGGTGAGCATTCTATATCCACTTTTTTTCTGTGTTGTGGTCCACTTGAGCTTTGGTTCTGCTTCATGTTTTTTCTAATATTCTAAAATGGGATGAAAAAATGGATCAACGGAATAGATATAACACATATAATAATGTGGACCCTTCAGAGCTCAGGGCTGCAGGAATCCCTAAAGTGGTCTGCACGCAATCCGCAATCCACATCTATTGTGAGAATAATGAATTTAGAATTGTATAGTACCTAGTAGTGTTATAGGTAATAAATAGGCACTCCTAGATTGTTAATATAGCATATTTTGACTCTATCCAAACCGTCCAAATTAGGTGATCCATTCTAGAGAGGCTAAATTACAAAAAATCCATTGATTTAACTATTCTATCTTCCAATTAGTGGGAATTTGTATGTTGAATTCAAATAATTTGTTTAGTGTACAAGAATCAACCAGTTAGGAGATCCAACTATTGTGTGTTTTTGTTTTTGTTTTTCATGAACCATAGGACCCACTTTTATATCTGTTTAATTTAATTTAAAAATATTCAAAGGTTGCAATTTCTCAAGTGCATGTGTATAGATTATCAAAAGTTGTCAGAGTATTAAAAACCTGTTCCTATAATACAGGGCCTTCATAACTAGGGGGCCTTAGGCGATTGCCTCACCTGCCTACCCCTTAGAGTCGCCCCTGATGAGAATGAAAAGTTTCAGAGTTTAGGATAAGGGCTGCTTATAGGTATGGTGTGGCAACACTTTGATCATCCTTGGAGGGATATAAATGATATATTGTGGCCTTAGTTTTAGGGTGGCAACATATTGATCATCCTTGGGTATAAATGATCAATGGTGGCCGCATGTTTTGGGTGGCAATCCATTGATCGTCCATCTGGAGGGATATGAACAATTAATCGTGACCGTTAACTTTATTTCATAATTTTTTGATTACAAGAATGTCACTAGGGGCTGAAGTTTGTGAAGTAGTGAAAACTGGGTTTAGGATGGACTCTGGGCTGAAAAAAGTCTGGAAAGATGATTGTTGTGGAACTTCTTGGAGGTAATAGAACTTTTAAAGTTTTAGAGTCCATTTGTTTAGAAACCATCTCGGAGGCAAAGAAGGCGGTTGAGGAAAGAAGTCTACACTTGATTTTTACAAGGCCTATTGTGATAATTATGTGAAATCCACTCCAATCAGATAGCAAACCAAAATTTAGGTATGTCTTAAAACTCAGACTCATCATGATTCAGGTTAACCCTACCAAGGAAAACAGTTTGGAGGGCTATCATTGTCCAGTACATAATCACCCGTTTCTCTTGAATCATGGATGGGAGTGATTTTTGGGGCCTTGGCCTAGCATGAGGTGACTTTCCTGATGGTCAGGGTGGATTTTACATAAACATGGTAGCTAGTGAGGCTCACCCAAGCGGATGACCCATTTGCTTGCACACCCACGTCCCTTTAAAAAAAATGCAAAGGGAGTGGATTTTTAATTAATCATATGGATTAATTAGGTAGCTTTGAAAACCCGTTTGAAAAAGGCAGCGAAATGTAAAATCTACATTAATTAAGTAGAAATGCTCCAGTGCTCTTAGAGATAATTTGTAGTGCTACTAGTTGTTCAATTGAACATCTTGATCGTTAGATCTGAACTGTCTGTTAGAGTCAAAAATAAATTATATAGGCTACTTAGCAAAATCAGACTGACTGGATGATCCAATCCATCTTTGATTTGACCAAACTTTCTACATCCATCCTTTCCCAAGCCATGGATGGTATGGTTAAGATTGTATGACAGAAGTGATTCTTTATAAACATAAGTAATCCAAGATGGGCCATAGGAAATAGATGGGTAAAATTGTTGATTGGACTATGTAACGGTCTAGACTATCCATATTAAAGACTACTGATGAAATACTTATGTTTTAGATTGATGTTATGTTTGCAATGTAGGCACAAAAAAACTTCATTACAGCAGGTATTGTTTATTGCATTTTCCTGCTCTTGTTTCCTAAATAACTTCTGAATTATTACTTCTTTCTTTTTGTGGATTGAAACTTCATATTTTCATTTAGTGCAAGAATGGTAAGACTGCTTTTTATATTTCAGTCTACATATGCAAGTCAATAATTAAAAACTCATAACTTGATGTAGCCTATAACCTAAAACCTATAACCTAAAACCTACGCCTAATCATGTGCATATATTTGCGGATATATATAGATCTTTATTTTTTTCTTATTGGTGACCACGTGTGGCATGTTTTGACAGTTTATGAAAAGCCTCTTTTTTATTGTATCTCACTTTTTATATGCTGCATGCACGTGATATACATTGATTGTGTATTAGTTCTTTTTTTTAAAATGCACCAACCAGAAACGATTTGAGACGACTTGTTTAATGATACTTTGTTAAATATGAAATTTATGACCTTTAGTAACTTGGTTAATTAAAAAGAACTACGTAGTGGCTTGATCTTAATCTGACTTTTTGGGTACGTAGGCAGCCGTTCATAATGTACTAAAATATTGGTGTAGCCACAAATCTTTTTTCTCCTTTGAATTCTAACACTGTATCAGTTGCGTTTTTCTCTGTCATACAGGTTGTGGCTATCAAAGATATAATATCACCTCCTTTTAGGGAAACATTTAATGATGTGTACAGGTAAATTCATTTTTTCTTATTCTTTATATTGTTTCTCAGTTATATTTGTGTTGATTTCAGAGTACAGGTCCAGTTATATTTCTGTTGGTTTCAAAGTACAGGTAGCGATAGAAATTGTTGGTCAATTGTGGCTTGCAGACAAAAGGATGAGTAACCAACAATACAAATATGGGAGACCTTCCTCAGGTATCCAGATACTTTTAGATATATTTATGTTGTTTTTAAATGTATTTGCTCGAAAATAATGGAGCAAGCTCGGATATGCGTCGGAGTTATCCGGATGAGCGGGGGTCCCTGGAAGGTGGGAACCGCTGACCATGATGAAGCTGTCCATTTCCTATGGACAGCATTGGAAGGGCCTGGCCATTTGGACATGCCATATTTATGTATTTGCTCGAAAATAATGGAGTAAGCCCGGATGTCCGTCGGAGCTATCCGGATGAGCGGGGGTCCCTGGAAGGTGGGAACCGCTGACCATGATGAAGCTGTCTATTTCCTATGGACAGCATTGGAAGGGCCTGGCCATTTGGATAGGCCGTGTTAATATATTTGCTCGAAAATAATAGAGCAAGCCCGGATGTGCGTCGGAGCTATCCGGATGAGCGGGGGTCCCTGGAAGGTGGGAACCACTGACCATGATGAAGCTGTCCATTTCCTACGGATAGCATTGGAAGGGCCTGGCCATTTAGACAGGCCGTGTTTATATCTGTATTTGCGTGTTTATAATCTGTATTTGCAGGGACCACACCCTTAACCTATAACCTAAACCTATTCTCACATCCCAAAACCTATAACTACAACCTAAACCTTAACCTATAACCTAAACCTATAACCTAAACTCAATTCCCTAAACTTTAACCTACAACCTAACCTATTCTCAAATCCCTAAACCTACACCTAAACCTAATCCTAATCTCAACTCCCTAACCTAAACCTAAACTTAAAAACCCAAACATAAACCCGATCCCCAACCCAAACCCAATTTCCTAAACCTAAACCTTTACCTATTCTCAATTCCCTAAACCTATAGCTTATAACATAAACCTTAACCAAAACCTTAAGCTAAACCCAAACCTAAACCTATAACCTTAACCTAAACCAAAACCTATGACCTAAAACCCAAACATAAACCCGATCCCGATTTCTAAACCTAAACCTTTACCTATTCTCAATTCCCTAAACCTATAGCTTATAACCAAAACCTTAACCAAAACCTTAACCTAAACCCAAAACTAAACCTATAACCTTAACCTAAACCAAAACCTATGACCTAAAACCCAAACATAAACACGATCCCGAACCCAAACCCGATTTCCTAAACCTAAACCTTTACCTATTCTCAATTCCCCTAAACCTATAGCTTATAACCTAAACCTTAACCAAAACCTTAACCTAAACCCAAACCTAAACCTATAACCTTAACCTAAACCAAAACCTATGACCTAAAACCCAAACATAAACCCGATCCACGAACCCGAACTCGATTTCTAAACCTAAACCTTAACCTATTCTCAATTCACTAAACCTAAACCTAAACCTTAACCTTAACCTATTCTCAAATCCCTAAACCTACACCTACACCTAATCCTAATCTCAACTCCCTAACCTAAACCTAAACCCTAACTTGAAAACCCAAACCTAAACCCGATCTTGTACACGAACCCGATTTCCTAAACCTAAACCTTAACCTATTCTCAATTCCCTAAACCTAAACCTAAACCTAAACCTTAACCTATTCTCAAATCCCTAAACCTACACCTACACCTAATCCTAATCTCAACTCCCTAACCTAAACCTATAACCTAAACTCAATTCCCTAAACTTTAACCTATAACCTAACCTATTCTCAAATCCCTAAACCTACACCTACACCTAATCCTAATCTCAACTCCCTAACCTAAACCTAAACTTAAAAACCCAAACATAAACTCGATCCCCAACGCAAACCCGATTTCCTAAACCTAAACCTTTACCTATTCTCAATTCTCTAAACCTATAGCTTATAACCTAAACCTTAACCTAAACCCAAACTTAAACCTATAACATTAACCTAAACCAAAACCTATGACCTAAAACCCAAACATAAACCCGATCCCGAATCCGAACCCGATTTCCTAAACCTAAACCTTAACCTATTCTCAATTCCCTAAACCTAAACCTAAACCTTAACCTTAACCTATTCTCAAATCCCTAAACCTATACCTACACCTAATCCTAATCTCAACTCCCTAACCTAAACCTAAACCCTAACTTGAAAACCCAAACCTAAACCCAATCCCAAACCCGAACCCGATTTCCTAAACCTAAACCTTTACCTATTCTCAATTCCCTAAACCTAAACCTTAACCTATTCTCAAATCCCTAAACCTACACCTACACCTAATCCTAATCTCAACTCCCTCACCTAAACCTAAACCCTAACTTGAAAACCCAAACCTAATCCCGATCTCGAACCCGAACCCGATTTCCTAAACCTAAACCTTTACCTATTCTCAATTCCCTAAACCTATAGCTTATAACCTAAACCTTAACCAAAACCTTAACCTAAACCCAAACCTAAACCTATAACCTTAACCTAAACCAAAACCTATGACCTAAAACCCAAACATAAACCCGATCTGATTTCCTAAACCTAAACCTTTACCTATTCTCAATTCCCTAAACCTATAGCTTATAACCTAAACCTTAACCAAAACCTTAACCTAAACCCAAACCTAAACCTATAACCTTAACCTAAACCAAAACCTATGACCTAAAACCCAAACATAAACACGATCCACGAACACGAACCCGATTTCCTAAACCTAAACCTTTACCTATTCTCAATTCCCTATACCTATAGCTTATAACCTAAACCTTAACCAAAACCTTAACCTAAACCCAAACCTCAACCTATAACCTTAACCTCAAACCAAAACCTATGACCTAAAACCCAAACATAAACCCGATCCCGAACCCGAACCCGATTTCTAAACCTAAACCTTAACCTATTCTCAATTCCTCCCTAAACCTATAGCTTATAACCTAAACCTTAACCAAAACCTTAACCTAAACCCAAACGTAAACCTATAACCTTAACCTAAACCAAAACCTATGACGTAAAACCCAAACATAAACCCGATCCAACCCGAACCCGATTTCCTAAACCTAAACCTTAACCTATTCTCAATTCCCTAAACCTAAACCTAAACCTTAACCTTAACCTATTCTCAAATCCCTAAACCCACACCTACACCTAATCTTAATCTCAACTCCCTAACCTAAACCTAAACCTTAACTTGAAAACCCAAATCTAAACCCGATCCCGTGCACCGAACCCGATTTCCTAAACCTAAACCTTAACCTATTCTCAATTCCCTAAACCTAAACCTAAACCTTAACCTTAACCTATTCTCAAATCCCTAAACCTACACCTACACCTAATCTAATCTCAACTCCCTAACCTAAACCTAAACCCTAACTTGAAAACCCAAACCTAAACCCGATCCCGTGCCCGAACCCGATTTCCTAAACCTAAACCTTAACCTATTCTCAATTCCCTAAACCTAAACCTAAACCTAAACCTAAACCTTAACCTATTCTCAAATCCCTAAACCTACACCTACACCTAATCCTTATCTCAACTCTCTAACCTAAACCTATAACCTAAACTCAATTCCCTAAACTTTAACCTACAACCTAACCTATTCTCAAATCCCTAAACCTACACCTACACCTAATCCTAATCTTAACTCCCTAACCTAAACCTAAACTTAAAAACCCAAACATAAACTAGATCCCCAACCCAAACCCGATTTCCTAAACCTAAACCTTTACCTATTCTCAATTCCCTAAACACCGTAGCTTATAACCTAAACCTTAACGAAAACCTTAAGCTAAACCCAAACCTAAACCTATAACCTTAACCTAAACCAAAACCTATGACCTAAAACCCAAACATAAACCCGATCCCGAACCCGAACCCGATTTCCTAAACCTAAACCTTTACCTATTCTCAATTCCCTAAACCTAAACCTAAACCTAAACCTTAACCTATTCTCGAATCCCTAATCCTACACCTACACCTAATCCTAATCTCAACTCCCTAACCTAAACCTAAACCCTAACTTGAAAACCCAAACCTAAACCCGATCCCGAACCCGAACCCGATTTCCTAAACCTAAACCTTTACCTATTCTCAATTCCCTAAACCTATAGCTTATAACCTAAACCTTAACCAAAACCTTAACCTAAACTTATAACCTTAACCTAAACCAAAACCTATGACCTAAAACCCAAACATAAACCCGATCCTGAACCCGAACCCGATTTCTTAAACCTAAACCTTTACCTATTCTCAATTCCCTAAACCTATAGCTTATAACCTAAACCTTAACCAAAACCTTAACCTAAACCCAAACCTAAACCTATAACCTTAACCTAAACCAAAACCTATGACCTAAAACCCAAACATAAACCCGATCCCGAACCCGAACCCAATTTCCTAAACTTAAACCTTTACCTATTCTCAATTCCCTAAACCTATAGCTTATAACCAAAACCTTAACCAAAACCTTAACCTAAACCCAAACCTAAACCTATAACCTTAACCTAAACCAAAACCTATGACCTAAAACCCAAACATAAACCCGATCCCGAACCAGAACCCGATTTCCTAAACCTAAACCTTAAACCTATTCTCAATTCCCTAAACCTAAACCTAAACCTAAACCTTAACCTTAACCTATTCTCAAATCCCTAAACCTACACCTACACCTAATCCTAATCTCAACTCCCTAACCTAAACCTAAACCCTAACTTGAAAACCCAAACCTAAACCCGATCCCGAACCCGAACCCGATTTCCTAAACCTAAACCTTTATCTATTCTCAATTCCCTAAACCTAAACCTAAACCAAAACCTTAACCTATTATGAAATCCTAAACCTACACCTACACCTAATCCTAATCTCAACTCCCTAACCTAAACCTAAACCCTAACTTGAAAACCCAAACCTAATCCCGATCCCGAACCCGAACCCGATTTCCTAAACCTAAACCTTTACCTATTCTCAATTCCCTAAACCTATAGCTTATAACCTCAACCTTTATCAAAACCTTAACCTAAACCCAAACCTAAACCTATAACCTTAACCTAAACCAAAACCTATGACCTAAAACCCAAACATAAACCCGATCCCGAACCCGAACCCGATTTCCTAAACCTAAACCTTTACCTATTCTCAATTCCCTAAACCTATAGCTTATAACTTAAACCTTAACTAAAACCTTAACCTAAACCCAAACCTAAACCTATAACCTTAACCTAAACCAAAACCTATGACCTAAAACCCAAACATAAACCCGATCCAGAACCCGAACCCGATTTCCTAAACCTAAACCTTAACCTATTCTCAATTCCCTAAACCTATAGGTTATAACTTAAACCTTAACCCAAACCCAAACCTAAACCAAAACCTATGACCTAAAACCCAAACATAAACCTGAACCCGAACCCGTACCTGATTTTCTAAACTTAAACCTTAACCTATTCTCAATTCCCTAATCCTTAATCTATAACTTTACCTAAACTTAAACCTAAACCTATAACCTGCACTTATAACCTAAACCTATAACCTAAACCTAAGCCTAAAACCTAAACCTAAAACCGATTGCCCTAATAGGATTGAGATGGCTCTGATGGATGTACACAAACAAGCCACTGAAAACTTACAAAGTGGAGATAAGAAGTAACATCTCCAATTGCTTATTATCATTTTACCTGACATGAGTTGTTCATATGGTGAGTACAAACAAGACCCTAAATCCTAGAGAGTGGAATGAATCAACTAAAGCATTTTGTTTTCTTATTTTGCAGGAAAGATTAAACGTGTTTGTGAAACGGAGTTGGGAATAGTGTCACAGTGTTGCCAACCGAGACAGGCATCCAGAGTCAATAAACAGTATCTTGAAAATGTTGCCTTAAAAATTAATGTTAAGGTTTGTGATTCTTTGAAGTGGTTGAACTTTGAATGTTTGATGTGGTTTTGTTGGATGAGAAACCTGTTTGGTATTTTGGCTCATGATTTGGAGTTTTGCGGGGTTGGTGTGAGCGTATTTATGCATGGATGAATGTAATGTGGATAAGATTGTTTATGTTTGGATGAATGTAGTTTATGTTTGGATGGATTTGTGTAGTTTGGGTTTAGATGGATGTGAATGTGAATATGATGAAATATATTATATAACAAGTGTATATCAGGAAGAATACGATGTTGTAACAGGTGTATATTAGGAAGAACATGATATTATAACAGGTGTATATTGTTTGTGTTTGGATGGATGTAGTTTATGTTTTTGGGTTTGATGGATGTGAATGTGAATATGATGAAATATATTATATAACAGGTGTATATCAGGAAGAATATGATGTTGTAACAAGTGTATATCAGAAAGAATATCATATGAACAGGTGTATATGTAAATATGAGACGGTTGAGGACCGTCCTTTGCAGGCTCATTAGAGACGGTCCATGACCGTCCTTTTCTAGGTCATAAGAGACGGTCTATAACCGTCCTTTGAAAGGACGGCTCATGACCGTCCTTTCCAGGTTCATTAGAGACGGTCCATGACCGTTCTTTTATATGTTATAAGAGACGGACTATAACCGTCCTTGTTATTGACGGTCATGGGCCGTCCTTTTTATGGACGGTCAAAGACTGTCCTTTACAGATTTAAGCAAAACTACCATTAGAGACGGACTAAGACCGTCCTTTTTTAGAGACGGTTTATGGCCGTCCTTTAAAAAATACGACACGTCAAAATTTGACGGCCGTTGCAACGGTCCAGGACCGTCCCTTTTGGCCCTTTGAGACAGTTTTCAGCCGTCCTTTTTTCGCTGTTTTGGCATAGTGTGAGAAATTCTAACCTCTGATTTATGGGCACTTGTACATTTTTTATTTTAATTATATTAGGATTTAATGTTTGTTAAAATACGACCATTGTACATTTTTTTTTTAATTATATTAGGATTTAATGTTTGTTAATATTTTAAAATATTAAAATACAAAAACACCCTAAGATATTTGGGTAAGCAAATACTGCTACGGTGATTTCCATATCCAACCCACTTAGAAGTGGGGTTATCCGGTAGAAAACACATATATGAATCCAAAATTTTGAGGTTGGATTTGTTGAACAATGGGGTAAATGGATATCCATTGCCAGTAGTGATGGATGATACACGACCACTTAAGAACTTACTTTACAATAGGAAGTTAAATTGATATGTCCAAAATATGCCTCCCAGCTTAGATATATGATAATTCAAAACAAATGCTATCTGATCATTGTGTTAGTAGACATTTTGATGTAGAGCGGGTCGCGGATAATTTCATGGCAAAGATGGATCAGAAAAGGCCCGGTCGGCGACAGAAGTGATCTGGACCATCAGACCTTAAATTAGGCGTATCTCGCAATCCAAGATGAGTTAGCCGACGAAAAATATATGATTTTGGGGTAGAACGAGCTACTTTAGCCAACCAACTCAGCTACGTAGGGTTGCGACGCTCGGAATTGCGAGAAACCCCTGATTTGACGGTCGTTTCCCTGTTTCAATTTCGTTTTTACTATAAATAGTAAGTTTTAGTTTGCTTATAACTCTTCATCCGTCGGGCTTTAGGAGTTGCGCCCAACGTGAAAAGAGCTTAGAATAATTAGGAGAACGGGTTGGTGAAGCCAAATAGGACACTTACTATTTTTGGCCGAAAACCTTGCGCACTAGTAGACATCACGACCGTCTATAAATAGTAAGTTTACTATTTATAGTAAGTCGCGAATTCTAGGAGTCCTAGTTGTAGTTTGATTCTGATTTCTTTCCCATTGCTTAGTACCCTTATTTAAAGGGTTGTGAACTCATTTTTATTCATTCATTAATCTATTTCGAATTTATTTAGAATTTATTTCTATTTTCTGCTCTCTTTTCTCGTGGATTCGAGAAAGTCTCTGTGAGGAGTCCAGAGAAGTTCCGTGGATTCGGAATAGTTATCCTCTTGAGGAAGACGGTGCTCTACCTCACGTCCTCCCCTGCGTCACGTTTGTTAGATGCGTTGGCAGTGTGTTTGTTTTCTGTCACGTGTGGTGTGTGCCTGATTCGATATATATATCAGCTTGATTCAAACTGATCAACTTTTACCCCAAGCACTGAAAAAAGCAGATACATCCAATATGAACATATATGAATGGAATTTGATAAGATCATTTGACTACTCAGCCAATTGCAAAATTTTGTAACGATCAAGTGATAATTAAAGGGTGCGGTTCTTCCTATAAAAAAGGGTTACACTTTCCTTTCACAAGAGATGACTTTTTTAGTATATCTGTGCAATTAGACTGAGGGAAAAACTCACAATCGGCCACTAGGAGCGATTGTAAGAATGCATCTCTTGAAAGAACTGGTTGATATTTGATAAAAGAAAAATCCATTGTATGAACATATATTTGGTTACAACTAAGAAGCATAGCTAAGAATTACTGCTATTGGATTATCGCTACTCATAAGATAAACTGAGATCAAAGATATATTTGTTTTGATTTGATTGTGTGTTGGATGTCTTTCTCTATTGATTTCCTCTGCTACTTATAAATCTCTCCTACAACCTTCACTCTAACGTTTCTTCTATTTAATTCATCGGTTAAAGCAGCTGAAGAGTCTCTCTCTAGATCTTTTTTTTTTTTTAAATTACGTTTCTTCCTTTTTACTATTCCACTTATCTCGATCGAATTCCATTTTGCCTTCTTAATTATATTTTACCTCTTAGTCACACTCCAAGCTTTTACTTATCTCTACTACAATATCTTTTTGATTACGCCTTGTCCTTAGATGACATGTAGTGCCAAATCAGAGCCAACTATGATTCCATAAAAATTGTATTGTATCTCTTAGAAAATCTTTTCATACACCTCCTACCATTTGTGTAATGTCACATGTCATTTTCTTATTGACTCTGTTTCGATCTGTCGGGAATAGAGTACAACATTTCCTCCATGTCACCTCGCTTTTGAAAAAGGTGAAGGCGACATTGCTTCGTTACATAATGAAATTAATGCAATCGGTCCTTTTCTATGTGTCGGCTCCCTATTGACCAAATGCGACCAAGATAACAACTGAATGGTGGTTTGTTCTTTGCTACCCTTACGACACGTCACACCTAGTTACATCACTTGAGGGGTCACGATTACCTCATTAAAGCACATGATTTTGGCTGATATATATGCTATTTCAAATATTTCTCTCTTTTCCATCCTTCATTGCTCGCATCTCTTCGTTTTCTTATTAAAACCTTCAAGTACCTCATGGTTGCCTCCTCATCCTATATTAATGTGATTGAATCTCAAGAAGAAGTGTCAAAAGAATTAGAAAAACTTACCCCTTATGTTATGGATGAAATCTTGTTTGAATCTTCTATTTTTGATAATAGGCCTTTTCGTGCACTCAGGCCAGCCACTTGCTCTCAACTTGAATCGTTGAGTCAATTCTTCCATGCATAGCTCGATGAAACCCTTCTCCTTTAATCGATTCTCCCAGATTCTTCTGCTCTTAAATCCCCAAGGGTCTATCCAAAACCTTTAAATGGATGGGAAGAAAAGTACAACCATGTATCCAAGTAGCACGACGATACATGAAAATTGATAGGCACTGCTAAATATATCAAAATTTTCCTCATCGACTATACAACTTACTCGTCTTTAATGGCTGCTGCTTCAACTTTCTAGATTTGATCACCAAACAATTTTCACTTTGGTTGTGGCACTATGAGTTCAACAATTAGGGATGTATGGCATTCTACGCGAATTTTGTCACTAAGGACGAACATTTTCTCATCTACCTAGAGAGGTAGGGTAGATCATATTCAAGCTTTATGTTACTTTTCCACACAAATAAAGATATCGTTGGCCACCAAGAGCATGCAACATTTCTTCTGATGTGGATTTGTCAATATTTACTCCATGTAAACGCAATCCAAATCACGAAAGAGTGTTGTAAAACAGATGTCTTAAATCTGGTTTCACCGCGCTGCTCGACCAGTCGAGGGACTGACTCGACTAGTCGAAGGTCCCTTCGACTGGTCGAAGCCCGCTCGACTCAAAGTCCAACGACAATATTTCTGAAAATCCCGAGGTCTTCGACCAATTGAGGGACAGGGTCGACCAGTCGAAGGTTACGCAGGTGGTGCACGGATTCTGCGCGGACTGCGTAAATTTGAAGCTATTTCAAAGAGGTGCGTAAGTGGAGTTTCCTAAACTATAAATAGGGGTCCCTAGGGCTTTTCTAAGTAAGGTTAAGGATTTCTAAAGGAATTCGAAGGGTTTCTAAAAGGGTTCTAGAATTATCAAAAGGTGTAGCAAGGGTAAGATTCGAGGTTGTTCGAATCAGGTAAGTCCTCTCTCTTGTAATTTCTATTTTATAGTGGATTTCTGTCGCTTTGTGCCATGGTTTTTTCCCACAAGGGTTTTTCACGTTAAATCTTTGTCTTCTCTGGTGATTGTTTGGCATTATTGGATTTCTATCCTAGATCTAGATCTATGTGATTCTGCAGCACAAATCCGCAACAAAGAGTACCTCCATTTGGATGAGGCATCGCGTAGCAGCCCACAATTAACACTTGCTCCTTTTGTCCTTGGCCATCTTTATTGTGGTCTATATAAAGCAACCACCACAGGACTTCATGGTAGTGGCGGGCCGATGTGGCTTCTACAAATGTGGCATTTTTAATATTTCAAGTCACTTGTTTACCAACTTGTTTCATTTTCGACTGTCCTCTCTTCTCATGGACAACAAATCCTAAAAATGGATGGACGACGTGGATAAAACACATACATTCAAGATGGGCCCAACAAAATTTACTCAATACGATAAAAGCTTACTTAGTAAGTAGGCAATCCGATTTACTTTATCAAAGGTATGGAGCTATGTAAACATCACAGCGGAGGCCAAGGAGATTTCCATTATAGTCATGTCTCTAACCACTTTTTCCCATGGCCAAGCCCTCTTTAGTATTGGACCTACTTAATTCTTGGGTAAGTCTTAAAATAACACGAAAAGACAGGTGGATTCTCCAAGTGTCAGGTGGAGCCTTACCTAACTTCTTGTGAGGAAGTTCATGCGAAAGGCCTTAAGAGGAAATTTTGCCGTCGAAGGATGTTGAATCTACACAAAAAGGTCCAATAGGATGAAATAAAGGTGTAGACAAAGTGGACGCGGATTGCCAACTTGTGCCTTTGAGTCTAATAGGATGAAAGGTGCCTAGAAACGGATTCCCACTTGTGCCTTTGATTCCAATAGAATGAAATAAAGTGGTGGAGAAAGTAGATGTGGATTTCCCACCTATGCCTATGAAGCTGCATCCTTTTCAGGCTGATTCCTTATTATCCATTAAAGTGGATTGACCATGTGGATCAAAATGCACACGTTAATGTGGCCCCACAGAACCGCTGCTAGATACATGTCCGTCCCTGCACGAGTAAGAGTGGACGCGGATTGCGTGTTCTGCAACACACCACCTTGTGTTGATGTCATTAATTTCGTAGGCCTGACACAGGGATGAACGTGATGAGGTCGATCACCGTCTTCCTTAAGGATAACTACTCCAAATCCACGGAGCTTCTTTGGACTTCTCATAGAGACTTCTCGAATCCAAGAGGAAAGAGAGCAAGAAAATAGAAATAAATTCTAATAAATTCGAAATTTAATTGATTCATTGAAATAAACTAGTTCACCCTTTAATTAGGGATACCAAGCAATAAGAGAGAAATTAGAAGCAAACTATAACTAAAACTCCTAGAATTCGCAACTTACTATAAATATTAAATTTACTTTTTATAGTAAGTTTCATATGTGGATTAACCACGTTATTTTTCTAATTATTCTAAGCACTTTTCATGTTGTACACAACTTCTAAAGCCCTACAGATGAAGAGTTATAATCAAACTAAAACTTACTATTTATAGTAAAAACGAAATTAAATATGAAATTCGACCTCGATATGATGGAATTTTGTAAATCCAGCGAGGTGGGCAACCCGGCTTACACCATGTTGGTTAGCTAAAGTAGCTCGTCCTACCCCAAAATCATATATTTTCCTAATAACTCATCCTGGATTGTGAGATACGCCCGATTTAAGGTCCGACGGCCCAGATCACTTCTGTCGTCGACTGGACCTCTTTTGATCCACCTTGGCCATGAAACTATCCGCGACCCGCTCTACATCAAGGCCCCACCATGATGTATATTACCTATGTTGTCCATCCATTTTATAATAGCATTTTAGAAGATGTGTCCAAATATGAGGCAGATCGGTGCTCAAGTGAACCACACCATAAAAAGAGTTAGGATAATGATGCCCACCATTGAAACTTTATTAAGCTTACAATGACTTTTATTTGCCATCCAACCTGTTCATAATGCCACACAGACCTCGAGGAAGGAAAAACACAAACTCCCGATTGATTCAAAACTCCATGCACCCAAAAAGTTTTTAATGGCAGACGTTTAGCCTACACTATTTTCTGTATTGTGGTCCACTTGAGCTTTTCATCTGCCTCATTTTTCAGGCGCCCATGCCCTAAAATGGACGTACGGTCTGGATATAACACATACATCATGGTGAGGCCCACAGAACTGAGTCACCGCAACACACCACTAATCTCAGCTGCTCATGTAGCACACCACGCAATCCTTCTTGAGTAGTTGGGTGATGATCATAAATCTTGATAAAGGCAACAAGATGATCGGTATAGCCTGACAATATACCATTTATGTCTACTTCATGTGGCAGGTGATTTATCAATGGGTCCATTCATCTACCCGACCTATCATGGCATGGCTTACTTTTCAAAAATTGAACCCATTACAGAATCCTATTTATCATTTTCTTTCAATTACCTCTATTGAATATTTGACTGTTAACTATTTTCATTTCCTATAAATTCTTTGAGGCTACAATCTGATTGATAAGATCCTGAAATCCTTTTTGACCGTTTGATCTTACTTCAAGAGGAGTTGGATGAATGATCCTGATCTACAAATTACTCTGTCAAGTGTACCATGGAGAAGGGGCTCTACCTTATGTTGGGGATTTGTGCTGCGGAATCACACAGATCTAAATCTAGGATAACAATTCAATAGTAACAAGCAATCACAGACACTACAAGACAACTGACTTTTACCGGCGGTCAAAACCGCCGTTAAAACCCCTATAAACGCCGCCATAAAGTTTTAGTGGCGCTAGCCAAGCGCCGCCAGAGGGGTATGTCGCTAAAAGTTTCAGCGGCGCTTCTCAAAGCGACGCTATTAGTAGAATTTATTGCAGCGGTCTCTATGGTGTCAGCGGCGCTTTTGCTGGTGCCGCTATTTTTGACAGAAGTGCCGCTAAAAATGGCTTCCTAGGCACCAACAAAGATCTGGAGCCCAGCGTAGGCCAGTAAATTTTTTTATTATTGTTGTATAATTCAATTGAAACCTGTATTTTTTTTTTTAATATTTGAAACATAAAAAATGTTGCAATACAATTTAAACTAAATATTAAATAAAATCTATATTACTTCACAATAAAAAAATATATATAATATTTATTACAATAAATTGAAAGTGGTCTTTAATAATTTTTTTAAAAAAATCCTCTATATGGTACTCCCAGCACGAGTAGCGTCAAAAGGTTGAAGTGCTAGTTTGTAGTCCTTAAAATCCTGCGCACAAGGAAAAAAAAAATAATCAAAAAGTAGATAGATAAAATGGTTGGCAAGAGCATGGGGAGATGGTCCTATTTCATTGATTCACTTGCTCACAACAATGGTAATGGTCAGACAAACCGATGAAGCTTGAAACCTCTCTCTGAACCAAATTAAGCGACTGCAAGAGCTCTAGATTTGCTTACAGCTTCTATATTTTTCATACTCACCAATAAATCCACATCTATATTTTTCATACTAACCTTTAAAGAGAAAGTCTCAAGTCCAATGGGCCAACGGGCTAGACCATAGGTTAAGGTCCAAGCAAATGTTGTATAGATGCTCATGTAGGAAACTACGAAGCAAGCAAATAAAGTAAAAATATTCATAATTCTGATTTTTCTCAAAGTCATATTTTCACTAAAGATCCAAGCAAACTGCTTTCACTAGCAAAGACCAGTCATCGTTTTTGCTGAGACCTGTCCTCGTACAAAAGATCATTTTACATTAGGCAAATAAGAAATCCTGAAAAGCAAGAACAATGTTTAAAAATTTGGATGAACTTACTATCTTGACATAGGGAAGTCACTATCAATACCAATTGTAGTTGCCAACACAGTCTTACCATTGCCAAACAATGTAGTTTTAGATGAAACTACATTTGGGTACATAAAGAAAAGATTGAACAGAAGCATACCTGCCACTTGGACCTTCCAGAAGACAAGTAACAAGTGGGCTTGTTACTTGTTATTCAATACAAGTCTAATCTATAAGTAAGAGCAAGTTCATTAAATGAGAAAGAAAACAAGAAATAGTACCGCAATCAAGCACAAAAAGGAAAGGGTCTAAGTTAGTTACTTATCGCCTTAGAGTTGGATATAGATATAGATAGCTTGATCCAACACAAGTATCTGTTGAGTCATGATTTCAATTGTTGTAAGGCATGCTAGTAAATAGATTTTACTATTAATATGGTACAATTTTCAATTACTCATTCAAGTTCTCAATACCAGAATCAAAAACTGAAATTTTAATCTCTATGTACATATTAATCGTATCGAAGAAATACAAATGACATTACAACCCTTTGCCCATAGGTAAGTTGATAAGAAAGGATCCAGCCAAATCATAATATTTAAGTGTCATTAAAGAGAAAGGCAGTCCCTACATGGTTATAGAAACCACGCATTACCAACCAAGCATGTGGACAGTAAAAGTTTCATTGTTGTTTTGCGTGTAGCTTTCATCTTTGTCAGCTGCTTGTAGTTTTCCTTGGTCTAGTTTCAACATGGTTATAATTCTTTTACTTTCAATGAGAAATCAAAAGATAGGATAGAAAGGGTAAAAAAATTAATAATAATAATAATAAAGGATGCCCCATTGTTCGACAATGTATCTCAGCTTACTAAACATCCATTCTCAAAGCAAACAACAATGTCAGGAACCTAGAGAAAGAAGCCCTAACAGTTACATTGTTTAAGGAAAGGGGGCACTATTTTGACAGACGCATCAAAACATCAATACACAAGCTTGTTTAAGCTCAACAGACAGATTGCGCAGGTGAATGACAGAATACCCCATCCTCGTGAGTAATCGCATATCCTATTTGTCATGTGTATCCGAGTATTGATTTCATTTTTATGGGCGATTCGGTCCAACGAATGGTCAATGAGTCGGACCTGGTCTGACTCATTTCAGCCCTACTTGGGTCAAGCTCAACCCAAACCAAACAATTCCCTTTAGTTTTAATAAAGTTGCAGTATCAATTAGAAAAGAATAAATAAAAACATAAAAACAAAGAGCACCACTAACTCATTTAGTAAACATCCAACTCTTGTTGTTACCTCGCTTTCAAAAGGTTCCAGTGTCAATGCTAGCCAATCTGTTCAAACAGACACGAGACAGTAAATGATACTTCTCATAACAAACATAGACAGGTGGCTCTACATGCATGGGAAGATATTCAAAGTAGAGGCCTGATTCCTGAGTTCTCTGCGTACATGAAAATATTGATCGGAAGAAGAAGAAGAAGAAGGAAATTTATTACATCTACAGCAGTACATGGAAAGTGATGGATGTGCATGCCGTGCTGTGAAAGAGTTGCATATTCATTCCCTTTATATATATATGACACACACACACACACCACAAGTAAGAATCATTAAATAATTCAATAAGAAGATGAAGAAAGAAATATATGTGTATATGTATATACTTTTCACCTTTTTCTATTTTTCTCTCAAAATGGTTGATTTCACTTCAATCTATCAAATATCACTCAAATCTTGTGTTTTGATCCAAAATAAGTCTAGATCCAGTATAAATTTAGTTTTTAAGCTTCTTCCACGGTTGATTGAAGAAACAACTACAAAACTAACGTTGGAAATTTTGAAATGGCTCCTTTATGGTCAGACGCCCAGACGATGTCAATGTGGGGTGTATCAACCTGTATCAACCGATATGGGCTGATTCGCCCTTTTTCTCCGCACAACCCTCTATCACTTAACAGGGTGGCTTATGACATGGCGAAACCAATTTTCAAAACCACGAGCAAAATACCTATGAAAAGGGGAAATGAAGTCAAACAGATGTTAACATTTTAGAACATAAACACTAAAACCTTAAAATCAGGATAGACATAACTCTTGTCATTGGCATACACTACTTCAACTGGTTCAACCTCGAATTTTCTTCTGAAGTATACTGAAAACATTGTTACCTACACACACACACACACACCATCCTAGCAAGAAAGGTCAATGTTTTCAGGAAATCTTAGCAAAGAATTTGCAAATGAAACAGCTTCCTTACTTACCATTGTGTTCAAAACAATTTTAGCCTTCATCAAATCAGTGGTTGTGCATTCAATGAACACATTCTTTGTCTTTAGAGTGATTGCTGAATGTGCACCATTAATAATCGGGGTAAAGACAAAACAGCTTCTACAAAAAAAAAAAAAAAAAAAAAAAACAGCATTTGAAACCAACAAACTTCAAAAGGCCAAGAGATTGTGCTACCAGTCAGTTCACCAACTTTCCTATTGAACTATATACAAAATTCACTTCACGTAAGAGCAAACCATAAATGATGCAAATTCTACTTGTTTCCTAGACAACATAAAAATACAAGGAAAAGTCCAACAGGCACACTAACCAAACAAAGGCAACAAGCATCTAACTAGTTTTCATGAAGAAACTGATTTGAAACGTTACATTTAAAAATAAAATAAATAAATAAATAAATAAAAAGAGGCAACAAACAACAACCATAGAAGGGGCAAGAAAAAGGGCGGGAAATTAAACAAGTGATAGAGAACAACAAAGTGAAGGCTTCCATACCAAAAAGGTTATTATACCATTCTTGTCATATATATGACCTGCATATACGGGAATTCTCGATTATATGCAAGAATTTCTTCAGTTTCATATCTGACTGCCAAAACCATTGATGGTAAACTACATATCAGAGAAGATCAAGTTGATAATCAAGATCCAACATAGCACAAAGATGACAAAAACACTTAAAAGAGTGAAATTTCTCATCCTTGCAACTTGATGTCAAACAGATTGCCTAACGAAATGTCATGGTATGGCATTCAGACTTACTTTGTAAAATTCCATTAGTTCATCAGCTCTGAAACTTTTCGCCTGCAGAAACACAAAGTTATGGCCAAAGGAACAAATATATATATATATATATATATATATATATATATATATATATATATATATATATATATATATATATATATATATATATATATATAAACAAAGAACAACAACAACAAATAAATGCAATGAGGCAAAGAAAATAACCCCGAATAATAGAATAAGACATGGGCATTATCATAACAACAAAGAATTGCTAAATGGTCACGATAAAGAGAGGAGAATCATAAGCAGAAACAATGATGCTCCAATAGGCTGGAAGGTATATGTTAGTCCAGGTCAAAAACAAGAAAAAATATCTGAAGGGGCAAAAGATAGTGAAAGGAGCTTGCTATGGAATGACAACCGAGAATGTTGACTGTTTGTGCACCAAATAAAGATCTCAGTTTTTATCTTTCCAGAGAAAATAAGAAGGACCAGAATCCTGCACCATTATCCACCAATTACCTATGTTGCTCAGAAATGAAGTTGAAGAAACTAATTATTTGGAACAAAGATAGGAAAACCCAAGATAGTGGAAGAAGCTCGAGAGGGTTGAGGCAAGGGGATCCCTCATTGCCGTTTCTTTTCTAGGTAGTGGCGAAGCTTTCAGCAGAATATTGATAAAATGGCAGCAGATGGGCCTCAATGGTTTCAAGGTTGATAGGAATGGAATAAAAGAAAACTCCCTATGAAGAAGAATGGTTGTCTTCAAGTAATATGGGTGCGAGGATGGGAGATGGTGGACAAGGCATGTCCATCAAAAACCATATAGACATGGCTGCACGGCCGTTAATCTTAAGAGAGGAGGCGAGCAGCAGTCCAGATACAACCATTGTCAAAGGAAAGCAGCCCCAAGTCACTGTTCTAATAAAAACAATGAGGAGATGTAATACCACCAATCTCACCTTAAGATGCTCTGGAATGACGTACAATTCATCCTCTCGCACTTTTTAAATCATTCTCAATTTGATCTGTAGCATCAATGCTCTTGCCCCTTTTCTTTGCCAATTCTTGTTCAACATACTTCAACCTATAAACAAGAATACATGTAAATATGGGAGTTGATACAAGTTGAAAGGAGTCAGTCGGTACAATTGGAGAAGTTAAAGGATTTAGCACTCAACATTGGCAAACACATATCTGTTCAAGTAAAATAATCCACAAGAAGGTATGAAGAAAAAAAATTGTTGAATGCTGCAGAAGTTTTTTTTCCCTCTTGTTTTTCTTTTTTTCCTGCTAACCAAAGAACATCAACCTATGTAAGTTTCCAATTTCTCACCAAGCCTTGTGTTCCTCCTCCCACTTTGATTGAATCCACCGGACCCGACCTTTAGTCTCATGAAAGACTGATTTCATCTCCTGAAAATCATAGGAAAATGATTTTATTATGATCTTGTTTGGGTGCCCACTTAAAAATGAGTTCTTCTCATTTGAGTGTGCATTTGAAAATTACAGCTTTCATCTGTCAGTCCTGATCGAGATGGGAGCGGGTTAGTTGGCACTCGATGGCATCTTATTTTATATCCATCACATGTTTATTTTAAAGAAATTCTACTCAGTGTTAATCTAGCTAAGAATTTTGCTAAATCGACGTGCCTCCACATGCACCTCTAAAGATGCGAGGGACACATTCCAATCTAAGGAAACTGTATAGGAAATCCAAGCCATGCATCAGATGGGCTCTACAATTTATATGACCTCATTCAAAATTCAGGCTCGTCCACCATCGTAGTCACATTATTACATGAGCTTGGATTATTGAACCATCCTCGATTTTCTTACATGTTGGCTAACCTCGATGAATTGGCTAGCCTGGTTTGGACTGGATCATTTACACAGGAGGGCCAACATGACAACAGATCGGATGTCTACCACCTGGGCCACAATGGCACATGCAACCGCATGTCAAACTGCAAGTGTGAAGATGCGTGTGTGGGTTGCACAAAGCTCCTGAACTATAACAAGTGTTGTTTCAAGCACTGCTTTCCCATCTGTGGAGAAATAACTGCATAAACTTTTGCATCTTCGACCATCTTATACAACTTCTGCCTATCCCCACCAGTAGTGCCCATGACGAAGGGCACACCAATTTTGCAATACAGCTCTGCATTCACTGCAGAATAAAGAACAAACAAAAATTAATAAAGCCACCAAACAAATAGCAGCCACTACTATAAATAGCAGAAACAACATGAATGGGAAAAATCATAGATACAAAGATCAACCTGAAACTTGTGAAGAGAGATACCAAATAATAATATGCTTGCTTTTTTCTTTTCATTTTTAACAACGAGATATGCTTAGATCTGATCAACTTATTTGGAGATATCAAGCAAAATTTATCTAATTAGCAACTAGAAAAAAATTTAATATTTCTTTCTTATTGATAAATTAATTTTCCTTTCCTTATTCGTGATTTAAATATTTCTTTCAACAAGTAGGAAAAATAGAAACAAAAAAAAAAAGTATCTAAAAAGCTATAGATCGATGTATTTTCTTTTCTTTTTTTCCTTACTTTATGCAGTTCATGTAACCATTTTGATCCCATTCATGCCAGGTGTTGCAATCCAATGCAAGGCCTCAATTCTGGTAGCATCCTATTCATTAGATAGTTGTCTGACAAATAACAGAATATCATGTTGCATAAAGAACAAATGTTAGAGTTGTATGCAAACTTTTACAAAACGGGCAGTCCATTGGCTCAAACCAAGTGCTGAGAAGAAAGGGAATGGTGGCAATCTTTGAAATTCAAGGGCATTGGTGTCTTATGGTACTCAAGAGCAAAGGCAAAAGCACAAAACTAAGGATATAATAGCAGTTGAGTATTGACCACCTCTATAACCATAGTTTTATTAAAGAAAACCAATTAAACTCGATTCTCATAGGAGCACCCAAATTGATAGACACATCAGGAGCCCAACCCAATAAACAATTTAAATACATAACCATGAAATCACAAAAAAAAAAAAAAAAAAAAGTAAAAGAAAGCACTGAAGTGATGACGAAAAAATATAAGCAACAAACCATTAATCAAAGGATAGTCCTTTTTTTTTAATAAGATAAGAGTCTCACCTCATCCTCACCCTCACCCTCACCATCATCTTCTTCATACTCTCCATCTTCTTCAACTCCCTGCTCGTCCTCTTCCCCGATCTCACCATTCTCATCTTCCCCGATTTCATCAAACGCTTGATGGGCATCTCCAACTCTTCCACAAACACAAAAAAATGTATGATTATCAAAGCTTATGCATTGTCATAGTATGAGCACCCATGAAAGACAACAGTTCTTACATTATAGAAGAGGATTGCAAATCTCATTCCACTTTGATTAGAATTTAAACAAAGAGAACCACACAGTTTATTGCATTTGGGATCTGTAGATAATCTCAAATCTGCATCCATAACTAACTTTGCATAGGATGCTTTATATGCATGTGCACAGCAAATACAATATATGTATGGTCAGTTCAAGTTGAATTACTGAAAATTTAACAACTTAATACATGCTAACCAAAGTCCAATTTCCAACCTCATTAGTATACGACCAACCATCCAATCATGGCCCATTGAACAATCCATTCTATGCAGTCCTTGTCCACTCGAGTTACACCAAGCATCAACAAAGGCAGTCAAATTGTGTACATAGAAAACATGTACTTACAAATTGTAAATGGACAAATACCGACACTTGCACCTAAATTTTTTCATAGAAGCGCTTCGATTGATTTGAAAGTGAATAAGCGTTGATGTCAAGCACCAACATTACAACCGACATCTAACAATAGCTCATCCAGAAACAAAAAAAAAATGAAATTCAACAAGTGAAGCCAACCTAACAACTGAAACTCCCCACCAAATGGAATTCTCAAAAAAAAAAAAAAAGTGTTTTTGAAAAGCTTAATGATTGCCAATAGGATTTATCTATTAAGAAGCGATCTGCATCCAGATCAATGAAGGCCGATGGATCATCTTTACTCAATCAATGAAAAGATTTCTCAATTAGTACTTGTTTGCTCCATCAGAACGTAATCAGCACAAGATTCCCGATGCAATACAGATTTGGGCACCTTTCTTTCTTCTTCTTCTTCTTTTTTTTTTTTCCCAGGTTGAGATTTGGGAACTTTTTCTTTCCCAACAGATTTGGCAGAATGCATCTGCCCATTAGGGTTCAACTAAATGTCAACTAAAAACATCTTTACACACAAGTTTCCACAAGAATGTATGGAAGACTTGTACAAGATCACCATACATGAGCATGGTTCAAAAAATTAGGCCTATCAGACCATCCTAAATGCTCAATCAGAACAGGGCCCAAAGACTTGCCTTTTTCCCTCAAATCCAGCAGAGCTCGGAATGTCCAACTGACTGATCTTTGGTCATGGCCCATTACAACGTGGATTGCATAATGGATGGGTCCTGATCACATAAATCCCCATATGCATTGACAAATCCACCCTAAAATCCCCAAATCCCTATTTTGGACAATCCACCCTAAAATCCCCAAATCCCTAAATCGGCATTGAGATTGAGAGAGAGAGAGAGAGAGAAATACCTCAACCGAGCTTCAGAGAGAGGGCGTGCGTGGATAGGGCTTCCGCAACAAGAACGTGGGTGGAGAGAGAGAGAGAGATCCCTAATTAGGGTTTTAACCTTGTAAAACCCTAATTAGGAAATCACTAAGGTTGAAATTGATGAAATCTAGACTCTTACCTGTTTCAGATCTTCATCTAAGCCCTAAAATTAATGGCAGCTCGCGCGAGAGAGAGAGAGAGTCAGGGGTAGGAAGAAGCTGAGAATCGGGAGAGAGAGAGAGAGAGAGTCGGGAGAGAGAGAGAGAGAGTCGTCGAAAGAGGGAGAGGGAGAGATTCGGGAGAGAGAGAGAGAGAGAGAGAGAGAGAGACACTCGTTGGGAGAGAAAGAGCTGCGAGTGAAATGGAAATCGCGTCCTGCTTTTTATTTTATAGAACATCCGTCGCAACATTTAAATAGCGTCGGTAGACGATGCACCCTAAGTGCCGGTTTTCCACAGTTTTGTTGTAGTGAGAAGAACACAAAGTTTTAACGTGGAAAACCCTTACGGGAAAAAAACCACGGCACAAAGCGACAGAAATCCACTATGAAAAGAAATTACAAGAGAGAAGACTAACCCGATTCGAACAACCTCGAATCTCACCCTTGCTACACCCTTTGATAACCCTAGAACCCCTTTAGAAAGCTTTAGAATTATTTCCCATACCCTAGAAAAGTCTTAGGGACACCTACTTATAGTTTAGGTAACTTCCCTTTCGCACCCTGGCAAAAACCGACTCAAATTTCCACAGTGTGCATCAAATCCGGAAACGAATCTGCGTAACCTCGACTGGTCGAGCAGACTGCTTAACCGGTCGAGAGACCCCTACGACTGGTCGAGCTGTCCTCACGACCAGTCGAGCGGCCCGGACACCAAAAGGTGAGCTCACTAGACTTCGAGTTGAGCGAGACATGACCGGTCGTGCAACTTCCATGACCGGCCGAGCCAATCCCTCGACCGGTCGTGCACGGTAAAACAAAACCAGATTTAAGACATCTAACAATAATCTCCACCATGTCTTCAATCTTCAACCGTGTAACTTCTTGACCTCTTCTCTTATTTCTATATTGCATCATAGCTTCAATCAACGCTTCTCGTGCATACTCCGTTCTTCTTTTACGCCATCGCCAAGCCGAGAGAAGTTGCATAGAACTTGAACTTCTCTGTAGGAACGACCATGGTGAGCATGTCTGTTGGATTCACGCTGGTGTGAATCTTTTCCAGTGTGACGCCTCCTTCCGCAAGCACCTGTCGGGTAAAGTGGTGACGAACATCAATGTGTTTAGTACGTGAGTGATAAACAGAATTTTTAGCTAAATTGATAGCGCTCTCACTATCACAGTTAACTGGCACGGCCTTTTGCTGAAGTCTCAACTGATTTATCATGCCTCTGAGCCAAACACCTTCTTTAAACGCTTTCGTCACTGCCATATATTTTGCTTCGGTCGTGGAAAGAGCTACCATAAACTGAAGCTTCGACATCCAACTGATTGCTCCACCTGCTAGTACAAACAAGTATCCTGAAGTAGACTTCCTGGAATCTCTACTGCCTGCATAGTCGAAATCCACATACCCAACCAACTTTGTCCCTGTTTTCTCAAAAGTTAAGACGTAGTCTTTTGTACCTTAAATGTATCGAAGTAGCCATTTCACCGCTTCCCAATGTTGCTTATCGGGGTTTGATATGTATCTGCTCACAACACCGACTGCCTGCGAAATATCCGGTCTCGTACAGACCATGTCATACATTAAACTGCCAACCGCATTCGAATAGGACACATGAGACATAACCTACTTTTTCTCATTGGATTTAAGACATTGTTCTAAGGAAAGCTTGAAGTGAGCCACGTGGGGAATGCTTACCGGCTTTACCTGAACCATCCCATACTTAATCAATACCTTTAATTTCAAGGTATTTTGTTTGTGATAACCAAAGTCTGCTCCTCTTCCTGTCTCTATGAATATCTATGTCGAGAACCCTCTTTGCAGCTCCCAGATCTTTCATTTCAAATGTCCCTGATAACTGAGTCTTCGGTATGTTGATTTCAGACATATCATGACAGACGATCAACATATCATCAACATACAGTACTAGGATAATGAATTTTCCATTACTCAGTGTCTTGTAATATACACAGTGATCGTCTTCACTCCGAGTAAATTTCTGACTCACCATGAAAGAATCAAATTTCTTATACTACTGCCTAGGTGACTGTTTCAGGCTATACAACGTCGTCATTAACCTGTAAACCTTTTTCTCTGTCCCTTTAACTTCGTAGCTCTCTGGTTGCTTCATGTAGATCTGCTCTTCCAATTCCCCGTGCAGGAATGCAGTCTTCACATCCATCTATTCCAGCTCAAGATCGTATTGGGCAACTAGTGCCAACACGAATCTGATAGATACCTGCTTAACCACCGGCACGAATATCTCTGTGAAGTCGATTCCTTCTCTCTAAGCATAACCCTTCGCTATTAACCTTACTTTGTATCTATCCTGCTTTCTTTTGAAAAATCACTTGCATCCGATCTCTTTTCGGCCCACAGGAAGCTCCACCAGCTCCCATGTGTGATTTTTGTACAATGAGTCCATCTCATCGTCCATAGCCACCTTCTACTTTTCTTCATCAGGTTCATCAAGAGCCTCCTAAATAGTAGATAGGTCTCCCTTCATCTGTAATGAGAGCATATGCAATATCAAAGTCGTCCCTGCATCTTGCCGGTAACCTGCGATCACGCGGTGGGTTCCTTCTCACAGGTGGCTGCTCCACCTAATCATGTACCTCTGTCTTCACATCTTTCTCTGCCTAAGTATCATCTGTGTCAATCTGGATGTTTATGATCACCCTTTTTGGTTCCTTTTGATCATTTTTACAAAATAGGGAGCTTTCATCGAATCTGACGTCCCGGCTAGTGATGACTTTACGTGTGACCTTATCGAATAACATATAACCTTTCACACCAATGCCATAGCCAACAAAGATATACTTTTTGGCTCTATGGTCTAGCTTATCTCTCTCAACTGATGGTACATGAGAGTAAGCCTCACAACCAAATATGCGTAGAACTGAGTAGTTGATTTTCTGACCACTCCATACTTCCTTTGAGATTTTACATTCAATTGTTATTAAAGGAGATTGGTTCACCAAATAACAAGCCATGTTAATGGCCTCTGTCCATAGGTCCTTGCCCAACGCAGCATTACTTAACATGCATCTGACCCTCTTCAGGAGAGTCCAATTCATTCGCTCAGCCACACCATTTTGATCGGGCGTGTGGTACACTGTGTTGTGCCTGATGATCCCTTCATCCTTGCAATACTCATTAAAATTAGTGGAAGTAAATTCTCCACCATTGTCAGTCTTTAAAACCTTTATTTTTCTCCCTGACTGTTTTTTCACCATTGCCTTCCAATGTTTGAATATAGTGAAAACTTTGGATTTATGTTTCATGAAGTAGACCCAAACTTTCCTGGAGTAATCGTCAATGAATGAAACAAACTATGACAACCCCCCAATGGAAACTTCTGGCGAAGGCCCCCATACGTCAGAGTGTACATAATCAAGCACTCCCTTACAAACATGTTTTCCAGATTTAAAAGACAATCTAGATTGTATACCTTATATACAATGCTCGCATATATCTAAATCAGAATTTTTAAAAACTGGAATCAAACATCAATCAGAAAGTACCTTCATGCCCCGCTCGCTCATGTCGCTTAGACAAGCATGCCACATACGTAGAGATGTGGAGTCTGTAATAGCTGTTGCCGCTCCACCTGCTGAAGTGCTCCCAATCAACCTGTAAAGGTTTCTGTGCCTCTGCGCTCTCATAATCACGAGTGCCCCTTTTGAAACTTTAAGGACACCATCAATACCAGTGAACTTCCACCCCATAGCCTCTAATGCACCGAGAGAAATTAGACTTTTCTTCATATCAGGAACGTGCCTGACATCAGTCAAGGTACGCTCCATCCTATCAAACATCTTAATGCTCACCGTGCCAATAGCCACAATATTACAGGCATTGTCATTACCTATAAAAACCTGTCCACCATTGCATTCCTTGTAACTGGTAAACCAACTCCGATGAGGAGTCATGTGATAAGATACTCCTGTGTCAAGTATCCACTCGTCTTTATGATTGTCGTGTAACTGACCAATCATGGAAACAGACAGAACATCATCACCACTTGATTCTTCATCAGATGTGACCACATTGGCCTCCTTGGAAGATTTCTTTCTTCGTTTTAGGATTTCTATAATCCTTCTTCATGTGTCCAGACAACCCACAATTCTAACACTTTAATTTTCCTTTACTTTTGCCCTTAGATTTGGATCCAGGCCTTGAGGATCCCGTACCTCGCTCAGAATCTCTGCCCCTTGTAATCAGTGCATCGGAAGATGCCCCCATGTCGCCGTTTCACTTTCTCATAGCCTTCCCTTGAAGGGTTGAGATAACAGTGTCAACACTTAGGGTTTTATTTGTGGTGCACACCGTGTCCCTGAAAGACTCATATGATGCAGGAAGAGAATTCAACAATATACATGCTTGTTCCTCATCTTTGACCACTTCCTTCATATCCAGCAATTTGCACATCAATTTATTAAAGTTGCTGATATGGGCTTCTAGATCTCCACCCTCTGCCATCTTGAAGGTATAACACTGTAGCTTCAAGTGTAGGCGATTTTCAGAGGACTTCTTTGCATAGATATTCTCTAACTTCACCCACAAACCACCCGCAATTTTCTCCCTTAAAACATTATAGAGAACCTCATCCGTGAGACATAAACAGATGAGGCTAAAGCATTACTATCAAGGTTTTCTCATTCATTATCTTTCATGGTAGATTTCTGCTCCTCAAGAGCCTTAATCTCGCATTGCTTGGTTAACAGGCTAATAATCTTAACCTTCCATAACTCAAAATTATTTTTGCTTGAGTACTTCTCAATATCAAACTTGTCGTTTTCCATTATTACTAATCCCGCAGATTCAGATATATGCCCCAACGATTTCTCTGACACCACTTGTTGGGGATTTGTGCTGCGGAATCACACAGATCTAAATCTAGGATAACAATTCAATAGTAACAAACAATCACAAAAGAACACAGTTTTAACGTGGGAAACCGTTGCGGGAAAAAAACCACAGCACGAAGCGACAGAAATCCACAATGAAAAGAAATTACAAGAGAGAGGACTTACCCGATTCGAACAACCTCAAATCTCACCCTTGCTACACCCTTTGATAACCCTGAACCCCTTTAGAAAGCTTTAGAATTATTTCCCATACCCTAGAAAAGCCCTAGGGATACCTACTTATAGTTTAGGTAACTTCTCTTTCGCACCCTGGCGAAAACCGACTCAAATTTCTGCAATCCGCATCAAATCTAGAAACGAATCTGCGTAACCTCGACTGGTTGAGCAGACTGCTTGATCAGTCGAGGGACCCCTATGACCGGTCGGGCTGTCCCCACGACCGGTCGAGTGGGCCGGACACCAAAAGGTGAGCTCGCTGGACTTTGAGTCAAGCGGGCCATGATCGGTCGTACAACTCCCACAACCGGTCGAGCCAGTCCCTCGACCGATTGTGCATAGTAAAATAAAACTAGATTTAAGACATCTGATAACACTTTATTCATGTTCCTCTCCTCTAGCTCATATCTTTTACCAGATAGGGGGGACGTGGATGGGCTACTCCCCATGCCACTAGTCAATGGCTAGTGGTCGGCGCTCTGTGGGCCCCACCATGATGTATGTGTTTCATCCATACCGTCCATCTTTTTTTTTTCATATCATTTTATGGTATGGGACTAAAAATTAGATATATCACAATCTCAAGTGGACCACATTACAGGAAACAGTGTTGAATGAGTGTGGACCATTAAAAACTTTTGGGGGTCATGAAAGGTTTGGATTAAGCTGATCTGGGCTGTATGATCTAATAAATAGATTGAATGTCAAATAAACAGTACAGTGGGCCTTAGGAGGATTTTAATGGTGGATATCCAATCATAATTTTTTTCCTATGGTGTGGTCCACCTGAGAATTATATCCGTATTTTTGGGATCAAGCACTAAAATGATCTGAAGAATAAATGAATGGAATGGATGAAACACATACATCATGGAAGGGCCCACAGAGCACCGACCACCAACCACCGGGCTGGTGGTAAGGAGAGTAGCCGATCCATTTCCAGATAGGGGATTATAGGTGAGACCCGGGTCTCACCCAAGATAGCGTGGCCCACCTTTTTTTTTATTTTTTTTACACACGCGCACACACACCCCCACACACTCACTCCGTAGTGGGATTTCACCACCTATGGATACTCGAACCCTGGACCGGGTGTTGAAACTCCTAAGAGTCTACCACCGGAGCAAAAGTTAAGATCCAATTAGTGTGGCCCACAGTGCTATATGTATTATGTATATGAACTTGCCATCCAAATTTCCATATCATTTTAGGGTATTATCCAAAAAATAAGCAGGTATAATTATTAGGTAAATTAAAAAAACGCCGTCCATCTTACTCACCTACATGAGTGTAAAATCTAAACCCTCGCTCACACAAGTGGTCCAGTTTATTGAATTGAGTGCAATACGATCAAGCTAATATATTTGTTGTGGTTACAATTCTTCCCAATAAGAATGACCTTATGATCGGTATAGATGGCATATGAACATCATAGCGGACGGGCTATCAACGGGCCAGGCCTGGGTTGCCCGGATTTTGAACTGTTTCGGGTCATGTAAGGCATTTCCCCACCCTATTTCCTGTCGTGCGGCTAAGGGCTTTTTCCAGGCAATCTGCGTGCCTAACATCCTGGATTGATATCTGACCCATTCAACTGATTATTATGTTGTATATCATCTAGTGGGCCCACCATGTTATATATGTAAGATCAACTCTGTCCACCATTTGTATTCCTCCTTTCTATATGCCCTGCGGCTAAAAATCATTTAGGCCCATACCACAGGGAACAATGGAAATGGGACCCCAACAATAAGTTAGTATTTGTGTGGGGATGTATCTTGCATCAAATCTGTTCATCAGATGGGACTCACTTGGATCAAGTAATGTACCAAGATCAGCTTGATCCAAAACTCAGGTGGGCCACAACGCTTAACTTAAAGACTTTAGCCACAATTCACATTGTTCCATTCGGGTGATCTTTTACATGTACACCTGATGGACGGAATGGATTCAAATAAAGGATATGGTATATAACAAAAGAGCCTGGGTGTTTTATGTGCGGGGTAAAACATGTGTGGTAAACGATTTTGGTCCCTCATCTACGTATTTAGCTACTCTGTTTTCTCCAACATACATTTCTCACCCAACACGTTTCTACAATAGAGTTATCCTACAATGCGGTGTGTGGGGTCCAGTGTAATTTAGGACCCACATGTAGAGCTGTACACGAGCAGACTAAGGCTCGAGTACTCGCTCGACTCGACTCGGAATACTCGACTCGTCTGAGTTAAAGCCGAGTACGAGCGGGTTTTTCAGACTCGTTTAGATTACGAGTAGAGTACGAGTCTAGAGATACTCGACTCGGTACTCGACTCGTACTCGACCGTATATATATCCACCTCAAAAAAAAAAACCTACGCCCCCCTTTTGTTTTGCCCGTCATTTTCACAGCGCAACCCGCCCGTTCGAAAATACCCAAATCCCTTCCCTCCCAGTGCCCGTTCGAAAATACCCTCCCTCTCTCTCCTCTCGTTCCCCTCAGGTGTTGTCCACCGTCCGGCCCATCCCTCTTCACTCTCTCTCTCTATCTCTCTCTCTCCCTCTCCCTCACTCCCCTGTCGGCGGAGCTCGTCTCTGCCTATCATTGCCAGTGCCCGGTGCCCCTATCCGGTGGTACTCTCTCTCGTTCGGTTGTTCGGACGTTCCCCCCCCAAAAAAAACTCCAAAACCCTAACCCGCATGGCCACAACAATCGTCCGACGGTCCCTGTCCTGCCCGGTCGCCTTCTCCCTTACCCTTCTTCTTCCCTCTCTCTCTCTCTCTCTCTCTCTCTCTCTCTCTCTCTCTCTCTCTCTCTCTCGCGCTCACATTGCCACGTTCTGCGGCTCGTCCTTCGCCGCCGCTTACTGTCCGGCCCGTCCTTGCCTTGCCCGGAGCCCGTCCCTACTACAGCTCGTCCCTGGCCTGTTTAAGGTAGAAAATTATTTTTTTTTCCTTTTTTTTTCCTTACCCCACAGATTTCTGCTCGTACTCGAACTCACCTCGAAAACTCGGACTCGACTCGACTCGTTTACTACTCGTACTCGGGCGAGTAGAGTACGAGCAAGGAGTCCATGCTCGTTAGCCGAGTAGAGTCGAGTACGAGCAACACTCGGGCGTTAAGAGCCGAGTACGAGTAGGGCGATACTCGACTCGACTCGACTCGTGTACAGCTCTACCCACATGTAATCCCTCCATAAGGTGCACCCCTTCAACTTCACCCTATACGAGTGTGGGAAAGCCCAAGTATGATGGTTGATCATATGTGGGTAGGACTTAGTTCATTCATTGAATAGAGATGGATTGAAGGCCACCTTGCAAGATTATAAGCTTAGAAGGTCCTCGCACTTTAGCTGCTAAGTCGACTTTTTTGGTTTCCATAAATGAGGATCATGGTTCATGGATCTAAAGTTCTAAACTGCTTGTCAGTTTCGACCCACATTGGATGTACCACTCCCAAAAATGTGGTCTTTTTCATAGTTTGGATGTGTGTTGTCGTTGTATTTTTCTTGGTTTAACTGGTTTCTCTCTGTTTTTTTTTTTTTTTTTTTTTTTTTTTTTTTTAAGACTCAACCCTTTTGCAATGATCCAATCCCTCCAATTTGAAGTCTGAACATGTATCATTGAATCATTAGCCCACCTATGGCTCCAAAGATGAGCATACATGCATGAATGTCCTGTTTCCAGTGCCATACAAATTAGGTGCTGTTGTGAACGAGGTGTATCTCGGAAATCACACAGATCATAAATTGTGCTTTTCTTATTAATTAAAAACAAAAAATTTATTCCTAATTAGCGTGGTTTTGTATGTCTCAAAAATCTGGGTCGTTACAAGGTCTGCCATTTTGGACGCAGTTAAAAAGTTAGTATAGCCGGGTTCAATTTAGATCCACCATCATAAACCTAATTAACTTAGATTAATTCGATCTAGTCAATTTTAATAGTAATATTGTAAATTTTAAATATGCAATGACATGGCACATGCCACACATATAGAATAAGGAGGGGATAAAGAAAGAAAAGGAATAGAAATTTAGATGAGAGAAGAAACAAGAGAGTGAAAGAGAAAAGTAAGGGCTACGCCTACGTGCATGATACACACTAAGAGAAGAAAGAAGGAAAAATGGTGACCCATCTTCGTTATTCTCTTTATTGTGACTCACTTGATTGAAAAATGGTGACCCATCTTCGTTATTCTCTTTATTGTGACTCACTTGATTCCCCAATCTACTTAGCATTTCTATTGATGTCTTAATATTAATCAACCTAATAGATGTATAAAGTTGATGTCACACAATTATTATTGTGGGCTACACACAACATCTATTGCATAGTTTTTCTAATTAAATGATTCGATACCAGCTATGCATAGCGAAGGGAAAGGTTTATTTGGATTTCATGTGAAAGAAAATGGATTAGGACTTAGGCCAATCTATGTCTCACACATTTTTATGTAGCACCTGTGTGAAAGACTTGTTGACTCATCATCAACAGGAGTCTGAATCCTCTGTTTGTCTTGAATAGGGATTTCTTGTTGCCTGTATTGTGATTGAGCCACATCATCACTGATGACATGGCCCACTCACAATTACAATGTAGGAAACTCTTGTTTGTGGCAGACAAAGAATCCAGATTCCTATAGGAGACACGACAATGAAAATTACTTCCACTACGCCAAAACAGCGAAAAAAGGACGGTCCAAAACCGTCTCAAATGACCAAAAAGGACGATCATGGACCGTCACATAGGTAGTCAAATTTTAATGTGTCATATTATTTGAAGGACGGTTGAAAACCGCCATTCTTATTGAGAAAAAAAAAAAGACGGTCATGGACCGTCCTAAAAATGGACTGTCATGGACCGTCTCTTATGAGCCCAAAAAAGGCGGCCATGGACTGTCCTTTAAAAGGACTGTCATGGGCCGTCCTTAAAAAGGACTATCATGGACCGTCTCTTATGAGCCTTCAAAGGACAGTCATAGACCATCCTTTAAACGGATGGTTATGGACCATCCTTAAAAAGGACTGTGATGGACCATCTTGTATGAGCCTTCAAAGGACGGCCATAGACCGTCCTTTAAACGGACGGTCATGTACCATCCTTAAAAAGGACTGTTATGGACCGTCTCGTATGAGCTTTCAAAGGACAGTTGTAGACCGTCCTTTAAAAGGACTGCTATGGGCCGTCTCTTATGACCCTTGAAGGACATTTACAAATTTGACCTGTTACAGTATTCTTCCTGATATACACCTGTTATACAATATATTTCATCACATTCACATGCATCTAAACCCAAACTACGTAAATCCATCCAAACATAAACTACATTCATCCAAACACAAACAATCTTATCCACATTACATTCATCCACGCATAATACATATAAGTTTAACTTCATAAGTAAAAAAACAATCTTATCCACATTTTATCACATTCACATCCATCTAAAACCCAAACTACGTAAATCCATCCAAACATAAACTACACCCATCCAAACACAAATAATCTTATCCACATTACATTCATCCACGCATAATAAATAAGTTTAGGTTTAGGTTAGGTTATAAGCTATAGGTTAAGAGATTTGAGAATAGGTTAAGGTTTAGGTTTAGGAAATCAGGTTCGGGTTCGGGATTGGGTTTAGGTTTGAGTTTTCAAGTTTAGGTTTAGGTTTAGGTTAGGGAGTTAAGATTAGGATTAGGTGTAGGTGTAGGTTTAGGGATTTGAGAATAGGTTAAGGTTTAGGTTTAAGAATTCGGGTTCGAGTTTGGGATTGGGTTTAGGTTTGGGTTTTCAAGTTTAGGTTTAGGTTTAGGTTAGGGGTGGAGTTTAGATTAGGATTAGATGTAGGTTTAGGTTTAGGGATTTGAGAATAGGTTAAGGTTTAGGTTTAGAAATCGGGTTCGGGTTCGGGATCGGGTTTAGGTTTGGGTTTTCAAGTTTAGGTTTAGGTTTAGGTTAGGGAGTTTAGATTAGGATTAGGTGTAGGTGTAGGTTTAGGAATTTGAGAATAGGTTAAGGTTTAGGTTTAGGTTTAAGTTATAAGCTATAGGTTTAGGGAATTGAGAATAGCTTAAGGTTTAGGTTTAGGAAATCGGGTTTGGGTTCAGGATCGGGTTTAGGTTTGGGTTTTCAAGTTTAGGTTTAGGTTTAGGTTAGGGAGTTGAGATTAGGATTAGGTGTAGGTGTAGGTTTAGGGATTTAAGAATATATTTAGGTTATAGGTTATAGGTTCGGAGTTTGGGTTTAGGTTTAGGTTTAGGTTTAGGTTTAGGTTATAAGCGGTTTAGGTTATAAGCTATAGGTTTAGGGGAATTGAGAATAGGTTAAGGTTTAGGTTTAGGAAATCGGGTTCGGGTTCGGGGTCGGGTTTAGGTTTGGGGTTTCAAGTTTAGGTTTAAGTTTAGGTTAGGGAGTTAAGAATAGGATTAGGTGTAGGTTTAGGTTTACGATTTGAAAATAGGTTAAGGTTTAGGTTTAAGAACTCGGTTCGGGTTCTGGATTGGGTTTAGGTTTGGGTTTTCAAGTTTAGGTTTAGGTTTAGGTTAGGGTTTAGATTAGGATTAGGTGTAGGTTTAGGTTTAGGATTTGAGAATAGGTTAAGGTTTAGGTTTAGAAATCATGTTCGGGATCGGGTTTAGGTTTAGGTTTAGGTTTTCAAGTTTAGGTTTAGGTTTAGGTTAGGGAGTTGAGATTAGGATTAGGTGTAGGTGTAGGGTTAGGAATTTGAGAATAGGTTAAGGTTTAGGTTATAAGCTATAGGTTTAGGGAATTGAGAATAGGTTAAGGTTTAGGTTTAGAAATCGGGTTCGGGTTCGGGATCGGGTTTAGGTTTGGGTTTTCAAGTTTAGGTTTAGGTTTAGGTTAGGGAGTTAAGATTAGGATTAGGTGTAGGTATAGGTTTAGGGATTTAAGAATATATTTAGGTTATAGGTTATAGGTTCAGTTTAGGTTTAGGTTTAGGTTTAGGTTATAAGCTATAAGTTTAGGAATTGAGAATAGGTTAAGGTTTACGTTTAGGAAATTGGGTTCGGGTTCGGGATCGGGTTTAGGTTTGGGGTTTCTAGTTTAGGTTCGTGTTTAGGTTAGGGAGTTGAGATTAGGATTAGGTGTAGGTTTAGTTTTAGGGATTTGAAAATAGGTTAAGGTTTAGGTTTAAGAATCTCGGGTTCGGGTTCGGGATTGGGTTTAGGTTTGGGTTTTCAAGTTTAGGTTTAGGTTTCGGTTAGGAGTTTAGATTAGGATTAGGTGTAGGTTTAGGTTTAGGGATTTGAGAATAGGTTATGGTTTAGGTTTAGGAAATTGGGTTCAGTGTTCGGATCGGGTTTAGGTTTGGGTTTTCAAGTTTAGGTTTAGGTTTAGGTTAGGGAGTTTAGATTAGGATTAGGTGTAGGTGTAGGTTTAGGAATTTGAGAATAGGTTAAGGTTAGGTTTAGGTTATAAGCTATAGGTTTAGGGAATTGAGAATAGGTTAAGGTTTAGGTTTAGGAAATCGGGTTCGGGTTCGGGATCGGGTTTAAGTTTGGGTTTTCAAGTTTAGGTTTAGGTTTAGGTTAGGGAGTTGAGATTAGAATTAGGTGTAGGTGTAGGTTTAAGGATTTGAGAATATATTTAGGTTATAGGTTATAGGTTTAGGCTTTAGGTTTAGGTTAAGGTTAAGGTTTAGGTTTAGGTTATAAGCTATAGGTTTAGGGAATTGAGAATAGGTTAAGGTTTAGGTTTAGGAAATCGGGTTCGGTTCCTGGATCGGACTGTTTAGGTTTGGGTTTTCAAGTTTAGGTTTAGGTTTAGGTTTGGGAGTTGATATTAGGATTAGGTATAGGTTTATGTTTAGGGATTTGAAAATAGGTTAAGGTTTAGGTTTAAGAATTCGGTTTCGAGTTCGGGATTGGGTTTAGGTTTGGGTTTTTAAGTTTAGGTTTAGGTTTAGGTTAGGGAGTTTAGATTAGGATTAGGTGTAGGTTTAGGTTTAGGGATTTTAGAATAGGTTAAGGTTTAGGTTTAGGAAATCGGGTTCGGGTTCGGGTTCAAGTTTTAGGTTTGGGTTTTCAAGTTTAGGTTTAGGTTTAGGTTAGGGAGTTGAGATTACGATTAGGTGTAGGTGTAGGTTTAGGGATTTAAGAATATATTTAGTTTTTAGGTTTAGGTTATAGGTTATAGGTTCAGTTTAGGTTTAGGTTAAGGTTAAGATTTAGGTTTAGGTTATAAGCTATAGGTTTAGGGAATTGAGAATAGGTTAAGGTTTAGGTTTAGGAAATCGGGTTCGGGTTCGGGATCGGGTTTAGGTTTGGGTTTTCAAGTTTAGGTTTAGGTTTAGGTTTGGGAGTTGAGATTAGGATTAGGTGTAGGTTTAGGTTTAGGGATTTGAAAATAGGTTAAGATTTAGGTTTAAGAATCGGTTTCGGGTTCGGGATTGGGTTTAGGTTGGAGCTTTCAAGTTTAGGTTTTGGTTTAGGGAGTTTAGATTAGGATTAGGTGTAGGTTTAGGTTTAGGGATTTGAGAATATATTTAAGTTTTAGGTTTAGGAAATCGGGTTCGAGTTCGAGATCGGTTTAGGTTTTGGTTTTCAAGTTTAGGTTTAGGTTTAAGTTAGGGAGTTGAGATTAGGATTAGGTGTAGGTTTAGGTTTAGGGATTTGAGAATATATTTAAGTTTTAGGTATAGTTTATAGGTTATAGGTTTAGGTTTAGGTTTAAGTTAAGGTTAAGGTTTAGGTTTAGGTTATAAGCTATAGGTTTAGGGAATTGAGACTAGGTTAAGGTTTAGGTTTAGGAAATCGGGTTTGGGTTCGGGATCGGGTTTAGGTTTGGGTTTTCAAGTTTAGGTTTAGGATTAGGTTAGGGAGTTTAGATTAGGATTAGGTGTAGATTTAGGTTTAGGGATTTGAAAATAGGTTAAGGTTTAAGTTTAAGAATTTGGGTTCTGGTTCGGGATTCATTTAGGTTTGGGTTTTCAAGTTTAGGTTTAGGTTTAGGTTAGGAGTTTAGATTAGGATATATTTAAGTTTTAGTTTAGGGATTTGAGAATAGTTTAAGGTTTAGGTTTAGGAAATCGGATTCGGGTTCAGGATCGAGTTTTAGGTTTGGGTTTTCAAGTTTAGGTTTAGGTTTAGGTTAGGGAGTTTAGATTAGGATTAGGTGTAGGTTTAGGTTTAGGGATTTGAGAATAGGTTAAGATTTAGGTTTAGGAAATCGGGTTCGGGTTTGGGATCGGGTTTAGGTTTGGGTTTTCAAGTTTAGGTTTAGGTTTAGGTTAGGGAGTTGAGATTAGGATTAGGTATAGGTTTAGGTTTAGGATTTGAGAATAAGTTAAAGTTTAGGTTTAGGAAATCGGGTTCGGGTTCGGGATCGGGTTTAGGTTTGGGTTTTCAAGTTTAGGTTTAGGTTTAGGTTAGGAGTTTAGATTAGGATTAGGTGTAGATGTAGGTTTAAGAATTTGAGAATAGGTTAAGGTTTAGGTTTAGGTTTAGGTTTTAGGTTTTAGGTTATAAGCTATAGGTTTAGGGAATTGAGAATAGGTTAAGATTTAGGTTTAGGAAATCGGGTTTAGGTTTGGGATCGGGTTTAGGTTTGGGTTTTCAAGTTAGGTTTAGGTTTAGGTTAGGGAGTTGAGATTAAGATTAGGTGTAGGTTTAGTTTTAGGATTTGAGAATATATTTAGGTTTTAGGTTTAGGTTATAGGTTATAGGTTCAGTTTAGGTTTAGGTTAAGGTTAAGGTTTAGGTTTAGGTTATAAGCTATAAGTTTAGGGAATTGAGAATAGGTTAAGGTTTAGGTTTAGGAAATCGGGTTTGGGTTCGGGGATCGGGTTTAGTTTTGGGTTTTCAAGTTTAGGTTTTGGTTTAGGTTAGGGAGTTGAGATTAGGATTAGGTGTAGGTTTAGGTTTAGGGATTCGAAAATAGGTTAAGGTTTAAGTTTAAGAATTTGGGTTCGTGTTCTGGGATTGGGTTTAGGTTTGGGTTTTCAAGTTTAGGTTTAGGTTTAGGTCGTGAGTTTAGATTAGGATTAGGTGTAGGTTTAGGTTTAGGGATTTGAGAATAGGTTAAGGTTTAGGTTTAGGAAATCGGATTCGGGTTCTGGATCGAGTTTTAGGTTTGGATTTTCAAGTTTAGGTTTAGGTTTAGGTTAGGGAGTTTAGATTAGGATTAGGTGTAGGTTTAGGTTTAGGGATTTTAGAATAGCTTAAGGTTTAGGTTTAGGTTATAAGCTATAGGTTTAGGGAATTGAGAATAGGTTAAGATTTAGGTTTAGAAATCGGGTTCGGTTTGGGATCGGGTTTAGGTTTGGGTTTTCAAGTTTAGGTTTAGGTTTAGGTTAGGAGTTGAGATTAGGATTAGGTGTAGGTTTAGGTTTAGGGATTTGAGAATATATTTAGGTTATAGGTTTAGGTTATAGGTTATAGGTTCGGTTTAGGTTTAGGTTAAGGTTAAGGTTTAGGTTTAGGAAATCGGGTTCGGGTTGGGGATCGGGTTTAGGTTTGGGTTTTCAAGTTTAGGTTTAGGTTTAAGTTAGGGAGTTGAGATTAGGATTAGGTGTATGTGTAGGTTTAGGGATTTGAGAATAAGTTATGGTTTAGGTTTAGGAAATCGGGTTCGGTTTCTGGATCGGGTTTTAGGTTTGGGTTTTCAAGTTTAGGTTTAGGTTTAGGTTAGGGAGTTGAGATTAGGATTAGGTGTAGGTTTAGGTTTAGGGATTTGAAAAGAGATTAAGGTTTAGGTTTAGGAATTCTAGATCGGGTTCGAGATTGGGTTTAGGTTTGGGTTTTCAAGTTTAGGTTTAGGTTTAGGTTAGGGAGTTTAGATTAGGATTAGGTGTAGGTTTAGGTTTAGGATTTGAGAAGAAGTTAAGGTTTAGGTTTAGGAAATCGGGTTCGGGATTGGGTTTTAGGTTTGGGTTTTCAAGTTTAAGTTAGGGAGTTGAGATTAGGATTAGGTGTAGGTTTAGGTTAGGGATTTGAAAATAGGTTAAGGCTTTAGGTTTAGAAATTCGGTTCGGGTTCGGGATTGGGTTTAGGTTTGGGTTTTCAAGTTTAGGTTTAGGTTTAGGTTAGGGAGTTAAGATTAGGATTACGTGTAGGTGTTGGTTTAGGGATTTGAGAATACATTTAGGTTTTAGGTTTAGGTTTCGGTTATAGATTATAGTTTTAAGTTTTGGTTTAGGGAATTGAGAATAGGTTAAGGTTTAAGTTTAGGAAATCGGGTTCGGGTTCTGGATAACGTTTAGGTTTGGGTTTTCAAGTTTAGGTTTAAGTTTAGGTTAGGGAGTTGAGATTAGGATTAGGTGTAGGTTTAGAGATTTGAGAATACATTTAGGTTTTAGGTTTAGGTTTAGGTTTTAGGTTATAGGTTAAGGTTTAGGTTTTGGGATTTGAGAATAGGTTTAGGTTAAGGTTATAAGTTTAGGTTAAGGTTATAAGTATAGGTTTAGGATATAGGTTAAGGTTTAGGTTTAGGTTATAAGTATAGGTTTTAGGATTTGAGAATAGGTTTCTGCTTAAGGTTATAAGTTTAGGTTAAGGTTGTAAGTATAGGTTATAGGTTTAGGTTAAGGTTTAGGTTTAGGTTATAAGTATAGGTTTTAGGATTTGAGAATAGGTTTAGGTTAAGGTTATAAGTTTGGTTAAGGTTATAAGTATAACTTTTGGGATTTGAGAATAGGTTTACGTTATAGGTTTAGGTTTAGGTTATAGGTTATAAGTTTAGGTAATTGAGAATAGGTTTAGGTTATAGGTTTAGGGTGTAGTTTAGGTTAAGGGTGTGGTCCCTACAAATATAGATATAAATACAGCTTGTCCAAATGGCCAGGCCCTTCCAATGCTGTCCATAGGAAATAGACAGCTTCATCATGGTCATAACAGTGGTTCCCACCTTTCAGGGACCCCCGCTCATCCGGATAGCTCCGATGCACATCCAGGTCTGCTCCATTAATTTCGAGGAAATACATAAATACGGCCTGTCCAAATGGTCAGGCCCCTCCAATGCTGTCCATAGGAAATGGATAGCTTCATCATGGTCATAACAGCGGTTCCCACCTTCCAGGGACCCCCGCTCATCCTGATAGCTCCGACGCATATCCGGGTCTGGTCCATTAATTTCGAGCAAAAATATAAAATGGATTATCAAGATCATTTAAATAAAATGGATTATCAAGATCATTTAAATAAAATCAGGTCCAATCAACAATCTGACTTGGAGGATTCTGTTAGTATTGTTGACGGCACCTCGAACCTTGTTTAAATCCAGGTTGCAATCTGTGGCCACTGATGTTATTTGTCTTTCTGTGAAGTTGGTGGCGATTTCTGCATCAATCCAGGCGAAAGCAGCCCTAATGATAAAGAACATTTCTTTCCAAGAATTCATTATCTCTCTCTTTTAATTTAACTTTCCATTAAATAATTACCCGAAATCGTGGCATTTTCTCAAGATAGAAGTCCAATCCATCCCAAACTGTGCACCTGTTACGACAAGTAATTCAAACAACATCCTGCAACACATTTACATGCCTAATCAGTCTCACTCCAGTCTTATATATTGAATGCCTAATGTACAGTCTCTTGAATTGGTTCAAACCATACCTGAATTGAGTGCAATGAACCTACATCTCTTTTGCTATTGAGTGTAATGAATCTACTCGAAGAACCCCATCCAGGAGCTCTAGTCGGTCGATAGAAATCAAGCTTGTGCTCTATTTTCTTTCCAACTGCTGTCATCTGAAGACTTCTCAATAGGGGAAGAACTCCAAATAGGAGATCTTGTTGGTTGATTCAACTCATCTTATCCTCTATTTTCATTCCAACCACCAATATCTGAAGATCTCTCCGTATGGGTACCCTTTGGTGTAACATCCCGAAAATCGGGGGTCAAGCATAAACTCAACTCCCGAGTTCCAGAACATCACTTATGCAACAAAATGAATGATGATTGAATGTTGAATATATTCGTGCATTGAACATGAGTGAGATTAAGCCAAAACAGCATATCATACTCCAGAGACAGTTAAATTGCAAGCGGAAGACTGTGATGGACATATAAAATATATAAATTATAGTGAGTCTCCAGAGTGTGATGATGTTACCAGGATAATTAATTACAAGTACAATTCTAAAATATACCTAATGTGAGGAAGTGTAATGTCTTCTATCCCAAGTACCATAGCCCCGTCAATACATTACCAGGTCTTCATAGACCTGCCAGAGAAATACAGATAGGAGATCTCCTCCTCATCATCATAGAAGTAGTCCGGCTCTGCTTCATAAGCATCGCCATCACCTGAAACTCAACAAATCTGGTTGGTGTGCATAACATTGTCCCGTAACATGGGAGTGAGTGATCAACTCAGTGGAACAATAAAGCATAGGTTAACATGTTATCAATACAGTCAAGCAGTAATGATAAAGCAGTACAATCAAACAATTCTAAATACTCTTATTAATGCAAGTATGAATGACATGATGTATGCCCTCACCACATACTCCCTCATGTGACACCCTCTTCGTTCGTGGCATGCTTTCTTCCCTCAGTGCTCTACATCTTCCAGGCACATGCAATGCATGATGAGCATGATTACCGAGTATTTATTAGTCCATTTCAAACAGTAGGATTGGGAAACTAAGGTACCTCCCTTGTATTATTCCCAAACAATGATCCATTCTAGGGTCGTCAGTCCTAGACAATCTCACATGATGGTGTATTTCTAGGTCACTGCAAGGGCTGCCAGGGCTGTTACGCGGAATCGTTGCACCACTCCCCCATCACCTTATCAATACAGGCTTAGCTTATACTCTGTTGCTATGGAAAGGCTCGGCGCCTCACCGTAGGTTTAGAGTATGCTCGAGGTCACTACACCGGATACGGTCAGGGCTGCCAGGGCTGTTACACGGAATCATTGCACCACTCCCCCATCGCCCATCAAGTAGTGTAGGCCGACAGCACGAATATAGTGTCCCATACCACCATAATCGGCTCACGAGTCTGGTTGCTCACTGGTTACTACGGGGAGGCACATGGCCCCAACGTAGGCCGACAGCTCGACCACGGTGTCCCATACCACCATGCTCGGCTCATGAGTCTTAGCGGATCAAGGTACCATGGTTAATGGGATTTAACTGGTAAGTTTGGTACCCTAGGTTTAAACAGAGGCGTCCAAACATGGTGAACATATATAAGACAAATCGGGTTACTTGACGAGCTCGACTAGCTCGAGCGCACAACAAGTTGAACGACATGAAGCGCATAAGCACTTCGCATGGCCTAACCACTGCTGCCAACTGAAGTACGACTCGGGTTCGTCAGACACATCCTACGTGGCAAAAGAATCTCAGCCACAAATTCAATCCTATTACCGATTGCCTGGACTATAATCATAGCCCCAAACGCAATCAATCCTTATTCAAAGTATGTAGAGTAAAACATAATAAACAAAGTAATTCAAGCAAGGTAACAGCATATTATAAAGCATGTTATAAAGCATGTTATAAAGCACTATATAAACAAGAATACAAACACATATATTTCATAAGTAAGCGGTTAAAGTAAACAACCACATGGAGGAAATCATACATGTCTCTAAGGTAGTTGAGAATCCCATCTCAACACCTACCTAAGGCATCAACATCCAAACACTTACTCACACAAGCATTTTCACAAACACTTAACATACACTATTCCAACATACCTAGTGTATGTTAAAAAACATGTATTAGGGCGAGTCCTTTTGCCAAGCAAGTATTTTACGCACATATAATATATTTATACAACAAATAATCATGTCAAACACATCTCTAAAATATATATGTATACAGTACTTTCTACAATACAGTACTTTCTACATACATAGCGTATATTAGTAAAACATGTATTTGGGCGAATCCATTCACCAAATAAGTATTTTATCCATATATTGTATATTCATACAACAAATAATCATGTCAAACACATTTCCAAAAAATATATGTATACGGTATTTTCTACGAATACCTAGAATATGTAAAATTCCATATTCTACAACTTTAATCGAAATAGAAAACGGAAAGCACTTTGTACATGTGCAATTGCATGCGAGATCATGAATCTATCATTATCTCGACATTGAAAGCGTTGAAAACCATAACCTATACACCTAAAGTCCGCACCTTTTGTCGTAGAATCGTAACGGAGTCGATAGGTTTGCTAAGCTTCTGTATTCGGCAGTTTGGCAACCTAGAGAACGAAATAGGTTAGCTATTTCATAACCTACAACCTATACAACCCCAAAACAGATTAGGGTTAGGGTTTCTTACCTAGAAACGGAGCTGGAATCGCCGGGAAAGCGATATGAATGGAGCGGTTAAGCATGGATAGCAGCAGGGAAGCAAGGCAGGAAGGATCTCCCACCACTCTCTCACTTTCTCTCTCTTTTCTCTCTCTCTCTCTCTCTCTAGGGTTTCTCTCAAATTCGTATGGCTGTGAGAGAGAGGTTTCTAAGGTCCTTATATAGCCTAAAATCTCACCGAATTAGACTTCCGGACAAGGTTTACTTAGGTTATAACCAAAGCGAAACTTTTTCAGCTCAACGGAGGACTTCTGGCGGGCCTCCATGAGCCAAAGGTCGGACTTAAGCTCACCGACACTAGATCTACATTCTATTAAGTTTTCATTTCAGTAGGGTTCTCAGATCACGCGTGGCAGACTAGTTTCAGTTCAACGGTCAGTGGATCTCGATCGGAGATTCCGAGTACATGTAAATGTTTATGAAATTTTCCCTGATCTGAGGGTGTAATTTGGTTAGATTCTAACGGTCTGGTTGCTTAATACTGACCTGCAAGCGACGAGTCTCAGATTACTATTCAAGATATTTATTTTATAAAGAAACAAGTGTTCTCACACTCTCTCGCTCCGGACTCAAGCGAACAGCCGTGGGACACTGTCTGGATTTGATTTCCGAGATGGTTGTCAAGACCAGCGAAGCGGTCCTAAGTCCTTAACCTCGAATTATTCAGACTCCCGATGTGCGGTCCAGACCTGATACGGAGTTTTGGGATGCTCCCGAGAGCAGTCGGGTAATGAGTTTGATCCTAGATTTTAGGGTAACCTAGCATCAATGATTCTACAAGTTTTGGGTCTCGCAGATCGTATTTAAAGCGATTCAAATAGATTTCGTAGCTAATCTAGTTTAGCACTTAGTTACTTTGTCTCATTTCTAAAGGATTTAATCCTAAGTGATTTCTGCCTGAGGTGGTACTTAGTCCTTTGCAGTTTGTATATAAAGTGATCCGAGTTATACTACTTGGCTAGTTCAAGATAGTGTCTAGGGTGAAGGTACATAGAAAAATAGAAAGAACAAGGTGGTGAAGGGTGGGATTTGTGAAGGAAATGGGTTCAGAAGTGATTTTAGACTGTGGGATTCAGTTCTGACATGTTAATAATGTGTTAGGAGCGGCCCATTGCCTAAGGATGCCTAATCCCAGGTTGGAAAAAATCTGGGATGTTACATTTGGGTTCTGACTATCGCAGACAGAATTAGATTGACCATGCATCTTGTCCTTATCCCAAACATGTGGTTTGGCAAATGAATCATTTGGTTGGTTCCAATAATTTACATCTTGGGATTTAGCATCTTGAACCCTCTCATTTCCTGCATCATTTGATTTCCAACCTCCCCATGGAGTAGATTGACCAATTAGTTTCCCCTTACAAAATATGCATCAAACACACTATAACAAGTACACTATGCCACTGAAGCAACAAGTGCATCAAGCTCATAATTTTGAAATTTTCTCAAAAGCCCTCATTCTAATAATCACGTAGTCACGCTAGCAAGCAACAACACCCAGCTGAAGAGATACATTCAAATCAAAATATTGACCTAGGCACACCACAAAATCCCCAGAAATAATTTGGAAAAAATACATGAAGAAAAAAGAGGAGAGAAGCAAAACTTGTAATGCATATAGAACTAGCAAAAGGTAGAGATAAATACATCTTGGTTTTTGGTTGGCATGGACGAATGGAAAATCAAGTATACGCATGATGAAAGGATTGAATTCATCGTCTGGAACTCAGTTCTGGAAACTGTTGCAAATTTCATTCATTGAAATGTCCAGTTCACAACCATATACTTTCCTTGTCATTCAGTTAAATACCTATGCCAATAAAATCTATCAAGTTCTACCATGCATCACAATATTATGCGAATCCACCACATCCAACTTATGTGAATCAGTTGGATCATGCCACAGTCAGAAGAAAACAGATTCGATAAACACGTGACTGTTAATGAAGGGAAAGTACCATAACTCAAGTCAACAAGTCCTACTAGTTATATAATTGGATCAGAGAAGGCCAATGCATCTCCCATGAATTGAGATGCCATACAATAATAAAGGCTTGGACATGACAATATGCAATTCTAAGACATATAGGAAGAATATTCCTGCAAATAAAAAGGGTCTAAGTTTGATTGACTTGTAATGAACAAATTCACTTGATCAAGTCAATTCAAATTGAGTCAATCAATACTTACAACAAGCCAGCTTGGGTTTCTCTAAATCTAAAGAACCTAGTCAAAAGTACTTTGACATTTTGATCAATAGCTCAAAAATTCAAAAGAGTACTCAAAGACTAGATGAGATAACAGGGTAAAACAACAATCTATAGCCATTTGAAAACCAGCCAATCTTAAAAGTAAAAAGAGAATAGTATAAACATTATTTAAAAAAGAAAAAGAAAAAAGAAAGGGAACTTGTTCACCTGCACCATGGGTAACAGGTCCAATTCTATTGACCATTCATTTGTTTTACATACACACAGTCCACCTATTATAAAATAAAAAAAGAAGAGAGATTTTGAAAAAAAAAATAAAATAAAATAAAACAAATTCCAGCCTCCATGTTGTATTGAATGTATTTGACTGATACCGGCGATGTACCCAATGGTTGCCCCCGTTTTTTGTTTTTGTTTTTGGATGGACTCATATGGACCTGACTGAAAGGGAACTCCTCCAAATGCCTCGAACGATGGGGCAGTTGTACAGTTTGTTCCGCAACCATTGATACCACGGTATGTGCCAACTATAGATAAGTAGAGTTTGTATGAGATATTGAGTGCGAAGGGATTAGCCCCTCGTATATACATCAGCTAAAAGAACAATAAAAGCAAAAAAAAAAAAAAACTCTGCTAACACAAACTCAATGCGACCAAGAATGTGACCAAGATGGAAAGGGGTCAAAGTAGCCTTGGAGACTTCAAAATAGATGATAATGCTAACACAAACTCAATGCGAATGGGAATCCAAGATATAGAGAATTTATTACAACCATCCAACAGCTCTGAGTTTGAACATTCAGTTTGAACATAACTCAATGCAACTCATATCAAGCAAAACATCAAAATCCCAACAACAATCAAATAAAGGAGGGAAAAAATACCATAACACATACTAGAAATTCATTAAAGAAACAAAAAGAAAAAAAAAAAAAAAAAAAGAAAAAAAAAGCCATCACCATCATAGGCTAGGCCAATTGAACCAAACAACTCTTTTGCTATATTTTGTTTCTTTACAGGCATTGACTCTATATTAAGCACATCCATCTGTTTTAAGAGGTAATCAAAGAGTTGCTCAGCCCTGCTAATTGTGAATTCATTGTGTTATATAGATTATGCAAAGACTAAATTTGTCAATATATAAAGTTTGAAAAAGTCAATATCATAGCCCCTTGTCCAACAATGCAACCTATAGCATACAAAAGAAAAAAGAAAAAAGAAAAAAAAAAAAAAAGACCACCTAATTGCATAAAAATATGAAAATTACAAGCAATGCTTGTGAGATGGTGATTGAAAATCTCATATCCACGTAACACTTCCATGTACTGAATGATACACTTCACCGCATCATCAAACGCTCATCTCCCAAAACAAATCTCGGAATATGGGTTGTTACTGCTCTTAAGAATAATTGTTAGGATCCTCCAATTTGGCCAATTTTTGGTGCATCTCCCATCTACAGGGAGTCCATCATGTCAACAGATTGGACTGTAGAGAAAAATAGTGGCATGCTTTTAATAAAGTAACAAGTAGAGAAAAATGAATCTTTCTTCTAGCATAAGATGTTTATCCTCGGCTTGCATTAAAATAATGTATGTGAAGTCTGATTTTGGCTCAATTAGTAAATAGGTTAGATTCTGGCTGACCTTGACATGGCCCAAACCTGGCCCATAACCACCCCTAAATAATTATCCAGTCAATTTACTTTCATTCAACACAAACATAGCAATAAGCCTGCTGGAAAAGAATTTTGAACACAATTCAAAAGCATTTAAGAAGTATGCAACAACAATACCTAAAACTATTCTTACCATAGGAACTACAATATCTTCCTTCCGAGTACTCCTAAAAAATGTGCTGGATAGCATTCCAATACTCTGTGTAGGTCTAAAGACCAGGGTACAAGAAATATTCAGTTACTTTCAATGGTAAAACAAAGGAAAACATAACAAAGAAAATGCAATCAATAAGAAGACATAGATTAAAAGTACAAGACATAGATCAAAATGTTCCAACCCCGAATCCGATTACTCCAATTCAGTTTGTTCAAACACCCAAACATGGCCTTAACCACATACATCAAATGCAACAATTTTCAATTCTCGTATGGGAAAATAAGTTCTATTTTTATTCCAATTCACCACCCAATTAAAAATTAAGAGAAAAAACATTAAAAAAAAATATTCAACATTTTCATTCCACCGACCATACAGAATCTTCTATAAATAAATAAAAACTTCCTGGTTATAAAATTAATTATATATATATATACACACACACTAAAAAACACACTCAAAACCCGTATAAAATGAAAAGAATAAACAAAAAACAAATTCCTAAAAACCCACAAATCTCACGTCAGATTTAATAAGACCCATATCCCCAAATCCAACAAAAATCAAAACCTATATACCAAAATCCCACAAAAACCCTTCCAGACCCTAAAAACCCCAATCTGGAGAAAAAATGGGGAGGGAGAGAGTACCGTTCCACAAACCGATGCTGAATTCATTGGTGTTGATGTTGTAGAGGACACCTTCATATCTGATTTCGCATTTGGATGTCAAGCTAATCACGCTGCCGATGTAGGAATCTACGGATCCTGAAGAAGCTTCTGTTGCAGCTGTTGTTGTTGTTGCTACTGCTACTACCATGGCTTCTGCTGCTCCACCACTAGATCCTGAAGAAGCTTCATTGCATTTATTGCTTACTCACGCCCATGGCTTTTCACAGTACAGAGAGAGAGAGAGAGAGAGAGAGAGAGAGAGAGAGGGTTTCTCGTCGATGGAAGATGAGGAAAAGAGGGAAAATAGGAAAAGAGGAGCGGGCGTTTGATGGTTTTCATCTTTTAAAAAGATAAAATTTCAAATCCGTATAACATGAGTTTACCATTATTTATAACACCAACTCTATTAACGGTCGTACATGCATGGGACCATTTTCTGGATGGTTAAGATTGTTTTACAAAATAAAATTATAAATATTTACTATTTACAACTAGACTGATTATTTCGATGGTCTGGATAACTCTATATCTTAGCCACTGTTTTTATGGACGAGTCAACACCATTTTACATAAAATGCAAGACTCACAATGAAAAACCAGTAGATTGAAAACGTTAACTTGAACTTTGGACCTGGTATCGCTTTATGGACCCCACCATGATCGATTTGTTTCATCCACGCTGTCCATACATTTCATAACATCATTTTGTGTACAATCCCAAAAAATGAGCCTGAAATAAATCTTGGGTGGACCACACAATCAGAAAAACTATTGAGCGTCGACCATTAAAAACATTTTGGGGGGCATAGAAGTTTTAGATCAAGCTGATTTTTGTTTTTCCCCTTAATCTAGGCCTGTATGACCTAATAAACTGATTGGATGTCAAATAAACAGTACAGTGCACCTTAGGAGGATTTTAATGGTGGATATCCAATCATTATTGTTTTCATGTGGTGTGGTCCACCTGAGATTTCTATCCCTCTAATTTTTTAGATCAATCCCTAAATTATCAGTAAAAATGGATGAATGGAATGGATGAAATACATACATCATGGTGGGGCCCACAGATGGCTGGTGGTAGGGGGAGTAGCCAATCTATTTTCTGTGCTGAGGTCCACTGGAACTTTGGATTTAACTCGTTCTTTGGACATTGCCCTAAAATGATCTCTCCAAATGGATGGAAGGTGTGGATACAAAACATACATCATGGTGGGGCCCAGAAATGAGAGGTATATAAATCTCAGGTGGACCACACCACATGAAAACAATAGTGATTGGATATCCATCATTAAAATCCTCCTAAGGCCCACTTTACTGTTTATGTTTATTAGGTCATACATGCCCCAACAGAGCTCTTTGTTGCCCAGCTCCTTTCGCCTAACCTCAACCAACCTGATGCCAGACTTGACCTTGGGCCTACTTTGATTTATATATTGTATATCCATATGGTCCATTTGTTTTGCCAACTCATTGTAGGATATGGGCCCAAAAATGAATCATATTCAAATCTTAAGTAGACTACAACATAAAAAACAATGGTAATTGAACACCCACCATTAAAAACTTTATGGGCCCACCTTAGTGCCCACTGTAATATTTATTTTTATTCGACCGTTGATTAGGTCAAACATAAAGGAAAAATAAATAAAATAATAATAATAATAATAATAAAATATCAACTTCATCCAAAATGTGGTGTGGTCCTAAATTGAGAGGTATATAAAGATCATTTTATGACTTGATCTCAAAATTGAGAAGTATATAAATCGATATCTCAGGTGCACCACACCACATGAAAACAATATGTTGATTAGGTCATACAGGGCCAGATAAAGGGGAAAAACAAAAATTAGTTTGATCCAAAACTTTTATGGCCCCAAAATGTTTTTTAATGGTTGACGCTCATTCAACGCTGTTTCCTGGAATGTGGTCCACTTAAGATTTGGATATATCTCATTTTTTGTCTCATATTGTAAAATTATCTGTAAAAATATATGGACGGCATGGATGAAACACATACATCATGGTGGGGGCCTTAGAACATCGACCACCAGCCATTGGTTGGTGTCAGGGGAGTAGTCAATCTGTTCCCAAGCGTACTGAGTAAATCCTATCAGGGGAGTGATATTTTAGTTTTCCCTTCATCCATGTATTTGTGATCTATTGAACAGGTTGGATGACAAATAAAAATCACTGTAGGTCATAGGAAGATTTCAATGATGGAAATCATTATTCCCACTGTTTCCTGTGGTATGGTCCACTTGAGCTTTGGATATGCTTTAATTGTGGACTCAACCACTAAAATGATCTAGAAAAATGGATTGACGGTGTGGATAAACCATGACTTTGGGCCACGAGCTTAAAAATAAAGTCAATCCATGACTTGGGTGGGCCACACCACATACTATAGTTGAGAGGGTTACCCTCCCATTAAAACTTTCATAATCATTTATTGGGCCCACCTAGATGTGGTTCATAGATCCAGCCCATTCATTATGTGTGTCCCAATTGGATGAGGAGTCAGCCCAAGTTTCATACACATCCAAAACTCATGTGGGCCCCACCAATTAAATGCTTTTATACGTTTTAGGGATGTCTTCACATAGTTTTAAATGCTATGGCCCACCTGAGTTTCGTATATGACTAATTTTTGGACTTAAAAGGGGACACATCAAATGCATGGCGTTGATGTTCTACATACATCATGGTGGGGTGCACACAGATTAACCTCATGGGAAGTTCCCATGAGGTGACCTTATAGTACCTTTTCACTATTTAGGTAACTCCTTCATGGGTGTTACTCTAATCGTGTAGGGCCCACCTTGATATATTTTATGTATATTGACACCGTCCATATATTTTTCCATCATATTTTAGGATGTGATTTCAAATCATAATAACTCAATAATCTCAGGTGGGTCATACCAATCAAAACAATGATGAATAACTATTAAAAACCTTTTGAAGGCCACAAAAGTTTTGGATCAATTTGATCTTTGTAGTTTACCTTCATTTTTTTTCTTTAAAAAAAAAAAACCCTAAATAACAACAACACTATTTTTGTGTAACTATTTAAGTTATTTTCGTGACTTTAAGAAATTTAGGGTTGTCAGCCAGTACCAGGGAGACCAGAGAACACCATCTGCTCTTGCAACTCCAACTAAAGACAAGCATGATATCCAAAAAAACAAACCAAACAAAGAAGGCAGGCGAGGCCCCTTTTACACACAATTTTCAATAGATGAATTGGTAGCCAACACATTGCGGGGCAAACGGGATCAAGTCATGAAAGGCCAGGGTAAAGCAGTAAGCAATCTCGGTTAGTTGTAGACCATGTACTTGGGAGTTGCACTAAATTTCTGATTTTCTTTGATGACCTTGTTGACTGCATCCAAGAAATCTTTCTCCGTCACTGTCTTTCTCCGCACTCGGATTGCATACATGGCCACCTCAGTGCATACACTCCTTATGTCCGCCCTAGTGGAGTTGGGGCAGAGGTGAGCAAGAAGCTCAAACCGGATATCCCTCTCACAATTCATTGTCCGTGTGTGGATCTTGAATATGTGTGTCCTGCTCTCCAGATCAGGTAGACCAAACTCAACCTTATGGTCCATGATGCAACAATGCTAGATCTAATGTATCGGGCCTGTTTGTTACCATCAAAACTTTGATGTTTCCTCGAGCATCAATGCCATCGAGCTGATTCACAATTTTCAGCATTGTACGCTGATCACATCCAGTCATCAAAGAAGATGATACAAGCCTTTTTTTATCGCGCCATATGGAAAAGCTCCCGAACCATCCGAGCCCCCTCTCCAACATATTTCTGAACAAGCTCACTTCCAATAACACGAATAAAGCAGGCATCAGTTATGTTGGGTACAACTCAGCTAGTAAAGTTTTGCCTGTTCCTAGAGGACCATAACAGAGCACCCCCTTCGGAGGATCAATGCCAAGCTTCACAAATTTCTCTGGATGGAGCATGGGGAGTTCCACAACTTCTCGCATCTTTTTAATCTGCTCCTTACACCCACCAACATCATTGTATGTGACATCTGATTTTTCTTCTACAGTCACCATGATAACGCTCGGATTGATCTTCGGAGGCGAGGGAATTTGAATTTGGTATTTATTTCGATCAACACCGACACGCATCCCTTCTTCTACATCTGTTGGCGAAACTTTATCGCCTAAGCCAACGACAAACTTGGCAATTTGTCTAATATTTATCACATACTTTGCATCCTCGGAGTTTTGATTTATTATTTCTGTGCATCTTGCAACCTGAAGAGGCTGCTCCTCCTGCATCATTTATTTATCAGAAACAAGATCCTATTGGCTGGATGCAGCTAACCCAGTGTCCGACTCTTTTATTCCACACAAGTCATTAACCTTCTTGGCTATTTCCTTGATTTCCTTCTCCACCTTCTTTATGCTAGAAGAGTAAGGTCCCAAACCATAGGTTTTGAGGAGTGCTATGTCATCTTCATCCAAAGGAGGGTTTTTCTCATTGTTAATATCTACATCTTCTGGATCGGGCACCATCGTATCTATCTCTCTCTTCCAATCCTTTTCTTTTTGCTCTCTCGCTCTGCTCTACTCTTCTCTCCTCTTCCGTCTTTTCTCTTCCTCTTGTAGTTTACCTTCATCTAGATCTTCTTTACATTATCAATAAGTTGGATTGCAAATAAACATTACTAAAACCTTACAATGGGCTCTTTATAATTTTTAATGGCGAGGTACTATATTATCATTCTTTCTAGTGGTGTGGTCCACTTAAGATTTAAATCTACACAATTTTTTATACCCGGCCCAAAAATGGGTTGGAGAAACATAGGGGCGACAAGCGATATACAACACTATCAAAATCTCACTTTTGTTATCTAACTTTTCAATTTTTCTTATCAAAATATAAAATCTCTAGTTTTCTTTTTTAAAATATATTTTTTTTTTACAATTCATCAATTTTTTCACAATTTTGTTTAATTTCTTAAATTTTCTTTTTCAAAATATCGTTTTTTTAAAATCTCACTTTTGTTATATAACTTTTCAATTTTTGTTGTCAAAATACAAAATCTAGATTTTTTTTTTCAAAAAATATATTTTTTTACAATTTGTCAATTTTTTCACAATTTTATTTTATTTTTTAAATTTTCTTTTTCAAAATATCATTTTTTTTATCGAAATCTTGTTATATAACTTTTTAATTTTTCTTATCAAAATACAAAATCTAATTTTCTTTTTTAAAATATATATTTTTTTACAATTTGTCAATTTTTTCACAATTTTGTTTAATTTTTTTATATTTTCTTTTACAAAATATTATTTTTTTGTCGAAATCTTTTTTTTTTCAAAATTATTAACATTATTCAAAGTTCTTAATTTTTTTTTTTCAAAATCTAGATTATTATAAAATCATAGTTTTTTTTTTCTCAAAATCTAAAATTTTCTTAAATGTTGTTAATTATTTTTCTAAGCTTCTCAATTATTTATTTTTTTCGAAATTCATAATTTTTTTGTTGCAAGTGTTGACTATTAGAGACGGTTTAGGACCGTCTCTAATGCGGATGGTATTTGACGGCCTCAACTGACTGCTATAAGACAGCCAAAGAACGTCTCTAATTAAGACGATCCTTGACAGTCTCAAATTAAGACGGCCAATGACCGTTTCTAATTGAGACGGTCCTTGACAGTCTCAGATTACCAATAAAAGACGGCCAAAGACCGTCTTTAATTAAGATGGTCATTCATAGTCTCAAATTAAGATGGCCAATGACCGTCTCTAATCAAGACGGTATTTGACGGCCTCAATGACCGCTATAAGACAGCCAAAGAGCATCTCTAATTAAGACGGTCTTTGACAGTCTCAAATTAGGACGGCCAATGACCGTCTCTAATTAAGATGGTCTTTTAGGCCAATGACCGTTGATAGTCTCAGAGTAACAATAAGAGACGGCCAATGACCGTCTCTAATATGGACGGTCTTTGACCGTCTCAAATAGCCGCATATAAAACAGAGACCCTCTTTACCAGATGGTCGATGGCCGTCTTTTTTCTGCAGTTAACGACGGTTTTTGACCGTCTTAAATGATTTATGGACGTCCAAAATTTTAGGACGATATTAAGGACGGTCAAGGGCCGTCTAAAAGTTTAGAGACGGTTTACGACCATCTCTGAAGCGTCCCTAAACCAAGTGATTTTAGAGACGGTCCAAAACCGTCTCTAAATCCGTCATTTTTTTTCCATTTTTCACGTAGTCACTAAAAAAGCATATTGCACTTCTCAACATGTGAGTAACACATGGAGAGAAGAAATGGATGGTCAAAAGATACTGACGAGCTGTCCACGTTCACGTTCATCCTATGTGTGTTACACACCCAACGAGAACCTGATTTTTCTCCGTATACAAGCTTTTTTTCTTAAAAAGACCCCTTTCATTTGTTACGGGGCAAGAGAAACGAGGAAAAGTGTGGAAAGGGTAGAAAAAACTGCAGCCGGATTCCGACAGGGTTTTTGCAAGAATTTTGTGTGCGCTTAGAGAGTTAGGTAGTGCCAAAGAGTTGGGTAGGGCTCACCTTGACGTTTGTGGGAAATCGGTGCCCCATCCCTTTTTCCAAATGCAAATCTAAAACTCAAATGAGATGCATGACAAGAAAATGATGGTAGGTAAATAAATTCCTACTGTTAAAACCTCCTTAGGGTCCACTGTAATATTTATATCTCCATCCATGCCATTCATAAGGTCATTCCTACTTGGATGAACTAAAAACATAAAAAATTAATCTTGTCCAAAACTTGTGGCCTCATAGACGTCCAATCCTCTGTCACATGGTGTAGATGAATTTTGGATTTTCATCAATTTTCGGATTATGTCCTAAAAACAGATGGATTCTCTGTTAGCCTCACCTAGCTTTACATGGCAGGAAGCTCCTGCGGGAGGCTTTGGCAGGGAATCGAAATGGGAATAAGGCACCAATCGCCTGCAAAAGCCTCGAAATACCTGAGATGGGAAGCTAGGTGTAGCCCGCTATAATGTTTGTGAGAAATCCATTTCATCCATTCATTTTTTTCTATATCAAGTTTGGACATTGGCCAAAAAATCGATGTAGATCCAAAACTCATGTGGGTTGCAAGATTAGTAACAGTGAGGATTGACTGCCCACTGTTGAAGCATTAGTCGGCCAGAGGTTTTGGATCGGGTTAGTATTTGGATAGCGTACCAAGTAACTCAAGATGCTAAGCATATTGGATAAACTTGGTGGGGACCACCATGCTTTATGTATTTTATCCACTCCGTTCATCCATCTTAATAGATAATTTTAGGGCTTGATCCCAAAAATGAAACATATCTAAAGCTCAACTAGACAACACCATACGAAACAGTTTGAATTGAACTACTACCATGGAATAATTCTTAGGTACCACAAAAATTTTGGATTAAACTTATATTTGTGTTTTCCCTTTATCTCTGTTTTTGTGATCTTATGAACAGGTTGGATGGAAAATAAACATCACCGTAGGCCCTAGTAATGTTTCAACAGTAGAAATCAATATTATTCCCACTGTTTCATGTATTTTGGTCCACATGAGTTTTGGATATCCTTTAATTTTGGGCTCAACCCCTAAAATGATCTGTAAAAATGAATGGGCGGTGTGGATAAACCATATACATTCAAGATGGGTCCAACGGAGTTTACTCGGTAATATCAAAGCCTACTTGCCATCTATACCATTCATAGTGGAGGCCAAGGAGGTTTCTACTAAAGTCATGTCCGTAGCCACTTTTTCACAAAGTCAAGCCACTTTAGTATTGGACCTATTTAATTTTTGGGCGTCTAAAATAATCCAAAAAGACAAGTAGATTTCTCACATCTCCAACCACTTTTTCCGATAGTCAAGCCCACTTTAATTTTGGACCTACTTAATTTTAGGGCATGTCTTAAAATAATCCTAAAAGACAAGTGGGTTTCTCGTGTCTCTCATCACTATATCTGATAGCCATACCCACTTTAGTTTTGGACCTACTTAATTTTTGGTCATGTCTTAAAATAATTTAAAAAGACAAGTAGATTTCTCCAAAGTATCACGTCGACGCGAGGGGCAAGGATGTTGAATCTACACAAAAAGGTCCAATAGGATGAAATAAAGGTGCGTACGAAGTGGACACGGATTTCACACTTGTGCCTTTTTTAGCTGATTCCTTATTATCTATTAAAGTGGATCCACCGCGTGGATAAAAATGCACATGTTACTGTGGTACCACAGAGCCGCTGCCAGGACCATTTCTAGATCCGTCTCTGTGCGAATAAGAGTGGATGCGGACAGTGTGTTGTGCAAACACCACCGTGCCCAATGTTGTGTTGATGTCATTATCTTCTATAGGCCTCATCATGATGTATTTGTTATATCGATGCTGTTTGTCCATTTTATGAAAACATTTTAGGAGATGGGCCCAAAAATGAGGAAGATCCATGCACAAGTGGACCACACCATAAAAAGAATTAGAATAATGATGCCCATGGGTGAAACTTTTATGAACCCACAATGACATTTATTTACCATCCAACCTGTTCATAAGGTGACACAGAAGTGAAGGAAGGAAAAACACAAATATCCTATTGATTGAAAACTACATGCCCCCTAAGAAGTTTTTAATGGCAGAGTTCAACTTACACTGCTCATTTTGTGTTATATTGTGGTCCACTTGAGGTTTGGATCTGCCTCATTTTTGAAGCCATGGGCCATAAAATTATGGATGGACACTGGATATAACACATACATCATGGTAAAGCCCACAAAACTGGGTCACGTCAACACACCACTGATCTCAGCGGCATGTAGCACACCACGCAATCCTTCTTGGGTAGTTGGGTCGTGATCATAAATCTTGATAAAGGGCAACAAGATGATCCGTACATCCTGACAATATACCATCTGTGTCTACTTCAGTTGGCAGGTGATGTATCAATCGGGTCCATTCATGTACTGGACCTACCACGTCTGGCTTATTTTTCAAAAAACAAACGGATTACCAAATCCTATTTATCATTTTCCTTCAATTACCTGTATTGAATATTTTACCGTTAACTATTTTCATTTCCTATAAATTCTTAGAGGCCGCTATATGATTGATAAGATCCTTAGATCCTTTTTGACCGTTTGATCTTACTTTAAGAGAAGTCGGATGTAATGTTCCGATCTACAGATTTTTTTATTATTTATTTATTTATTTATTTATTTTTAATAATAAATAAAATTTGTTAGCTTGTTAGTACACCCCACTGTCAGTTCACACTTCCCGATCTACAGATTACCCTGTCAAGTGTACTATGGAAAGGTGGCTCTACCTTATCCAGTTATCCGTGTTCCTCTCCTCTATCACCTATGTTCCACCAGATAGCTGACGGTGTGGCCCTTACCGTGGGGCCCACCTTGCTTTATGTATGATGTATCCACACCAGCCATCCATTTTTCCAGATCATTTTAGGGCATTATCCAAAAAATAAGCAGATCCAATTATTGGGTAAATCCAAAAAATGCCATCCATCTTACTCACATACATGCGTCTAAAATCTAGACCCTCGATCATACAAGTGGTCCAGTTTGTTGAATTGAGTACAACACGATTAAGCTAATATCTCTTGTGGTTATAATTCATCACAGCAGGAATGACCTTATAAATATAGATGGCATATAAACATAATATTGGAATGGCTATCGATGGGCCAGGCCTGGGGTTGCCTAGATTTTGAACTGTTTCAGCCGGGCTATGTAAGGCATTTCCCTACCACACTTCTTCCTGTCGTGCGGCCAAAGGCTTTTCCCAGGCAACCTGCAGCGTGCCCAACATCCTGGATGGATATCTGACCCTTCCAACTGATTATTATGTTGTATATCATCTGGTGGGCCCACCAAGTTATATATATATATATATGTATAAGATCAACTCTGTCCACCAGTTGTATTCCTCCTTTCTATAACCTGCTTCTAAAAATCATTTAGGCCCACAACTCAGGTGGCCCACACCACAGGGAACAATGGAAATGAGACCCAACAATAAGTTAGTATTTGTGTGGGGATGTATCTTGCATCAAATCTGTTCATCAGATGGGACTCACTTGGATCAAAGTAATGTACCAAGATCAGCTTGATCCAAAACTCAGGTGGTCCACAACGCTTCAACATAGAGGCTTTACACGCAATTCACATTATTCTACCCATGGATTCAAATAAACAAGATGGTATATACCAAAAGAGCCTCGGTGTTTAATGCGCGGTTAAAATAGGTGCTGTAATCGATTTGGGTCCCTCATCTACGTATTTCGCTTCTCTTTGTTCTCCAATATCTACATTTCCCACCCACCATGTTTCTACAGTGTAATTTAAGACCCACATCTAATCGTTCCGTAAGGTGAAACCCTTCAACTTCACCCTATATACGAGTGTGGGACAGACCAAGTATGATGGTTGATCATATGTGGGTAGGACTTAGTTCATTCATTGAATATTGAATAGAGATAGATTGAAGGCCACCTGGCAAGATTAGAAGCTTAGACAGTCCTTGCACTTTTAACTGGTAAGTCGGCTTTTTTGGTTTGTATAAATGGGAATCATGGCTCATGAATCTAAACCGTTTGTCAGTTTGGACCTACATTGGATGAACCACTCCCAAAAATGTGATCTTTTTCTTAGTTTGGATGTGTGTTGTCGTTGTATTTTTCTTGGTTTAACTTTCTGTCTTTTTCTTTTTCTTTTTTTTGCAAGACACAACCCATGTGCAATGGAGATCGATCTTTCTGGCATGATCCAATCCCTCCAATTTGAAGTCCTAGCCTATGGCTCAAAAGCTAAGCATACGTGAATGTCCTCTTTCCAATACCATAAAAATTGTGGCCAGTCAACAACAGAGTAAGATGAATGAACAAAAGTCCATGCCATACAAATTAGGTGCTGTTGTGAACGAGGTGTAGCTTGGAAATCACACAGATCATAAGATGCTAACATTTTAATTTGGCCTGCCAAATTCGGCCACTTCCCATTTTCTTTCCAATCCTCCATTTCATGGTAACCTGAGGAAACTGAGGAAATATTACAATTATCTGATAAGTGTAATTTTCGGGTTATATTCCGTCATGATGGTACAATATTGTAAATATTTAAAGATGAGTTTTTTATTTTCAATAAAAAAAATAAAAACACTTTTTTTTATTGATAATCATAATTTTTATAATAATTTTTTAATTATAAAGTATAAACTTTAATTTTAATAAATTTCCCTAAAAATTCTAAAATTATTTATTTTTAAAATTGTGGAAGTGTTTCTAGCTATCATTGAATGGACCATGCGTACTGCATTATGAGTGGATGAGCGTGATTTTTTGGGCAGGTCACATTCTCCATAGTTCAGTAACTCAAGAGCTCGACCTGGCTCCATGCCTAGCCGGTAAATGGTAGACCTAGTCCTTACCTGATCTCACTCAATATTTGTAGAAAGTTAAGGTCTATGTAAATAACGATTTGGGCCTTGGGCCTTGCTGTGCGCTTGCATCATTACTGCAATTGGACTCCAGCACGTTTTAGGTTTCAACTTATTCATTCCAGCATCCATTCAATCTGTTTTGTTTTCTTTTAAAATGGATGATTTACTGGGAAGTGTAAAAAAAAAAAAAAAAACTCACATCTTAACATATTGTAACTTGTTGCATCTCATTGTTTCTGTTTATTTATTTATTTATTTATTGCATTACCCAGGTTCCTTTTATTGCAATAAGTTATCATCTACCTCTCTGTTCTGTAGTATGGTTCCTGGATCATGACGAGCAAAGTATTAGAGTGCGGCAACATATGCCGTCTTTAGCCTTTACAAAACTGAGCCATCTTATGCATCCTATTGTATGTTTCTCCCATTTAGATAAGATCTTATCATTTAGATATATTTATCTCTGTTCCCTGAAGTAGAAGATAACTTTAAAACCTCTTGGGTAGAACAAAATTAACTTTATTTATTGAAGATCAGTCAGGGTATGACTAGTTTTTTATCCTTTAGTTATTTCACGTTATGAAATATTAATACATGTAACAACTAATTCTCTAAAATTGTTATGATTTTCTGCAATCCAGTTACCATATAAAGTTTGCTTTCACTGCTAATATCGTCACTTTTTTCCTCTTCATTGTTTCTCTCTGATTTTGCATTGCAGGTATTTGGCATTAAACCTTCATGAAAAGCTTTTTACCATTTAAAGATGCTCATCTGCACCCATGGATAGAAGACATATTGGAAATCCTAAAGACCATACTTTCTTTTGGAGAGATTTCAAAGGATACAAAATCAAGGTATTGTAGGTCTACTATCATGAAAAACAATTTCACCTCTTGGCGATTTCCATCCTTGCCTTCATTTTACATTTGTAATTTGCATATGAATTATCTCTTGTTTTAAGTAGCTGGAAGTAGAATTATACCAGAGGACTTTCTCATCTTGCAGTACTATGGACAAGACCCATCAAAGGCTCGCTTGAGTAAAAGTTGTCATGTGCCTGTCAAAGTACATGGATAAAAAAATACCAATTGATGTCTTTTATTTGACTTTAAGATCATCAACATGAGCTTCTTTTTTTTTCATGCGGAAGTTTGTTGGAAATGATTGTTTACTTAGCATTGTATTCCCATTCTTAGTATTAAAATAAAATGTATTGATTGTTCCATTGCCTTTTGTCGTCTAAAACCAGATGATGTTTGCTTATACAGAGATTTTAATATCTTTCTCGCTAGTTGCAACTGACTTTATCTTGGTGTGCAGGATGTTTACCTACAAACTGGGAAGCTATTCCTCAGCAAAGTACTCCAATATATAAAGGAAAGGCTTCTGGATGCGAAGTATGCTTGTGGCTTCTTATTCAACATAATTGGATCCCATCCATTTGAGTTTAAAGAGGTTAGTATTTGTTATAATTTATTCTATAAACCAATCACTTCGCAAAGTTTCTCTATTCTGCATTTCACTGAATGTTATGCCTTTTCTAGCCTGTATGAATGGGGATGAAGTTTCTTATACTGGCTAATGTCTTTGTATCTTTGTCATATTGATTCCATGGGATAAACATAACCTAATGGAATCTGTTCAAATGTGTCACCGACTGAAGGCATGCCAACTTTCTATGAAACGTGATGTGAACTCGTCCTCCACTTATCTAGAAAATATTCTCATATATTTTCTCCTTCCACTTGCACACATCCTTCACATCCTAATGTTGATGAATGCAAGGAGGTTCAAACATTTGAATCAATTTACTGGTGTCCTTACTCTTCTTTGTTGCATTTGTTGCTCTGTACAATTTACTTGTCTTTTAATTGCTCTAAATGAGGATTCTACATGGGATGGTGTCTTGATTGAATACAATCCAATATCCAGTTACATTTAAATCTGTGTGTTTATAATTCTCTGTTCTGTGTATGCAACTTGGGAAAATTGCGCAGACATAGGTGTTGGGTGTCACATATTGATAAAGCGTTTGAGCCCAATTTTCAATCACCATTATATATGCCAAAATACAAATGCCACAAATGATTTCAGTATTTTACAGAAGTTGCTTTTGAGAACAAGAAATGGATTCTAGTGTTGAGTGAGCATCTGTGTGTTGGAATGCTTTCTGCATCTGTAATGCTTCTTGTCTCTTTTAGAAAAGCTTTCTACCTATAAAAAATAAATGAACTTAAAATTACAGATTTGCAGATATAGTTATGCTTTTGATATAAAAGACATTGTATTGGTTCAATATTATATTCTTGAATATACTTAATAGTAATGCTTATACACATCAATAGGTGATAGATTATACATGAGGGGGCTTCGGAACTTGTTGTTGTTATCATTATTATTTTATTTGCCATCATCTGTTATATTATTCTGGTTTGGCTTCTGTTTTCTAGGATTTGGAAGGTTATCTTAAAAGAGTACATGGTGTAAGATCATGTTCATTAGCTTTAATTGGCTTTTTCATAGAAACATTAACAGTTATATACAAGCTACTTATATTTGATACTAGAAGTTCTTACAAGTATATATGCAGTTTGGGCATGCTGCCTTATGTCCCTCATGATCTGTGTAAATCAAATATAACTTGCATATACATAAATAGGTTGTAAATTATATGCAAGGGTGCTGCATCAATTATTATTATAATTGTACATAATAGCTTGTAAATAATTTCAAGGGTGCTTTTGTCTGTCATATTATTGATGTACTCTTTGCAGATTTGGATGCTTTAAATATCTTCAAGAAATACATATTAGGTATAAGTTTCAGATCACTAGCTTTGATTGGTTTTATTCATAAAACATTAGCTATTAAATACAAGCTACTTACATTTGGTATTGTGAATACTTACCATTATATGCATCTTAATCATTTGGTCAGAGTAGACTTCCCTTACTCTGCCTATGGTAGGATTATGAATCTTACCCTTCTCGAAGATGCCAATTGACTGGTAAGTGCTTGATCTGGATTGCTCATCTGCTGGGACCCATGGCCTTCATGCATGTGTCATGGCCCAATGACTAGGTCAGGGTGCTCATCTGGTAGGCCAAAGGATTAAATAATTGACACTTAAGGTCATTATCCAGAGTGTGTGTAGCACACCTAATGGCCAGGTGAGCCATTTTATCCGTTCACACCAGTTACAAGGTGGGCCCAAATGATGAACTGACTGATCTTGTACAGGTGGCAAATTGGCATGTGTTAGGGATTAGGAATAAAAAATCCAATCTCACAAGTAGCCGTAAGAGTCAGGGTACTTGGTTTTGAGAATGCAATTACCATTATACATCTTGTACATTGTTGTTGCTGCAGGTCAGACAAGGAGGAAAAAAGTTGGACACCTGGTGCCTCAAGGCGAAATAAGAATCCTTCTAAGAAGTACAAAAATCGTATATTGGGGTTTTTTACCCTTTCTTTAAAATCAAGTATTTTTCTTGCTTAGTGAATTCTGAAATTTGTGACATGCTTTTACCTTATAGATTCAGGAGAAAAACGACTACAAAGAAAAATGTAAAAGTAACCATAGTGGAATATAAAAAAGCAACATTGGTTTGATGCTAGCAATTATGCTGAAAGAAGAACTATCCCTGACTTATCAGATTCTCACCCCAACACCAGTCCCGAAGTTGATGAAGTTAATTCAGGTAAAGCTACTGCCATTTTTGAAATCAATGGTGTTTTCTAGTTCTCCTAGGGAAATGAAAAATAGCCACAAGATGATAGTTTCATCCATTGGCTTATTGTTATCTGTAGTGGGAGCCAAATTCAATACATGCACTGCTGTCCTTACTCTTGCAACCTCACTGAGTGCCATCTGCTCTATGTTGTGGCTATGATATTTTGTTACATGCCCTTTAAATACTCATATAGAAATGAACATAGTACTCTCCCCTGTAATAAGAGTGCAGCTGATAAATTTTCTTAAAACATTGATTTAGCTGCCTCTTAAAAATTTTATGAGTGGCACTAACATATCATTTTGTTCAAGGATTGAATGATTTAGATTATGGTCTTAAGATTCATACTAGTCAGGTCATGGTTGCAAATTGGATGAGTCAAATCAAATTCGGTGAGACCCAACCCAGTTTTACACCCCGAGTCATCAACCTTGAGTCAAGTGAGTCATGACTCGACTTAGGGCCGAATGAGTTGATCTGAATCACTGACTCTTTTAACCATGGTAGAGATCTTCTCTATTCTTTTGGTTTCTCATGCCCTGCTTTTTTCTAATTAAATGATTCTGCTGAAGAACAAGCATTTCCTTCAGAAGCCGCGGAGAAGGAACTGGAGGCCTCGAAAGACCCAAAAGAGTCAAACGGAGGAGAGAAAATGGACTCTTCCTTTGGAGGGGCGGTAAGAGAATCGGATGATGAACCCCTTATAATCTCTCTTTGCCTTCTCATCTTTGAACTAGATTGCTTAGCATCTAACTAGTCCTTTCCCCTTGAATTTTGTTATGTTGCCTCCAATGCGGAGCATGTGGAAGCTACTGAGGAGCAAAAATAACATAAAGCTTGGAGATTGGCCTTCTCTTTAAAAACTCAAATGTTGGATTTGGCTTTGTTGCCATTGTCCCAACCATGGGCCGTCGATCTGAGATGCTGAAGGAAGATGAAAGTTGTGGTACCTACAATATATATATATATATATATATATATATATATATATATATATATATATATATATATATATATATATATATATATATATATATATTGCTAATAAACTACAGTAACACAAATGTGATATGGGCCATGTACATGTAATTTCCACGGTTAATGTATGTAGCATGCCTATGTAACCGTGTTTCATGTAGAATAGCTTAACCACCCATCTTGGATAGGTTGTAATTAAAAAATTACGTTCATCCAACAATCCTAACCATATGATTTGTGCCTTCAAGTGGACCGTTGAACAGAATCAGCTTTTGTGTGATTTCGGACTATTCAATTGGTAAATGTTGCTTCCCCTTGGATTTTTTTTACTGTCTTTGTCTGCAGTAAGTCCATTGATCCAGTTGTTAACATCGTTTAATCAGTTTGGGTTTCAGTCATGGTGCATCCAAGAAGTGGTTAATTAATTGGATGGCCAGGATCAGGTGCATTGGCTAGATTAGTAAATATTGAATTTCCATATGTAGTTCATTCATTATCAGTTGCATTTTGCTTATACTCCGGGAGGATTGGTTGGAAATAAGCTCAATTGTTTTTTAATTCTGTCATGGACACCTTTATTTGAAATGTCTGACAACTGGGGGCTTTCTAAAGTGAGCTTGGTGTGAAAGGATTGTCTCCACCTTTGAGTGTCACAATACAACTTCGGCCTAAAATTTGTTAGGACCTATCCTTAATATAAATGATGAATTATGCAGCATGATGAGTACCCAAAAAAAATAAAAATGTCTATGCTCCGATGTGGGTTCATTATTTGGTGATCCCCAGCTTTTGATATTAAGCTTCCACTATAAATGAGCAGTGCACTAGAAACTTCTTATTTTTGGATGGTCCAAACCCTACAATTGGTAAGCATGATATCTATGTAACTTGGGAGGCTTCTGGGCGATGGTGCGTCCATTGTGGGTCCCACATCATCATCAGAACGTGGTGGGATATAACAATACCTCATGATGGGACTCACATAACTTAGTGACTTCAACACACCAATCAGGTCGGTGGTATGTGGCTTCCGGCCCTTGCCCGAATGGTAGACTCCGAGGAGTTTCAACACGAGGTCATGGGTTTGAAACCCATAGGTAGTGAAATCCCACTACGGCGTGCGTGGGTATGTGGCGGGTGCATGTGTTATAAAAATAAAAAATAAAAAATAAAAAAAAGGTCAGTGGTGTGTTTAAATGGGTAAAAATATCTCACACATATGATACTTTTGCACGTGTATGGCTAAGGACCCTTGGAAGGAGAAAGCGGATTAAGTGTAAGCAATTTGGTTTTTAGGACTAAATGTTAGAACTTGACTTGCAAGTGGTGGTGGAATATGCTAAAGAATTGAAAAGGGCAATGCCTTGGACCCATTGGTACGTAATTAGCAAGGTTATATTTGAATTAGAAGCTATGAATTCATCCTTTTGTCACACAATCAAAGCAAATAATCCAGTTGCAGGTAGTATAGGTCTACTGTCATCCAGCATCAGCCTCTTGCCTTTCCTCTGCTTGGGCAGTCTCTATGCCCTGTTTATGTAGGTGTGCCTCATTCATGCTACTGGGTGTGGGTGATAGATTCTAATCTGCGGTCTAGCAATTTGTTGTGCTTATGATATGCTGTGTTTCCTGCATTGCTCTACCCTTACTGCCTCCAGAGTTGTATGCTACCTTAAGTGACAATTAAAAATCTATGCGTTGGGTTGTTAGGTGACTTGTGCAAGATTCAGTTTTAAGCTTTTATGCAGCTTTATGATTTAAGTGTGGGTTCCAGAAGCATATGTCAGGCCAATCATCTATAAGGTGGGATTCATTACTGGTAGTACCGGTTGCAGACAGGTAATGCTGGTTATATATATCCAGAGGCAGTAGTCTTTACTTTCTGTTGATCCCTGCTTTCTTTGGATCCCTTTGGATTAGCTCCATCATGGTAGAGGTCCCGAGGGGCGAGGGGCCTGTTATGTCTCTGTTTGGATGTAAGCAAAGCTGTAGGACTTCTATTTATATTTATTTATTGCCAAACCATAGATGGGATGGTTAGGATTTTCTGATAAAATTGATTCTTTAGAACCCTAAGCAATAGATGATGGGCCTAATAGATGGATAGCTCACTGCTGAATAGGCCTACTTTCCCATAAACTATGTTGACTGTCCACTAAATAATTATTGTTCAGATGGTGTGAATCATCTTATTGGTGGGATTTTTACATGGTGGCCTAATAAATGTGTTTTGGACCTAATGCACAGCCCATATTGCTTGGTTAGACTGGTCAAGTGTCCCTTGCAAGTAGAAAACTGCATGTTATGGTGCCTTGAGAGCAGATGATGATTTCCACACTTCTTTTTGGCATCACAAAAGTCTAACTCAAAAGTCACCACATAGTAACAAGTGATTACTCTTACACCCCACGTACATAGATGTGGGAAAGGTGAAAGAACTCTGCGTGTGATGATCGATAAATGCAAAATATAAAAATAACACCACACTTTGTCTGAATGTTTGCTTAGCCCACATTTGTCTAGACCATTGGGAAAAAAAAAAGAAAAAAAAGACCACTGGCTAGGTAGGCTACATTGGTTAGATCATCCAGCTCATAGATTAAGTTATCTTGTTGCCGAGGTGGGCCAAAATTTGAAAACAAAGAGATAGATGAGACATATATATATATATATATATATATATATATATATATATATATATATATATATATATATATATATATATATATATATATGTGTATTTGTATTTGTATTTGTTCGTAGAAAGGTGGGAGCACACCACCTGTAATTTTATTGATTTGAAAATGGTTATGTACAGCATTTAGGTAGGTGCAAATACAAGAAACAACTGCCACATGGATCATATAAACCAAGAAAAATATACAAAATTACAAAAACGAGAAAACAACTAAAGCTTTTATTTTATTTTATTGTAGACATGAACTATACAAACATATTTACCCTAGCTCCAATCATCTCACCGTCGTTGCTATTTAGGAAACACCATGGAAGGAAAAATTAAGGAAAGCATTCCATCAATAAATATATAGAATTCTTTCCTTCCCTTCCTCCGAAGTGCTAGGGTCCATAAATGAATACCTAAACCTGCTCCGTATCCAAATCCAAGTCCTATACACATTAATTCCCAATCATATTTCCTTTCGGACTGCAATGTTGACAGAGCGGACGGTGGTGCACTCTCCGCATCTTCACATTTCTTTGATAGTGGAGGTCCACACAATCCTAAGTTCTCTTTGAATGATTCACTGTTAAATGTAAGAAACTGCCGGCTTTGTGGTATTTTTCCCATGAGGAAATTCTGTGAGAGATTCAACACTGCAAGGAATGTCAGATCTGTTAGCTGCCAAGGGATCTCTCCAGACAATTTATTATGTGAGAGATCTAATGACTCTGGATCCCTTAAATTCTGAAGTGATGTTGGAATTCCACCAGTTAAATCATTGTCGGACATATTGAGCTCAAGGAGGGACTTTAGATCCCCAATTGATTTTGGTATATCTCCATGAAATTTGTTCTCCGAGAGATCCACTACAGTAAAGGCTGTCAGGATCTTTACTAGTTCGATCTGTAGCCCTTTGATGACTAGAGACACTTTGTTTTGATAGTAAATGGAACTTCCGTTTATCATTTTGCCAAGGACCAAAGTTTGGGATTTGTCCTCACCCATCATTGCCTTCCAGCTCTTGAACATATTTGATGGCAAATTACCCTCAAAGCTATTGAAAGAGAGGTCAAAATTTGTAACAGAGGGAAAGGGTGATTTATTAGAGGATGCCCAATGGTGCCATGAAATTGGTTGGATCTCAAGACGAGAACACGCAACTGTGACAAAGCTACTAACCAAAAAGGGAAGGTGTCATGTATTTGATTGTTTGCAAGGTTTAATACCTCCAACATTTTGCAATTGGCCAAAGACCTTGGCACTTGGCCCTCTAATTGATTCCCACTGAGATCAAGCGTTTGTATGTTACATCCCTCTTTAAATGTCTGTAAGTAATGTGCTATTGAAAGCATTTCCTTGAAGATTCAACACACTAAGGCTATCACCAATCTCGGCTAAACATGGTGGAATCCGACCAATGAATTGATTGTGAGATAAATCAAGGACTGCTAGGGATGTTGCATTGCAAACTGATCGAGGGATTTCACCACCAAGGCTATTGTTTGAAAGTGAAAAGAATAAGATGGAGGGTGGTGGGATAGGAAGTGAGTCTTCTAGCTTGTTGGAGCTAATGTCCAGAATGCTTAAGTCACTCAACGAAAGATGGGGAGATGGTTCTATTCCCCACAGAACATTGTGAGAAAGATTTAAATAGTTTAAAGACCCATTGCCAATCTCCCATATCCATTTGGGTATTTCACCACTAATTTTATTGTTGGAAAGGTCCAATTGCCTCAACTGCTCTTGATTTCTCAAGAATTTCGGAAATGTGCTGATGTTGCAAGAACGTAACAACAAAGATTCAATCTGGGGGATGGAACTAAATGTGCAATTACCACTTCCATCTTGGACTGACAAGTTGTTATCTGAAAGATCCAGAGAGTAAAGATTTTTGAGGTTTTGAAATAAGCCTAGCTCCACAACACCACTGAAATTATTGGAAGGAACGTCTAGGTCTTCAAGCTTGGTAAGTTGAAAGATAAATCTGGGTATCATCCCCTTCAATTTATTGTTACCCAAATGGATATTCTCCAGCTGTGAAGAAGAGGCATTGTGATACTCACCAAGTTGACCGCTAAGTTGGTTACCTCCAAGATTCAACAATTGTAACAATGGGAGTGAAAACAATGATGATGGAATGGTCCCATTAAGCAGATTATACCCTAAGCCGATCACTATGAGATTTTGAAGCTCATTTCCATAGGAAGAAGGAATTGGGCTGCTCAATTTATTGGATGAAAGATACAGATATTGCAGTTTGGTAAGGTTCAAAAGTGAGGATGGTAATTAATGATCCTGACAAGTTGCAATTGCTGAGGTCTAATTCAGTCAAGAATTTGAGATTACTGAGAGAACCTGGTAACTTTCCTGAAAATCCAGTGTATGAAAGGATCAATTGTTGTAGAGTATTGTTTTTTGTAGAGTATTGTTTTGAGGGAACTCCGGCAAATTGATAGCTAGAAGTGGATTGTGTGATATGTCGATGATTTGTAGATTTGGCAGCTGGAAAACAGTCTCAGGGAATCTTCCATGCAATCCACAATCTGCAAGGAGCAGGGATGTCAAGAAGGATAAGTTCCCTATGAAATTGGGGACTGCAGAGGAGAAATTGTTATAGCTGAGGTCGATTTCAGAGGTGCTGTGAGAGGAAAGAATGGATGGAGCCTGAAAGACCACAATCTCGTAATTAAGCTCAACTTGCGGAGAGTAGGGAGTGGCAAACCTAAGGTCTGGCCCTGCAGTAAGATGTGTACCCAGTTCAGATAGAGTTCACTCAAATTGGACAGGTTTTGGACGACTGCTCCAATGCTTGGGTTTTCGAGTTTCAGGAATTTAAAGGATGAACCATTCGAATATGCATTGTAAGAAAGATCGGGAGAAACCAAAGTTGTCAAGCGGGAGATTTCAAGCGGGATTTGGCCATAAAAGGATAACCCAGATGTTAGACAAGCTCACATGTCTTGTATATCTTATATACCTTGTATAGCTAGTACACCTTGTATAGAGGATTCTGAGTTTATGATTTTCCTTGTATAGATGATTGTAATCTCTATATATTCAACCCCTTTGAGTTGTCTTAAATACAGAAAAGCTTCAGCTCCTCTCGGCTTTTATGGTATCAGAGCTTCCCTGATTCGAAACCGCCCCTGCATCGTCCGGTCACCACCCCTGCTGCGTCCGGCAACTGCCCCTGATCTTCCGACACTGAAAGTTCTCTCTCTTCCTTCTTCAACTCCGGGATCATCTGATATGGTGTTTGCTGTGTCCACCACTCCACCAATACGTGGTTCTGGTTCCTCTCCTTTGACTTGTCACGGGTGCAACAAGGTGGGTCATGTTGTCGCTCAATGCAAGGAATGGTATGCTTATTGTCGACGGACTGGTCATGGTATTTAGGACTGCCGTACACGTGCCTATACATCTTCTTTCGGCTGTGGACGTGGTGGTCGTGGTCGTGGCCTTGGTCGTGCTCTTTCTGCTACTGCTGCCACTATTTCTTCTGAGCTGTCTGTTAGTGATTTTGCATCTACTGTTTCTGTTAAAGGTCTTTCATCTCCGTTGACTCCTGCGATGCTCCAACAAATCGTTCAGGCCCTTTCTGCAGCCGGTATGTCAGGTATATCCCCATCTTCTACATGGTTCTTCGATTCAGGTGCTTCCAATCATATGACCGGTGATGTATCCCATCTTCGTGACATTCGTCCATACACCGACAATCAGGCTATTTCTACTGCAGATGACACTAGACTACCTATTCAGTCCATTGAATCATTGACTTTCTCTCCTTCTGCTCATCTCCAGTTCACCCTTCGTGATGTGTTTCATGTCCCTAACCCCTCCTCTAATTTAATTTCAGTTGGTCAACTCACATCCAATAACTGCTTAGTCATATTTCTTCCAAACTGTTGTTTTGTGTAGGATCTGGCAACATGAAAAGTACTTGGGATGGGTAGGCGGCATGGTCGTCTATACGTGCTAGACTTCGATCCATTTGTCACTTCGGCTCGTTGTTTATTTTCTTCATCTTCATCAGATATTTGTTTAGCAAATAAATTGTGGGAACTGTGGCACTTTCGCCTGGGTCATCCACATTCCGATCGGTTACTTCAGTTAATTTCGTTTGGCATATTAGAAAATATCTCTTAATAAAAATGATTTGAGTTATTCTTGTTCTTCCTGTTGTCTTTCAAAAAGTAAGTGTGTGTCATTTTCTCTGAGTACTAGAAAATCATCTTCTATGTTTGAACTTGTGCATACGGATGTCTGGAGTCCTTCACCAATTATGTCTCTCTCTGGGTTACGCTACTATGTTATATTCATTAATGATTTCACATGTTACACTTGGATTTACTTTCTGCAATCGAAGTCACAAGTTCTTAAAAAATTTAAGTTATTTTACTTTATGGTGGGGACTTAATTTCGGGTTCCAGTATAAACTCTCCGCTCTGACTCAGGGGGGGAATATCTCTCAACCAATTTTTGTACATTTCTTCAAGGTTATGGGATTATTAATCAGACCACTTGTTTTGATACTCCACAACAGAACGGGGTGGCTGAACGAAAAATCGTCATATTGTTGAAACGACCAACACCCTGATGACAGCTATGAGTGTTCCCCATTCTTTCTGGGCGGAAGAAATGTTACATTCCGTCTACTTGATTAACCGGATGCCAACCAAGGTTCTGAACAGTAAATCTCCCTACTTTGTTCTCATCGGCTTACCTCCTGCATATTCCACATTTCATGTTTTTGGTTGTATCTGTTATGTTCACCTGGCTTCACGTGAACGTAACAAACTATCTCCAAAATCGGTTAAATGTATGTACTTGGGATTTGGGGAAACTAAGAAGGGTTTTCGATGTTATGATCCGGTTTCTCGTCGTGTTCGGGTTTCACGACATGTTGTTTTTCTTGAGTACATTGTCTTTCATTCATCTCTTCCTCCTTCGTACACTCCAAACTCTCCTGGTCTAACCGTCTTTCCAGAAATTTCGTTTGCCTCAAGTACTCTCCCTCGCCCGTTGTAGGTTTACTCACGTCGACCACATACAGATCCACCACCTATTACTCAACCCGAACCTACTGTACCTGTTGCGGATCCCGAACCTACCTTGATACGTCTTTCCGCTCGTGAACATCTAGCGCCTGATCGCCTGATATGCTCTATGTCTATCATGAATGCTACTCTGGATACTGTTTTTATTCCTACTTCATACTCTTAGGCAGCCACTCATGATTGTTAGAAGAAAGCTATGACTGAAGAACTTGCGGCATTGGATGATAATCATACGTGGGACATTGTCACTCGACCTGTTGATCAACAGCTAATTGGTAGCAAATGGATTTATTCTATCAAGCTCAAGTCCGATGGATCATTGGATCGATATAAGGCTCGACTTGTCGCTCAGGGATACAAATAGGAATACGGAATTGATTATGATGAGACTTTCGCACCCGTGTCCAAGATGAAATCTATTCATACTCTTCTGGATATATCTTCTGTTCGCTCATGGTCACTCGCTCAGATGGATGTAAAAAATGCCTTTCTTCATGGAGACCTTCAAAAAACAGTATATTTGAAACCTCCTCCTGGTTATTTAATCCCTGACAATAAGGTATGTCGCCTAAAGAAAGCCCTGTATGGCCTCAAACAAGCACCTCGGGCATGGTTCCAACGCTTTCACGATATTGTTACGGGTGCTGGCTTTACTCAAAGTGGTCATGACCCATCCTTATTTTTGCGCACCACTGTTTACGAAATTGTCATTGTTCTGGTCTATGTTGACGACCTCCTCCTGACTGGTAGCAATGTTACTGGCATTTCGGCTTTAAAGGAAGTTCTGCAATCCTCCTTCAAGATGAAAGACCTCGGCCATCTCACATACTTTCTTGGGCTTGAAATTTCACGTTCTCAACATGAGATCAATCCTAGTCAGTCAGCGTAAATATACCAAGGATCTTCTTGCCTTGCAATCATTGACGGACCAAAAGACAGTTCAGACTCCCTTAGAACTTAACGTTCAATATGGCCATGACAATGATGATCTACTTGCTCAGCCCAACTTATGCCGTCGTTTGGTTGAGAGTTTGATTTACTTAACTATGACTTGCCCTGATATTGCTATCACCGTCTGGCCAAGTCGTTAGTCGGTTGTTTCGCTCCTGACTCTTCATATGATCAACGTGTTGCGCATCCTACGGTACCTATGTGGAACTCTAGATTGATCACTATTCTTCTCCTCCACGGCGACTCTGGACCTTCGTGCTTATTCGGATGCTGATTAGGCCGGTTACGCTCTCACACGAAGATCTACCACCGGCTACTGTATTTTTCTCGACACTTCTCTCATCTCTTGGAAGTGTAAGAAGCAGGCCACTGTTTCCAAATCAAGCACAGAAGTCGAGTATCGAGCGATGTCCGCTGCGTGTAGTGAGCTTGTCTGGTTACATGGACTTCTTTCCGACTTGGGCGTTCCTCTACAGAATCCTACTCCACTCCATGTTGATAATCTAAGTGTCATTCAGATTACCTGTAACCCGGTCTTTCATGAACGAACGAAGCATATTGAAGTTGATTGTCACTTTATCCGCGAGAAATTTCAGTCTGGGCTCATTTCTCTTCCACATGTTGCATCCCATGATCAGATTGCAGACATTCTCACTAAGTCCCTCACTTCTGTACGTCACTCATTTCTAGTTGGCAAACTATTACTCGTCGATGACCAGCATTAATTTGAGGGGGGATGTTAGACAGGCTCACATGCCTTGTATATCTTATATACCTTGTATAGCTAGTATACCTTGTATAAAGGATTCTGAGTTTATGATTTTCCTTGTATAGCTGATTGTAAGCTCTATATATTCAACCTATTTGGCTTGTCTCAAATACAGAAAAGCTTCATCTCCTCTCCATGTGAACGCGGAGCTTAGAGCCATTTGTGATGGTATGGAGCTATGTATTGGCCGAGGCTTTTCGAATGTGGTTGTTGAATCAGATGCGCAACTGGTGGTAAATTTTTCTGTCAGTTTCATGATCCAGTGAAATGGGGTATTGGATCCTGGAGGATTGATCTCATGAGGCGAGGTGGCAATTTCGTGTTCCAACATGTTTTCAGAGAAGGAAACACCATGGCAGACCAGATGGCTCGGACGGGAAGGGCGGCGCAGGGTTGTACAGTCTATTTGCGGAAAGAAAATCTCCCGGACTTGGTGCGAGGTTTGATTTTCCTAGACAAGGTTGGGCTTGGATCCATCAGGGAAGATTATCGTTTTGAGAGAAGCCGACAATAAGTCTTTGTTCCTCCTTTCCCTTTTGTATAGAGTTACTGTTTTGCTTCCCTGTTCTACAATAGGCGTCCTCTACGTTCTTTTTCTCCTAGGGGGCTCCCGAATGTAATTGGTTCCTTATATATGGAAAGATCCTTAAAAAAAAAAAAAAAAAAAAAAAAAAAAAAAAAAAAGCTCTTCATCTCCTCTCGGCTTTCACTAGAGAGGTTGAGATGGGTCTAATTGGTGAGTTGGTCAAACCCAGATGGGATTGGAGAGCCATCAAAATCATTGTAAGCGAGGTTGAGCTTCTACAGGCTCCGAAGACGAAAGAGGCTTTCAAAATCAATCCGACCAGAGATACAGAAGCTACTGAGGTCGAGGCTGATCACGTGACCAGTGGCTTCATCACACGTGATACCTTCCCAAAAGCAGCAATCGGTATTGTTTGAATTCCAGGAGGGGAGAGTAGAGAGGCTGAAAGCAGTGAAGTTAAAACCATGCTTGAGGTGTAGGAAAGCTGAGAAATGATGATGGTTGCATTGTTGGGTAGTGGAAAAGAGAAGAGATGATAAAAAGAAGAGAATGAGAAATGATGGGTTTTTAGAAGAAAAGAAGAGAGCCATTAGTTAAAAATGGATGGGTGTGGGTGTTTGGAATGTGTAGGAATAGAAAGCGTGAGGTTTATTTATAGACCGAAAGTGAAGGGCTTTTACCACTGTTAAGACTCGTACGTGTGAAATACGAGAGCCGCTCATAAGAGTAATCATCAAACAAAGATAAAGAGTTGTGGGCGTTTACATGGAAACGGATTGGCTAGTCCCCTTGCCCCGATCCGGTGGCTGGTGGTCGGTGCTCTGTCGCCCCCACCATGATGTATATGTTTCATCTGTTCCGTTCATCCACTTTTTCAGATCATTTTAGCGCTTGATCCCAAAAATGAGAGGGATATAAATCTCAGGTGGACCATACCACAGGAAAGCAATAATGATTAGATATCCACTCTTTAAATATTTTATTTACTCCATCAATCCATTTTAAAAGATAATTTTAGGGCTTGAACCCAAAAATGAAATGTATCCAATTATCAAGTGGACCTCACCCAGGGAAACAGTGTGAATTTAAGTTCTACCGTTGAAAATTTCTTGGGGCTCACAGAAGTTTTGGATCAAGCTGATATTTGCGTTTTCCCTTCATCCATGTCTTTTTTATCTTATTAATAGGTTGGATGATAAATAAACATCACTGTGGACCCTAGCAAGGTTTCAACGGTGAAAGTCATTATTCACACCGTCTCCTCTGGTGTGGTATACTTAAGCTTTTGGCGTACTTATATTTTTGACGCAACTACTAAAATGATCTGGAAAACGGATGGACGGTGTGGATAACCCACATGCATTCATAGTAGGCCGAACTGAGTTTACTCAGTACGGTAAAAGCGTACTGAGTAACTCAGTATGCAATCTAATTTAAAAAATGAGAGAGATATAAATATCCCACTGGAAAGCAATAATGATTGGATATCTACTATTAAAATCCTCTTAAGGCCCACTGTACTGTTTATTTGACATCCATCTGTTGATTAGGTCATACACACCCAATTGAAGGGAAAAAACAAAGATCAGATTGATCCAAAACTTTTATGGCCCCCAAAAAGTTTTTAATGGTCAATGTTCATTCAACATGGTTCCTATAATGCAGTCCATTTAAGATTGATATATACCTATTTTTGGTATCGTACCATAAAATGATCTAGAAATATAAATGAATGGCATGGATGAAACAAATACATTATGGTGGGGCCCACGTAGCACCCACCAGGGTAGTACCTTTAGCAGGAAGTTCCTACGCAAGTATGCTGGGTGGGGCCCACTGCAATGTACGATAGAAATTCATTCCTTCCATCAGTTTTGAAAGCTCATTTTAATACGTGAGACCAAAAATTAGGTGGATACAAGACTCAAGTGGGTCACACCAGAGGGAAAATTGGGGAAAGAAATTCCCACCGTTGAAACCTTCCTGGACTCCATCTTAATGTTTATACGCTATCCAAACCGTTTATAATGTCATTCCAAATGGGATGAAGTGAAAACACCAAAAATATAGCTTGATATAGAACTTTTATGGCCAAAAGAATGATTCAACGGTTCTCACTGAATACCCCATGTTTCCTCTCGTGTGGCCCACATGAGTGTTATATACAACTATTGTTTGGTCTCATGTCCTAAAATGAGCTCTCAAAATGTATGGACGGTGAATTTTACACAAACATCTAGGTGGGTCCCACCCAGCATCCTTATGCAGGAACTTCCTGTGAAAGGCTTTCGCAGGAAATCCGCGTCCGTTCGTTTCCTATTTACATATACAGTGGATTGGCTGCTGTACCACACACCACCGACTTGGCTGGTATGTTTAGGTCACCAAGTTACGTGGGTCCATGAGGTATGTGTTATATCCAAACCGTTCGTCCAGTTGGCATGTTCTTCGAAATGCCTGAGAGGCAAAATAAGAGAAATCCAAGGATTAAGTGGACCACACTGCATCGCATAAGTTTTGGATCAGTATGATATTTGTTTTTCCTCTTCATTCAGGTCCATGTGACCTTATGAATGGATTGGATTAAAAATAAACGTTAGGGTGGGCCCTATGAATGTTTTAATGGTAAAAATCATTATTCCATTGCTATTTGTGGTGTGATCCACTCGAGCTTTGGATATAACTTATTTTTGGGCTCATTCATTAAAATAGGTGAACGGTGTGGATATAATAGATACATCATTGTGAAGCCCTTGTAACTTTGATCTCATATGAACCGTTAATACAACTCTGGAGCTCCGTGAGTGTCGGCGGGACACGGAGCCCACTGTGATGTTGTTTATGAGTAATCCACAACGTGCATCCGTTTTGAAAGATCATTTTAGGACATGGGACCAAAAATGAGGTGGATCCAAAACTCAAGTGGGCCGCACGTGAGGAAAAAGTAGGGATTCACCACCGTTTGGAACAGTCGTGTGTCCAAAACGTTTCATATCAGGCAAAGTTTTTGGTGTTTTCACTTCATCACAGTGAGAATATGACCTTATAAACAGTTTGGATGGCATATAAACAACATGGTAGATTTGGATTGCATTGTTGGTACTGGTTAGTGGTCCATGTTCTGTAAACCCTGTCTTAACGTGTGTGTGTGTGTATATATATATATGCATTTAGGTGGACTATTCCATAGGAAACAATGGTGATTGACTGCCCACCATACTTTGTGGTAGGATAAAACATTTCCGGATTAGGTGGGCCCCAGATCCCACGTTGATGCATGTATTGTATATCCAAGCCATGTATCCAGATCCATAGCTCAAAATGTGGTGTCTGCTTTCAGAATTCCGGATTAGGTGGATTGGAATAAGGCTTATTGAGGATGTGATGTCTGCTTTCAGAATCAAGATGTGCTGGAACCTTCTACAGGGTAAATCCCTCTGGGCTGCTTTCATCTCAGCTAAGTTCTTCTGGAAGTTAATCTTCAAACGAGGAGCAATCAGTTCGGTCTCCTCCCCAGGCTGGAACGACCTTCTCAAAGCTCTTCCCCTCACCCTTCTTCACTCCAGGTGGCTCGTTGGTGAAGGGAAGATCAACATCTGGACTAACAATTGGCCGGGGTGTGGCCTTTTAGCAGGCGTGATTGAGAGAATGGTTCCTCCTCCCCTCCTATCAGCTACCGTCAGCGACTTCATCCCCAATGCTGGCAGATGGAACCTATCTGACATCCATGCTTTCATCTCTCCTTCAACAACGCTCTCAATTTCTGGCTCCCGGGTATCCCTGTCAAATCGCCCTGACCACCTCATCTGGGACTTAACCTCGTCAGGCCGGTTCACTCTTCATTTAGCTTGGGACGCAGTCAGGTCACAACGTGCTGAAGTTGCTTGGTCCAAATGGATATGGCACAAGCTCCTCCCCCCCAAAATCTCGATCTTTGCTTGGAAAATCATTCACAAAGCAGTTCCGGTCAACTCGGCGGTGCAGAGATTTGGCGTTTCCATTGCCTCCCGCTGTGATTGTTGCAGGTTCCTTCCTCCTAGCCCGCAGTTTTCCTCCTCCTCTTCTACGATTTTGACGCGTCACGCTTCGCAATCTCCCCAAGACCCTTTTGCTCTTGGCCCTCCCCAGCCACATTAGCGCAATGCGCAGCCCATTACTCTGACAGGTGGGGCAGAGGAGTCCATTGACCACCTTTTCAGTCAGGGACTGATTGCCAGGAAGGTATGGGAACATTTTCACAAACTATTTGCCATTCCTTTCATCCCCAACCTTCCCATCTTCCCCCGTATCCGGCAGTGGATCTCAGCGGCTAGCAAAAAATCCCGGCTCTTCATCTTTACCGGTCTCCTCCCAAGCCTAATTATATGGGAAATCTGGCTTAGCAAAAATGCCGCCCGGTTCGAGGACCACCTCATGTCAGATAAATCCATCGTCTTCAAAGTGTCAAGCTGGCTGCGTGAGATTGGCTCGTCCATTGAAACTGAAGACAGACTTTCCATGGAGTCTATCATCACTCTTCAGATCCTCCAAATCAACAGCCCCCCCTCCCAGCGAGAGCAACTCCCTCTATCGTCAAATGGTCCAAGCCTCCTGTTGGCTGGTTGAAGCTAAACACTGATGGTTCATCCAGAAACAACCCGGGTATTGGAGGAGGAGGCGGAGTTTGTAGAGACCACTCTGGTAAAATGATTTTTGCTTTCAGTCGGCAATTTGGGATGATCACCAACACGGTGGCGGAAGCCCAGGCTTTGCTTGAGGGCCTTACCATCTGTTCAAACCTGGGACTATCCAACATTATTGTTGAATCAGATTCTGAGATAGTTGTGAATGCGGCTAAAAACCCGTCCGCTGCCTGCCCTTGGAGCATCTGGTATCCCATGGGTGTGATTCATTCCAATCGGCAACTCCTCAATCTCACCTTCACTCATATTTTTCGTGAAGCTAATGCAGTAGCGGATGCGTTAGCTAGGTCAGCTAGTGATGGCTGCCCTGACAGGATATACACGCACCCCTCCGACCTTCCTAGGATTAGCAGGGGGGCTTTAGTCCTGGACAATTCAGGTCTAGGCTCCCTGCGAAGACGCTAATCAAGCTGTATATGGGCTGTTTTTTTAGCTGACTGCAGGCTGCCTATAATTCCCTTTTGTGTTTTGCTTTTTTTTTTTTTTTTGTAAGTCGACATGATAGGAGTGGTCCGTTTTCTTTTTGTTCGGACCCTCCCGAAAGCCTGTACATGACTCAGTTCAATAGAAAAAAAAAAAAAGAAGTTATTATGGTTCAAAAAAAAAAAAAAAAAAAAAAAAAAAAAAAAAAAAAGATCCATAGCTCAACTAGCAGACTGAGTGGAGATACCTCGTTTCAACAGTTGAGGTCTTGGTATGGATCCCTAGCGGGGGTGGTGGCTAACATGGATGTACTGACATGGGTGGGTGTGTACTAACAAGCTAACCAAAAAAAAATAAAGCCTTGTATCCATATTTCTGCTCCTTTTGAGGCATTAACACACACACACACACACACACAAAACTCATTCAAATCTCAAGTGGACCACAGTGCTGATTGAATTCCCACCATTAAAAATTTCCTAGGTCCCACTGTAATACCCATCATGAGTTTATTTGCCATCAAACCTGTTGATAAGGACACAAGGGCATGGATGAAGGGAAAAACAAATATTAGCTTCATAAAAAACTTTGGTAGCTCATGAATTTTTTTTTAGTAGTGGATGTTCAACAACTATTGTTCCTCCGGTCTGCTCCACCTGAGATTTGGGTATGAGATTTGGCTCATGATCTAAAACGATCTAGAAAAACTGATAGAAGATGTTGATATACAATACATGCATCATGGTGGGGCTTATAGAATACCACCAATATGTTTCAATGGAAAAGAAAGGCAGGAGGAGGCGGATTGCATAAATACCAGAGTGGCTACCGGTCGCTGCCTATCACACTACAAGAAAAGATAGATTTGTCGACACATTTTCGACGTGGTCAACATGCATAGTCGACAGTTCGTGCGGCCAACCGCGGTTTAAAGAAAGGCGGGTCCTGAAAATCCATCAGAGTAACATTTGCCAATGTAACAAAACCAGTCACCCGCGAATGTCCCAGTAAAAAACCCCAAAAAAAAAAAAAAAAAAAAACCTACCCTCTCTCTCTCCTATTCCCTCCTCTCCCAAAACCGACGGCCTCTTTCTCTCTGCGCCTCCCCCATTCCCTCTCTCTCTCTCTCTCTCTCCAAAAAACGACAGCCTCTCTCTCTCAATTCAAACGCTAGAGGAGAGAGCTCCCCTTTAGATTCACAGATCTCAACGAGCTCATGATGTTTACAATGGCGGACACTGTTCGGTTCTCACGCCGCATCGGATCTAAGGTTTCTTCTAATTCCTCATTTCCCATTTTATCGATTTAAGGTCGGATCTATGGTTTCTTCTAATTCCTCATTCCCCATTTTATCGATTTAGGGTCGGATCTAAGGTTTCTTCTAATTCCTCATTCCCCATTTTATCGATTTAGGGATGAGCTTTCAATCTCATCCTCATGCATTGTAAGGTTAGGGTTTCATCGAATTCCATTATGTTTGTAGCGTTTCTTGAGTCGCATGTGCGATCCAACGAATTTCGAGGGTTTCTGGAGCTGCGTTTTGATGTCGAGATTGTTTCATGGGATTTTTATTTTTATTTATCTCGCTTTTTTTTTTTGTGGTTTGATGTTTAGATCTTTTGAATATTAATTTATTTATTTATTCAATTTTCTTTAATTACAGAAATCTTTTTTGGTGTAGTTCTTGGATTAGGAGGAAAAACAGAGAAATTGAAAAGAGAGAGAGAGAGAGAGAGAGAGAGAGAGAGAGAGATAAACAAATATCTAATCATTTGTTTTCTTTTTTGCTTTTTTCTTTTCATCCAGGAATACTTACGTCCCCAGCAATATCGTCGTTAGCCGGGTTTGCCAGAAGTCACTGCTCCTAGGGTACCACTTTTACCCCTTTTCTTTTCCTTTATTTCCTCTGAGAGAGAGAGGGGGGATTTCCATCTAGTTCCCGAAAACAGTTCGTGCTTTTAGATTTCATACTCTTATTAGGATTTTTCTGAAAGGGGAGCTATTTGATACTTCGGCGGTGCCAGTCCGATGCTGCAGGGACTCAGAGATTATACATGTGGCATGACCTACTATGGATAATCTTCTCGAACTGATGCATTAAATGATTTTATCATCTAAATAATGGACATCTTTTGGTTGAATTTGGACCGTCCATAAGTTTTCATTTCAATTATCCATTAAAAATCCACTAGCCGAGAAATTAAATCAGTGAAAATTTTTAATATGGCGCATCAAAACCAGGTTCCACGTCTACAATTAGTCTATCCATTGCTATCAACCACTACCCATTTCCACAATATGTCTGTCTTTCCCACAACTCATTTAGACATGCTATGTATAAGATTGTAACTGCCAAGCAAATGGCAGGTTCATTATAAATTATAAATGTCACCCATTTTAAAATGATACGAGTCCACACCACTTTGTTAGTGAACCCATCAATGATCCATTCATTCCAGCAGTTTAGTCCACCTCATCAGTGGATGAACCTGATATTTACACCATGCATGTGATTCTTATTAAGCCAACCTGGAAAGTTTGTGGAGATATGTTTCACTCACACGATGATGATATGTGCAAATTCTCAGTTGCAAAGTTCAATGATAGGGTAAGCGTTGTGTGGTGGTGCGTCGAAAACTATATTCTCACCATAGATAATCTTCAAAGGAGAGGAATGGATGCTTTGAGCGCTCATCGGGTGGGGTTCAGAGTCAGGGATTCTTTTTGTTGGGTGTCTTTTTCTTGTTTCTTTTACCTTGGCTTCTTTGTTTATTTCTTTATTAATTTCTTTGCTTATTAATATAAATTTTTCTTTCAAAAAAAGAAATTTGGCTAAGTTTCTAGTTAACCTGTCGATTTTTCAAACAATACCTCACTATTATAATTTCTCAAGTCTGCTTTCCACAAGTAGGTCTGTCAAAGAGTAACCGAACCTGCAGGTACCTGATGGACTTGACCCGATAGGCATGGGTCCAGGTCTAATTCCTCAGACATGTTTATAAATCAGTTGGGTTGGCTTCCACCATCTTGGACCTAATTAAAAACAGGGTCTAATCAGATTTGGGTTAGGTCCAAGATGTTTGGCCTGATTAAAGTTGTTCAGGTCAAGTCCATTAATTTTAATAGTAATAGTATATATTAAATATTATCAATTCCTCTAACAAGATAACACGATTTGATGAGCCATGCACATGTTAGAGAGCTCATCTGCACCACAAGTGTGCCAAGTAGCACACTTGTGTATCCCCTAATCCATCTATTTTAATTTTTTTTTTTCTAGCCATCATCTTATCTATGCACTGGGGTCCACATGGTGAGTGAAATAGCATAGGCCAAAAAATATCTAATCATTATATACCACCTGATAGAAAGTTCCGATATTACACATGTTCCACATTTTTCCAAGAGAGAGGCTGTCGATTGCTCTCTCTCTCTCTCTCTCTCTCTCTCTCTCTCTCTCTCTCTCTCTCTCTCTCTCTCTCTCTCTCTTTTCCCGCTTTAGTGAGGCGATTTCCGAACTTGCAGACCTTGAATATGTTAGCTTACTTGAATTTCTCTGTTTTGTTCTTTACATAGTTTCTGTATCATTTGCTATGAAGGAGCCGCTCATTGTCACACCATGGAGTGCTACACAGGTTACCTTTTGTTGGTTATTCACTGGTGGGTATAAGTATTTGCTAATCTATAATGCATGTTTATATATGCAGATGCTGTTTATAAATACTTTTTATGCACTCTCTGAAGATAGCAATTGTGTTGTTTCTTTTTTTTCTTGAAATTTCATTTATTTATTTATTTTGTTAATTTCTTCTTCCTCATCTTCTTATGTCTACTACTGATAATGCAATCATATTGGTGCATGTCATAATCTCAACGAACGGCTTCTTCTGTGCCAGAAACAATGTTTATACCCATCCTGTATGTAGATGATTATGCTTGAAGGTGCAAAGGCAACAACAGAAACTGTAGATGCTTTGAGGACAGGAGCATCAGCAATGAAGTCTATCCAAATCTCTTTGTAAGCTAAATCCTCACCATCAAAATTCTCAACACCCATATCACAAATAGTAACTGGCTATGGCATCTGATCTGAATTCTCTCTGTTATTTGTTCTTATCACACCAAATTCACCAAAAGCAGGACCAATCTTTTTACCTCAATATCTCGAAATATTCATGTATGCACCTTAGTTTTTTGTTGCATATTGTTAAACATAGCTTGAGCAGTCTATATCCAGAAGAGCCATATGAGCTTGCCTTCAACATTACTTTCTCAGAAGGTGGTGCTGAAAAGTTTTTTGAATCTGTAGAAAACATTAAATATGGCCTGGTTTCAGCTGTTTGAAGGCAGAGCATCTTCTTTCATCAGGTAACTCATGCATTTTGAGTCTTCCCTTTAATATACTGACAGCTCGTGTTGTGTTTTTTTTTTTTTTTTTGGTCATAGTTATGATTGTTACAGACAAACCCTCTTGTGTGCCTTCAAGTCTTGTATCCTCCATCTCATGTTTTAGAACTTTTTAAATCGATATCTTCTTAGCTTATAGATGTTAGTAAAATATTCTTGGCATGCATTACTATGGTAAACAGTGAAACAATGAAAGAGATGAAACCCAAGCACTTGAAGATCCTCCTGCCTATGTGCACTAAAAAAAATGTTCTTCGGTAGTGTGCTGGAACTGGAAACAGCGTGAACCATGGTGCATCAATCAAATCATGTAATAGTCACCTTTGAACCCAATTTAAATACTAAAGAAATAAGATTTTCGAAGAACTATCTATTGCAAGGATCAAATAACATGGAACTATGCAAATATGGGGTAAAATGATTTCTCTGCTCATGTAATTGTCTATGGGCTCAACTTGTAGCCTGATAGTTTTGTTATTCTGTCAAAACACTGTTATAAAACCTTTGAATTTCTTCTCTTAATACTTTAACTTGAATGTCGGCTTAGGAAATATCCATGAGCCTTTTGCAGCCTTTGTCTTTACCTCTTGCATGCTCCATGATTTTCCTTGTTCAGCTTTCCTATTCATTTATAAAGGAATGCTTCACTCTAAAATAGATGAGCTACGATTCAAATCATTCACTTCTTCTTCTTATCCTACTTATTTTATCTTTGGACAGGTATCAAGACCAAGTATGCATGATGATTGTTTTCTTGAAGGAGCTATAGCCAGATATAAAGGACTCAAATTTATTTCATGTTTGCAGCATTCCCTCTAAAAATGTAGGCCTGCTTTACTTTTCATATAGAATATATTGCCATCTTGTCTTTAGAATTTCATCAGTATGCTTTTACTTATGCCCTTGCAAGGGACCAAATTGGCGCATCATTAGCTTTTTGATTCCATGTTCTTCGCTGTCTTCATCTTCTAGAAACAGAATCATTTCCAACAGCTGATAAGCTATTCCGAAATAAAATTTGGGTTGGAACAGTCGTTGGTCAGCGATAGTTCCTCATTAATTCTTAGCTTCCATTTGCAAATGATGTTATGATTCATGTTGATTAGAATTGTTAACAGGTCTTCCTGTCTATTTCACTGAGCCTCATCATCCGGCTAAATTCTTCTGGAGAGGACAGTTTTATGTAGAGAATGATGATTTCAAGCATTTTTCGTTCTTTAGTCGTGCAACACTTGAATTCGTATTTCTTTTACAGCTTTTTATTTTTTATTTATTTTGATGAATACAGCATGGATTTGCAAGGAACATGAATTGGTCAATTTCTGATACTGAAAACGTGGAAGGAAATCCAATTATAACTTTAGAGCTTAAGGATAGTCCTTACAGTTGTTCTATGTGGGATTTTGGCTTTCAAGCTTTGTACAAGGTAAAGTTCTTTGCTGTCTTCGAACCGCTTTTTATTATTCTCTACTCGATTTTAATCTTTTTTTCACCAGTTTATGGGTTATTTTCGACTGTTCATTTAATATACAATTGTAATACTTTCTTAAGACAATTCATAGCTTGTTCTTCTAGTCTTCATACCAGAAGGTCACATTTCAGCTCAAAATCAGAAATTTTTGTTATTGAATATTGGTCCAAGTCCAGATTTTAGATGGAAAAGTTATTGGCTTCACAATGTTTCAAGGCTTTGTTATTTCATCTTTACCACATCACTTGGCAGGCCCTTGAACACTAAAACTTGTACTGAAAAGAATTAGACATGCTTGCCATGGACTTTTGATTTTAGTTCTTTCCTTTTCTCTCTTTTATTCTATCTTTTTCTTTTTTTTCTTTTTTCTTTTCCTTTTTGATATCATCAACGTCTTGTTATTGACCTGGTGTGAACTCTTGCAGTCACGCTAAATTCTAAGAGCCTTTCAATGAAATTTATAATCACAAATACGACAAAAGCCCTTCTCTTTTAGTAGTGCATTGCACACTTATTTTCGAGTAAGAATCATAAGTTCTTCTCCCACAAACAAGATTATCTTCTGTTATTCTTGTTATTGTTTTAAGGTAAGCTGGATCGAGCCCGTGACCTCAAGGTCGTGACACTAAGCACCATTCAGTTGAACTATGTGCTCGACTCCTTGTTCTGTTAATTACCTCATCCCGTAATGCTTTGAGATGCGATTTGTGCGATTTAAATGGTGCCTTGATAATTCTGCAGGCTTCAGTGATTTTTCCCTGAATTGGCTTCTGTAGGGATGGGGATATATTTAGTTTTGTGCTTGTAAATCTAATGGTTCATAGCCATTGTAATTAGAATGCTTTTGATATAAAGAAATAAATTGAAAAAAATCTGCAAAAGATACTTTTGTATGTAATTGTAAAATTTCCTATGATTTTCTTAGAAAATTGAAAAAAAAAATCTGCAATAGATAAAATAAATAAAAACTCATCAATCATCCAGTTCCCATCATCCAGGCACCTATCTGCTAGTTGAATTGTGATTAACTCAAAGAGATCATCGTATCCCTAGATGATATCCAAGATTATTGTCTTTCTTGGAAGGTTAGAAGCCATATAGCTGGATTTATAGAGAAATCAGGTATGTGAGGTTGGTGGGATTTGTTATGGGTTGTCTTAAGAATGTGAATTTTGTTTTCTATTTTATGTCAATATTCTTGTTTTGGTTTCTTTTCTTTTCTTCCTTCTTCCTTTCTTATATATATATATATATATATATATATATATATATATATATATATATATATATATATATATATATATATATATATATATATATATATATTGAAGTGTTTTTAGTGGTCTATAGTATGAAGAGAGATGGTACTGTAAAATTCCCATGTCTGTGTGCCCTTAGATTCAACTGATGTAGAAAGAATTGGTTGCATTATTTTAAACTGGTTTTGAGGTTTCTATTTATCTAAACTTGGGTAATTTCGGTATGATTTAGTTCATGGTGTCTAACATGGGAATAGGAGAACAAGATGCATCTAACAATTTTTATTTTTTATTTTTTATTTTTTTTAAATGTTAGGCTGCCCGTAAGTCTGCCCCAACTACTGGTGGAGTGAAGAAGCCCCATCGATACCACCCCAGGCTTCAAGTTGCTCTTCGGTATATCTTGAATTTTCTTGAAATTCCATTTGTGCATCTTTTAATTTATTGGACCGTATCCTGATTAGGTTGTTTGAGTTATTGTGGCTCTTAACAATCTTTGTAGGACAAGTGGCAATGGATATCACCATATGCAACCTTTCACCGGTCAAGGTTTAGTGTAATGTTTAATCCAAGCAAAAGGCTTGTTGGGACTTGCCAACAAAGAGAAATGTTGGGGACTTTTGGGTCATGTTGGGCTGTTTATTCAACTACATTTAGTCCTCTTGGGGACTTTATTCTGTCTTCTTCTTCGGACTCAACAAGTATGTTTCTTCTCCTGTCATCTTACTTTCTTCTCCATGTCTTCCTTTGATTATAGGCAAGTTTTTATCAACTCAGTCTGGTCAAACTTTAGAACTGAAAGGCTAAATCTTGCCATGAGTCTTAGTATCCAACATTAAAAACTGTTGCATTAGTTGTATGTCTTTAAATCAAAGTTGGGTTTGGGCTGAATCATTTCATGCGTTCAAAATGCAGTGTCTTCCCTCCTCAGTTTACCTATATCCTTTTTATTTATTTATTTATTTTTTTTTTCTTTAAATGAAGGTTGATGCATTAAAAAATGCAACATCTTTCCCTGCTTAGGTAACTCATCTCTTTTTGTTTTTTCTTTAAATGAAGGTGGGGAGAACGGCTATGGATCTATTCCTTCATATTCTTCAAAGCCATATGGAGGGTTTGTATTTCTTATCTTAGAGTTTTGCCTCTGCTTCAGGCTAGTTATTTGGATATTTTAATTTTTATCTGAGCCTGCTCTTTATATATTAATTCTTTCATTTTTTTAGTTCTATTTATAGGCAGACGTATTACGAATGCTTTTGCTTCATATATGTTTAAAAGATACCAATTCCAACTCACTCTATCAAATTTAGTAAGGAAAACTACCACTATTCTGGAATTCAGATTTGTTTATGTTTGAATGCTACTTTTTGACTCGTTTTTTTTCTTTTTTCTTTTTTCTCGTGTGCAGGATTTTTATCAAGTGTGCTTGAATTTAGGCCCACAAGCACGTCAGCCTTTTGATGCCACTCGTGCTATGAGTAGACCATATAGAGGATTTGTTTTTATTTATTTATTTATTCGAGACCATTTTTAATTTTTTGTAATAAAAATTATATATATTTTTTTATTGTGAAGTAATATAAATTTTGTTTAATATTCAGTTTTAATTGTATTGCATCATTTTTTATGTTTCAAATATTTTTAAAAAATGCAGGTTTTCAATTGAATTATATATAATAAAAAATTATTATTGGCCTACTGGGCATTTCAAAGCCAAATCCACCCGTCAAAAAGTGTTCAGAAGCAGTTTGTAGTGGCGCTTTATTGGCAGCGCTTCGATCAGAAATATCAAAGCCACGTGAAAGCGCCGAAATATCACAATGAGCGCCGCAAAATCTACTTATTGGCGGCGCTCAGACAAGTGCCGCTAAAATATAATAGCGCCGCAATATGTTTTAGCGACACCCCCATAAAATTGCGGCGCTTATACCATGATTTTTAGCGGCGCTACAAAGCGCCGCTAAATATCGTTCTTCTTGTAGTGTCATGATCGATATATGTGTTTAATCCACATTGTCCATCCATTTTACAAAGATAATTTTAGGGCATGAGCCCAAAAATAAAGGAGATTCAATTCTCAGGTGCACCATTGTAGAGGAAACAGTGGTAATTAAACGGCTACCATTAAAAACTTCTTATGTGCTACAAAAGTTTTGGATCAAGTTGGTTTCATTGTTATCCTTCATCCAGGACTGTGTCCCTATCAACAGTTTGGATGACAAATGAACATCATGATGAGCATTATGGTGGGCCTTAAGGAGTTTGTAATGGTGGGCATTCAATTAGCATAGTTTCTTATGGTATGGTTCCCCTGAGATTTGGATCCTCTTAATTAATTTTTGGGTTCATGGCCAGGAAGAAGCTGAAAAATGGATGGATGTCCTGTATATGCAATAAATACATCAAGATGGACCCACAGTCAGGGCCACACTCAATCCGGAAATAGTCAGGGCCACACTCAATCCAGAAATCCTCATCCTAGCTGTGCAATCTGTAATTGGTGGATATTTTAATCATTTTAGAAAAATATTGAAAGGGAAGTGGGATAAAACTAACAGAAGGTACCATGACAATAACTTCATTAATAAAGTACCTTAATGAAAATTTAATTTATAAAGGTATCAGGATGTAAATGCCATGTTAATAAAGTACTATTTTATAAAATTCCTTCGATAGAATTTAAATAAGCTGCATGATAGAAACAGTGAGGATTGAACATCAACGGTTGAAATGATCGTGTGGGGTATAGAAGTTTTAGATCAGGCTAATACTTTTGCATTTTCAGTTCCTCCGAGTAAAAGTGACTTTATGAACAGTACAGGTGATATATAAACATGATCGAACTAGGGAGGTTTCAACGGTAGGCATTTTCCTACCCGTTTTTTCTTGTTATATGGCCCACTTGAGTTTTGGATCTACTTCATATTTTGGTTAATGTCATAACAGAGTTTGGAAAAATGGATGGACAGGGTGGATTTCTCACAAACATCACAGCCGGCCCCACCTAGCTTAGAGTTGGGAACTTTGGGCCGCTTTTTCCTGTTGTGTTGCCACTTGAAGTTTTGGATCTGCCTCAACCCGAAAAAATGGATGGACGGAGTGGATTTCTCACAAACATCACAATTTGGCCCCACTTAGCTTCTAAGCACAGGAACTTCTAGCCACGGTCTGTCCAAGCAATACACATACCCTTGCTCGGGTGGTAGACTCTCAGGAGTTTCAACACCGGGTCAAGGCTTCGAGTACCCACAGGTAGGGGTGTACACGAACCAAGCTAGCTCGGTTAGCTCGCTCGACTCGACTCGGTTCGAAGCTGAGTTCAAGCCGAGTCGAGCTGATTTTTTAAGCTCAAAAATGAGTTCGAGCCGAGTTCGAGCTGGCCCCAGCTCGACTCAACTCAGATCGAATCTAGCTTGAATCGAACTCGGATCGAACCAGTTCGGTGACTCGGTTACTTTGATATTGACGTTGCTCACCAAGTGTTTGATAAAATGACTCAACGAAGTGTAGCGGGTGGCATGGCTGGTGGCAAGGAAGGTATGTACATAAAATAAATACCATTTTTTCTTGGTTTTTATGTTGCTTAGAAGGTATTTGATAAAATACCTTGAAAACCATTGTTGTTATTTCTCATATAGTGGGATTTTGAAGGTGCAGTCTAGGTGTTTGTGGAAATGTTGCACAGGCGAACTCGGCTCGATCATGGCTCGAACTGGTCCGACCTGCTGACCGAACTGAGCTGAGCTAGCCAGTCAAGCTCGAGGACCAAGCCAAGCCGAGTTCGAGCTGAGGTCAACTAGTGGCCGAGCCAACGAGCTGAGGCCAGCTCAACTCGGTTCGACTCGATGTACACCCCTACCCACAGGTGGTGAAATTCCACTAAGGCATGAGTGTGTGGGGGTGTGCGTGCGTGCGTAAAAAGTAAATAATAATAATAATAATAATAATAATAATAATAATAATAATAATAATAATAAAATCCACATACTGGATTTACCTAGGCATCCCACATTTTGATATTTAGATGGACCAGATCATTTTAGGCAAGGCATCTACACTATCATGATTGTCTAGTAATTGGCTTTGATCATCCTAACAAAGATGACAGCCACTCATCAGGTGGTCACCACTTTATCTTTGCCTCAGTCTCGCAAATCAGGGCCAAACATGTATCAAGATGTGAATGATTGATAAAGTGAATTATAGTCCCCATATTCTGTATACATGTGGGCCCGGCTCTTTAAGTCAAGGCATTTTCACCCCGAGGATTGCATAGTTAGTGGCTCCGATCTCACACATGTAACTTTTTCTGTGGGTGTATTGAGAGCGGAAAGAAAGTGCACTGAACAAATGCATGCATGCAGTGAGGTACATCAATCTACAGTTGGTAAATTCCACATTATGATCATGTGGAGGCATGTACCGTGCACGACAGAGTGGGGCTAACTTCATCTTGTATCCATGATATAATGTGGAAGTTTAGCTTAGGCCTTTTAGATGGATGGGATGAACTTTGCTTTATTTCTAAACACTGATAATGAACTGACTACATGAACAGGTATCATTGGCCGTGATCATTCAAGGAAGGCGGCATCAAGTGTCCCATTTCCCATCTCTATCTTATAAACACCATCAGTCCATTTTTCTTAATGAGGTAATTGGTCTGGTTGATTTACAATTGACTAACAACTTTGATGAAAGATATACATTAAAGTGTCTCCACACACAAACCTATGGTTGGTATCTAATTCCCCTTGTTTCCTGTAACCAGGTCCACTTAAGTTCTGGATATGGTTGGTGATGTAGAGTGGGTCGCGGACAATTACATGGCAAAGATGGATCAGAAAAGGCTCGGTCGGCGACAGAAGTGATCTGGACCATCAGACCTTAAATCAGGCGTATCTCGCAATCCGGGATGAGTTAGCCGACGAAAAATATATGATTTTGGGGTAAAACGAGCTACTTTAGCCAACCAACCCTGCTATGCCGGGTTGCGACGCTCGGAATTGCGAGAAACCCCTGATTTGACGGTCGTTTCCCTGTTTCAATTTCATTTTTACTATAAATAGTAAGTCTTAGTTTGCTTATAACTCTTCATCCGTCGGGCTTTAGGAGTTGCGCCCAACGTGAAAAGAGCTTAGAATAATTAGGAGAACGGGTTGGTGAAGCCAAATAGGACACTTACTATTTTTGGCCGAAAACCTTGCGCACTAGTAGACATCACGACCGTCTATAAATAGTAAGTTTACTATTTATAGTAAGTCGCGAATTCTAGGAGTCCTAGTTATAGTTTGATTCTGATTTCTTTCCCATTGCTTAGTACCCTTATTTAAAGGGTTGTGAACTCGTTTTTATTCATTCATTAATCTATTTCGAATTCTAGAGTGAATGTTACATATATAATATTATGGCCCCACATAACTTTAAGAATCACACATGTAAATTATGGGAGTCACTCATCAAAGTATTCACCATCTTTTCAGATGCCTAGCCTTACAAGTCGTGCAAATTACAGAAGCCACACATTAGACTAGTCACCGTTTTTCCAGATGTCTTGTATTATAAGTCATGTCAGCAGAGTAATCACCATGCATCTTGTAAATGCCTTTCCTCACAAGCAACAAGTCTCGTCTAACCTGTTATTCACATGAAAATGAAAGACTGATAGAATTGATTGCGAGATGGGCTCGATTCTATATGGCAGAGCATCTACACGGTTAGGATTGCTTGATCAGTAGATCAATCTCACCAAATAGATGTTATCATAGTGGTGTCTATATTCTACCCAATATAGCACATTAATTAATAGACAGACTGGGGGGGGGCAAATCCAGCACATTAACTGATTGACCGAGTGGGTGTTACATATAAAATATTATGGCCTCACATCACTTTAAGAGTTACACATGTAAATTACGGGAGCCACTCATCAAAGTAATCACCATCTTTTCAGATGCCTAGCCTTACAAGTCATGCAAATTACAGGAGTCACTCATCAGAGTAGTCATCGTTTTTCCAGATGCCTTGTATTACAAGAAGGGTCAACTGAGTAAACACCATGCATCTTGTAGATGTGTTGCCTCACAAGCAACAAGTCCCGTCTAACCTGTTATTCACATGAAAATGAAAGACTGATAGAAATGATTGTCAGATGGGCCCGATTCTATAAGGCAGGCATCTACACGGTCAGGATTGCTTGTTCAGCGGCTCAATCTCACCAAATACATGATATCATAGTAGTGTCTAAATCTTGCACATTAATTGATAAACGGGGGGGGGGGGGGGGGGGGGAGCACCCAAATCTAGCACATTAACTGATTTAAAGAGTGGATGTTACATATATAATATTATGGCCCCACATAACTTTAAGAGTCACACATGTAAATTACAGAGTCACTCATCAAAGTAGTCACCATCTTTTCAGATGCCTAGCCTTACAAGTCGTGCAAATTACGGGAGCCACTCATCAGAGTAGTCACCGTTTTTCCAGATGCCTTGTATTACAAAAAAGGTCAACAGATTAATCCCCATACATCTTGTAGATGACTTGCCTCACAAGCAACAAGTCTTGTCTAACCTGTTATCCACATGAAAATGAAAGACTGATAGAATTGCTTGTGAGATAGACCCGATTCTATAAGACAGGGCATCTACACGGTAAGGATTACCTAATCAGTGGCTCAATCTTACCAAATAGATGCTATCATAGTGGTATCTATATTCTACCAAATTTAGCACATTAAGTGATAGAAAGAGTTGGGGGGAGGGGGGGACCCAAATCTACCACATTAAATGATTGACAGAGTGGATGTTACATATATAATATTATGGCCCCACATAACTTTAAGAGTCACATATATAATTACGAGAGCCACTCATCAAAGTAGTTACCATCTTTTCAGATGCCTAGCCTTACAAGTCATGCAAATTACGGGAGCCACTCATCAGAGTAATCACCGTTTTTCCATATGCCTTGTATTACAAGTCAGGTCAACAAAGTAATCACCATGAATCTTGTAGATGTCTTGCCTCACAAGCAACAAGTCCCGTCTAACCTGTTATTCACATGAAAATGAAAGACTAGTAGAATTGATTGTGAGATAGACCCGATTCTATAAGGCAGGGCATCTACACGGTAAGGATTACCTGATCAGTGGCTCAATCTCACCAAATAGAGGCTATCATAGTGGTGTCTATATTCTACCAAATTTAGCACATTAAGTGATAGAAAGAGTTGGGGGGGGGGGGGGGGTGGGGGACCCAAATCTACCACAGTAAATGATTGACAGAGTGGAGGTTACATATATAATATTATGGCCCTACATAACTTTAAGAGTCACACATGTAAATTATGGGAGCCAATCATCAAAGTAGTCACCATCTTTTCAAATGCCTAATATTACAAGTCGTGCAAATTACGGGAGCCACTCATCAGAGTATTCACCATTTTTCTAGATGTCATGTATTACAAGTCAGGTCAATAGAGTAATTACCATGCATCTTGTAAATGCCTTGCCTCACAAACAACAAGTCCATTCTAACCTGTTATTCACATGAAAATGAAAGACTAATAGAATTGATTGCGAGATGGGTCCGATTCTATAAGGCAAGGCATCTACATGGTTACATTGCCTTATCAGCGGCTCAATCTCACCAAATACATGATATCATAGTGGTGTCTATATTCTACCAAATCTTGCACATTAAATGATAGATAGGGGGGGGGGACCCAAATCTAGCACATTAACTGATTAAAAGAGTGGATGTTACATATATAATATTATGACCCCACATAATTTTAAGAGTCACACATGTAAATTACGGGAGGCACTCATCAGAGTAGTCACCATCTTTTTTTATGCCTAGCCTTACAAGTCGTGCAAATTACAGGAGCCACTCATTAGAGTAGTTACTAGTTTTTCAGATGCCTTGTATTACAAGAAAAGTCAACAGTGTAATCACCATGCAAATTTGAGATGCCTTGCCTCACAAGCAACAAATCTTGTCTAACCTGTTATTTACATGAAAATGAAAGACTGATAGAATTGATTGTGAGATGGGCCTGATTCTATAAGGCAAGGCATCTACACGATCAGGATTGCTTGATCAGTGACTCAATCTCACCAAATAGAGGCTATCATAGTGGTGTCTATATCATAATGGTGTCTATATTCTACCAAATCTACCACATTAACTGATAGACAGAGTTGGGGAGAGGGGAGACCCAAATCTAGCACATTAGTTGATTGACGGAGTGGATGTTATATATATAATATTATGGCCCCACATAACTTAAATAGTCACACATGTAAATTATGGGATCCAATCATCAAAGTAGTCACCATCTTTTCAGATGTCTAGCATTACAAGTCGTGCAAATTACGGGAGCCACTAATCAGAGTAGGCATCATTTTTCCAGATGCCTTGTATTACAAGTCAGGTCAACAGAGTAATCATCATGCATCTTGTAGATGCCTTGCCTCACAAGCAACAAGTCCCGTCTAACCTATTATTCACATGAAAATGAAACACTGATAGAATTGATTGTGAGATGGGTCCGATTCTATAAGGCAGGGCATATACACGGTTAGGATTGCCTTATAAGTGGCTCAATCTCACCAAATACATGCATGTTATCATAGTGATGTCTATATATTCTACCAAATCTTGCACATTAACTGATAAACAGATTTTATTTTTTATTATTATTATTATTTTTTTTATTTTTTTTTTGGTGGGGGGGGGGGAACAAAATCTAGCACATTAACTGATTGACAGGGTGGATGTTACATATATAATATTATGTCCCCACATAACTTTAAGAGTCACACATGTAAATTATGGGAGCCAATCATCAAAGTAGTCACCATCTTTTCAGGTGCCTAGCATTACAAGTCGTGCAAATTACGGGATCCACTCATCAGAGTAGTCACAATTTTTCCAGATGCCTTGTATTACAAGTCAGGTCAACAGAGTAATCACCATGCATCTTGTAGATGCCTAAACTCACAAGCAACAAGTCCCATCTAACCTGTTATTCACATGAAAATGAAAGACTGATAGAATTGATTACGAGATGTGCCCAATTTTATAAGGCAGGGCATCTACACGGTTAAGATTGCCTGATCAGCGACTCGATCTCACCAAATACATGCTATCATAGTGGTTTCTATATTCTACCAAATCTTACACATTAACTGATAGACAGAGTTGGGGAGGGGGGGACCCAAATCTAGCCCATTAACTGATTGATAGAGTGGATGTTACATATACAATATTATAGCCCCACATAACTTTAAGAGTCACACATATAAATTATGAGAGCCAATCATCAAAGTAATCACCATCTTTTTAAATGGCTAGCCATATAAGTCATGCAAATTACGGGAACTAATCATCAGAGTAGTCACCGTTTTTTCATATACCTTGTATTACAAGTCAGGTCAACAGAGTAATTACCATGCATCTTGTAGATGCCTTGCCTCATAAGCAACAAGTCCCGTCTAACCTGTTATTCACATGAAAATGAAAGACTGATAGAATTGATTGCGAGATGGGCCCGATTCTATAAGGTAGGGCATTTACACGGTTAGGATTGCCTGATTAATAGCTCAATCTCACCAAATAGATGTTGTGTCTATATCACAATGGTGTCTATATTCTACCAAATCTAGCACATTAACTGATAGATAGAGTTGGGGGGACCCAAATCTAGGATATTAACTGATTGACAAAGTAGATGTTACATATATAATATTATGGCCCCACATAACTTTAAGAGTTACACATGTAAATTACGGGAGCCACTCATTAAAGTAGTCACCACCTTTTCATATGTCTAGCCTCACAAGTTGTGCAAACTACGGGAGCCACTTATCAGAGTAGTCATCGTTTTTCCAAATGTCTTGTATTACAAGTCAGGTCAACAGAGTAATCACCATGCATCTTGTAGATGTCTTGCCTCACAAGCAACAAGTCCCGTTCAACCTGTTATTCACATGAAAATGAAAGACTGATAGAATTGATTGCGAGATGAGCCCGATTCTATAAGGCAGGGCATCTATACGGTCAGGATTGCCTGATCAGCGGCTCAATCTCACCAAATAAATGCTATCATAGTGGTGTCTATATCATAGTGATGTATATATTTTGTCAAATCTAGCACATTAACTTTAAGAGTCACACATTTAAATTACGAGATCCACTAATCAAAGTAGTCACCATCTTTTCTAATGCTTAGCTTTACTAGTCGTGCAAATTATGGGAGCCACTCATCAGAGTAGTCACCGTTTTTCCAAATGAGTTGTATTACAAGAAAGGTCAACAGAGTAATCACCATGCATCTTGTAGATGCCTTGCCTCACAAGCAACAAGTCTCGTCTAACCTGTTATTCACATGAAAATGAAACACCGATAGAATTGATTGCGAGATGGGCCCGATTCTCTAAGGCACAACATCTACACGGTCAGGATTGCCTAATCAGGGCTCAATCTCACCAAATAGATGTTATCATAGTGGTGTCTATATTCTATCAAATCTAGCACATTAACAGATAGACAGAGTTTGGGGGGGGGGGGGGGGGTGTCCAAATATAGCACATTAACTAATTGACAGAGTGGATATTACATATGTAATATTATGGACATACATAACTTTAAGAGTCACACATGTAAATTACGCGAGCCAATCATCAAAGTAGTCACCATCTTTTCATATGGCTAGTCTTACAAGTCGTACAAATTACGGGAACTAATCATCAGAGTAGTCATCGTTTTTCCAGATGCCTTGTATTACAAGTCAGGTCAACAGAGTAATCACCATGCATCTTGTAGATGCCTTGCCTCACAAGCAACAAGTCCCGTCTAACCTATTATTCACATGAAAATGAAAGACTGATATAATTGATTGCGAGATGGGCCCGATTCTATAAGGCATGGCATCTACACGGTCAGGATTGCCTATCAGCGGCTCAATCTCACCAAATAGATACTATCATAGTGGTGTCTATATTCTACAAAATCTGGCACATTAACTGATAGACAGAGTTGGGGGAATCCAAATCTAGCACATTAACTGATTGGCAGAGTGGATGTTACATATATAATATTATGACCCCACATAACTTTAAGAGTTACACATGTAAATTACAAGAGCCGCTCATCAAAGTAGTCACCATCTTTTCATATGGCTAGCCTTACAAGTCATGCAAATTACGGGAGTCACTCATTAAAGTAGTTACCATTTTTCCAGATGTCTTGTATTACGAGTTAGGTCAATAGAGTAATCAGTATACATCTTGTAGATGTCTTTCCTCACAAGCAACAAGTCCCGTCTAATCTGTTATTCACATGAAATGAAAGACTGATAGAAGTGATTATGAAATATGTCTAATTCTATAAGGTAGGGCATCTACAAGGTCAAGATTGCCTGATCAGCGGCTCAATCTCACAAAATAGATGTTATCATAGTGGTGTCTATATCATAGGGGTGTCTATATTATACGAAATCTAGCACATTAACTGATAGACATAGTCAGGGGGTGGGGGAAACCCAAATCTAGCAATTAACTAATTGATAGAGTGTACATTACATATATAATATTATGGCCCCACATAACTTTAAGAGTCACACATGTAAATTACGGGAACCACTCATCAAAGTAGTCACCATCTTTTCAGATACTTAGCCTTACAAGTCGTTCAAATTACGGGAGCCACTCATCAAAGTAGTCACCGTTTTTCCAGATGCCTTGTATTACAAGAAAGGCCAACAGAGTAATCACCATGCATGTTGTAGATGTCTTGCCTTACAAGCAACAAGTCCCGTCTAACCTGTTATTCACATGAAAATGAAATAATGATAGAATTGATTGCGAGATGGGCCCGATTCTACAAGGCGGGGCATCTACACGGTCAGGATTGCCTGATAAGTGGCTCAATATCACCAAATAAATGCTATCATAGTGGTGTCTATATTCTATGAAATCTAGCACATTAATTGATTGAGAGAGTGGATGTTACATATATAATATTATAGCCCCACATAACTTTAACAGTCACACATGTAAATTACGGGAGCCACTCATCAAAGTAGTCACCATCTTTTCAGATGCCTAGCCTTTTAAGTCGTGGAAATTATGTGAGCCACTCATCAAAGTAGTCATCGTTTTTCCAGATGCCTTGTATTACAAGTCAGGTCAACAGAGTAATCACCATGCATTTTGTAGATGCCTTGCCTCACAAGAAACAAGTCCTGTCTAACCCGTTATTCACATGAAAATGAAAGACTGATAGAATTGATTGTGAGATGGCCCGATTCTATAAGGCAGGGCATCTACACGGTTAAGATTACCTGATCAGCTGCTCAATCTCACCAAATAGATGCTATCATTTGGTGTCTATATTCTACCACAACCTGAAGGCTTTAGACCGTGGCATCTACTTGCTTCAAGTCTTATTGTAAATAAGTTGATTGTATTAGATCCAAGGCTCAACTGGACCGTCCCACATAGGCAGTGAGGACAGTGATGTTTATTCACCATCCAACCTGTTCATAAGGTTCCACGAACCTGGATGAAGTAAAACACAAAAATCACCTTGAACCAAAACTTATGTGGCCCCAATAATTTTTCAAGGGCAGGCGTTCAATCCCAACTGTTTTAGTGGTGTAGTCCACTGGAGCTTTAAATCACCCTCATTTTTTGGCCCATGACCTAAATTGATCTCACAAAATGTTTTGATGGTGTAGATATAACACATAAATCATACCGGGACTCATAGAACTTGGTGACCTCAACACAACACTGAGGTTGGCTGTGCATGGCACACAAGGCAATCCGCTTTGAATGAATGTGGAATTATTGAATCCGGACTGCCCATCTCACCTAGAAATCTTAGCAACAAAATCCGTTGTCCATCATTATTGGATGTGTAAGGTGTGTTATGCATGCACAGAGATCAACTTTTGCCGTTCACTTGTTTTCTTCTTTTTTTTTTAAAAGATTCACGGAGATTATCATGATGGACGACTCACATGGTAAGTTTATGGATTTGTTTTGTTTTGTTTTGGGTTTTTGGTTTTTTTTTTTTTTGGCCAAGGAATGTATACAGTGGGGCCCATCAATAGTTCCTAAATTCCACGTTATGATGCACAACAGAGTGGGGCCTACTTCCCCTTTATCCATGATGTAATATTGTGTAACTTTGTCTTAGAAGTTTTACATGGATGGGATGAACTTGGCCCTATTTCCCAATGTTGATGATCAACTAATTACATGAACAAGTCTCATTGGTAGTGACTATTGAAGAGAGGTGGAATCAAGTGGCCCACTTCCCATCCCTATCTTACAAATACAATTAATCCAATTTTCTTAGAAAACAACACTTTTGAGTCAAATGCGCATCACAGCACATTTCCATGATTTTGACAATAGCCATTAGATGTGGGCCTAACACCCTCTAATTTCCAACCGCTCTCTGAATTCCAACCACAGCAATCTCAACAACTCACTGAGATTTAAGCTGTTTACAATAAAATAGAAATTTTGTACCGATGCTTTACATATGAGACATTCATGATCAGTGGGCAACAGCCATCCCCGGGTCAACCAAGCAACAACCATCACCGGGTCAGGCGCGTGATTCCATTTAGTCATGTAAAAAAGTCCATGATTTTTAATTTTATTTTTAAAATTTTTCTTGTGAATAGATTTCCTAGTTTCTCCTTTACTTACTAGGTTTATGAATTATGGTTAATAAATAATACTAGCTGCCAGCTATGCTGGCAAAGTTTCATGATTATCTTATCTCACGCAGCAACAAATTGTAAGATAGTTGGGTCGCATTATCAGCAAAAAGTTGAGGCTGTTCTATTTTATTTCCTTCCCCAAATGTGCACAAAAAATGGGTGGTTGAGAAAAGTAGCTACCTTGTCTACAGGTAGTGCACTTCTCCTCTGAGCTGTTAAATGGTGTTAGAAGATAGGTGAGGCTTTTTTTTTTTTTTCTAGTGCCCTTAAGAGAGAGTATAGTTTTTCGCTATGTAAACAAGTTACAGGTGGTGTGTTCTTTAAAACAAGGAGGGCAATGTATAGTATGCACTACAAGAAATGAGACTCTTTTTTTTGGGCACTCCATGTTAACCACCCCCGCTAGGGATCGATACCAAGACCTCAAGTGTTGAAACGAGGTATCTCCACTCAGTCTACCAATTGAGCTATGAATCTGGGTGTAAGTGAGACTTTTAACGGTAGTCAAAAGCATTGATAAAAGCCCCAAAAACTCCTGGTAGTTCCTTTAGCGACGCTAGACAAGTGCCGGTAAAGGGGTATGTCAGTGGCACAAAATACTTGTTCTCGGCGCTTGTCTGAGCGCTGCTAACTATGTACTCTTTTTCGGCGTGGCGGCTGGCAAATATGCAAGAAGCGCTGCTAAAGTAAACTAAGCGCCGACAAAAGTCTTTCCAAGTGTCGCTAAAAGCATGGTTTCTGAACACTTTCTCTCACGGAAAAGCGCTGATAAAAAATCTTTGTATAGATTTGAGAGGCCCTAACAGGCCACTAAATTTTTTATTTATATAAATCAATTGAAACCTGTATTTTTAAAATATTTAGAACATAAAAAATGATGCAATACAATTAAAATTGAATATTAAACAAAATTTATATTACTACACAATAAAAAAATATAATATTTATTACAATAAATTAAAAATGGTCTTAAATATATATATATATATATATATATATATATATATATATATATATATATATATATATATATATATATATATATATACACACACACACACACACACAAATCCTCTATTACTCCTAGCACGAGTGGCATCAAAAGGTTGAAGTGCTTATGGGCCTAAATTTAGGTACAATTGATTAAAATCCTACACAAAAAAAAAAAAAAAAAAAAAAAAAAAAAAAAGAAAGAAGAAGAAGAAGAAGAAGAAGAAGAAGAAAAAAGTCAAAAAGTGGTATTCAACAAATTGATGCATGGAAAATTCTGTGGGTATATATGTGACATTGATGATCGAAGATTCACCTTGTATACTAACTCATGTCACTTCCAACCATGGTGACCAAACTCTAATGCAGCTCAGTGATGTAAATTGGCTTTACGGGATTAAAATCAGATCTAGTCCAAGTTTGAATATAGCGTAGATTTTTAGAATAAATTCAGTACATGTGACTCAATTTTGAATTATTTGGCAACTTAAGATCAATTTGCGTGCCAGTATCTACCTATAAAACTATGCGTGTGCTGAATAATACTGATTTATGTAGTTAATAACATTGATAATAATTTAAAACATAATAAGTTATAAAGACAATTTTCCCTAAGAATATTTACTTGCAACAGATGCCAACCTGGCACATACTTGGGACATCCAAGTGGTACATAAGGTAAAACTCACTACAAATATGGCCCAGAATAGAAATCAAGCCAGTCAACCCATCAGGTAGGCTTCCCCTTGCCCACAGTCTACATTCAATGTACACATGTGGCATACATCATGAGTGGAACAGCTTGACTTTTTATGCCGGGTCATTGGCACAATTCACGCCACCTAATGCATGAATCAAATGTCCCCTAACTGCTACATTAGCATGCATGCTGAATGTGGGCTAGCGAGCCTCATTAAGACATTATGCTTTTTTATCACTGAGATGGGTTGCAAATTGCATAGACTAAATTCATGACTGAATGTCAATGACTTAACAAACTTACAACCAGCAGATTAAGCCTACTCAGAAAATCAAATCGATATAGAAGTAAACTGCATAGAACTCTGCTTTTGATCAATGCATGTTCAGTATTTTCAGTATGTTATAAAATTGCCATTTCAAACCTTAATGGGCTTGTTCCGGATGAGCTTACGGGCTGTCGTACACAGTCCAAACCCAGCATGTTTGAGAGATGGGTCTAAATATATGCTCGGCTCAAAAGCCCAGCCCATTGACAGCGCTATCGACGAACCACTTGAAAGGCTATGTAACATGGTAGAAAAGACCTAATGGGATGTCTCCAACAGCAGCTCTGAGTGATGAGCCAGTGCACTTGATCTGGACCATTTGTTTGGTGTGTCCTACAATGGATTGGAAAAATCATGAATTTCTCACCCATCTGACACCGAATCAAGGTTTGGAAAAGAATATTGGCAGTGCTCAGATCCATTGGAAAAGGTACATCACTAGGACGGTTATAATTATTTGATGGACGCCCTTGGGGACAGTGGACAGCAACAGATTAGAAAATTGGAAGAGATATGATCAATGGTATAGATCATGGACTACTTTCCCTCGTTTCCATTTTTGTGAGAGGGAGCAGATGATTAAAGTCCTAAGGTTTTATTTTTAGCGGTAGTATACGGCCAATCTCGCATTCGTGTGTAACACTGTAACCTAACACAAACCAAATACCTGCGTCCAAATGTCTAGATGGAACATATATGTGTGGAACATCTGAGACGTTCATCAGTTGGGACCTGCCTTGTGGATGACTTGCTAAGAGAATCAAGTCGGCCCACTTCTTAATCAGGGCATTCCCTACCAAACAAAACGACAGCTTCCAAAACGAGCATAAATCCGAGGTCGCATATGTCAGCTGGTTATTAGCGTGCGTTTAAATAACTGACTCACATGAGTGTTAATATTATATAAGTGTAAGTTTGGGGTCCACAGCATTGTTTGTATTCCATCTAATCCACACATCAGATGAGTCCCACAATAATGATGAAACGCCCCAAAAATCAGATATATACGTGTCATTATGTGCCCACACCATATAAAGTAATGAAAATACATCCAAAAACTTCCTAATTCTAGGATAATGATTCGATCGGCATTATCCTACAAATAGAATGGTAGGTTTCTTTTTCTTTTTTTCAACGTTGCTTTGTATCAGCCTAAAGAAAACGGACCCGAGTTGCCTCCGCCCCTAGACAACCCGAAGTTGCTGTGGTAGGAAGCTAAGTAGATCCCACTTAGATGTTAGTGAGAAATCCATCCCGTCCATCAGTTTCTCCAGCACACATTGGGATACGAGCCAAATAATGAGGCATATCCAAAACTTAAGTGAACCACACTATGGTAAAAAGTAGGGATGGAATGCCTACCATCGAAACCTTTACGGGGTATACAAATTTCGGATCAGGCTAATTTGTTTTTTTCATTTCATCTCAGTTAGAATGACACTAAGAACGGTTTGGATGTATAAACATCATGGTGGGCCTCAGAACGGTCTCAGCGGTAGGCATTTCCATCCCTACTGTTTCCTGGAGCGTGGATTACTTGACTTTTGAACCTGTCTTATTTTTTGAATTATGTCCTTTAATGAGCTGGAAAAACTGATGAATGGGGTGGATTTCTTAATGACATTACGGTAGGCTTGATGCAGCTTCCGACCTAAACGGACTCCACGCGGCCTGAGCGGGGACAAAGGCAAATAAGCAAGGTTTTTGAGGGCGCGGATTAGGTACTACCCAGCCTGTTCCGAGCTTGGGACAGGCAAGGCTCCGAGGGGCCTGCGTGATGTAGGGATTCCATCCACACTGTCTATCTAATTTTAAAAAATGATTTTAGTATATAAGACCAAAAATAAGGAAGATAAAAGTCTCAGGTGAACCACAGAAATTTTGGATCGAGATGACATATATATTTTTTCATTTCATCCATATGTATACAACCATATCAACGGGTTGGGTGGAAAATAAACAACATGGTAGGCCCTAAGAAGGTTTCAATGGTGGGTGCCATTAGAACCTCTCCTTCCTGTGGTGTGGTCTAATTGAGACTTTTATTTGTCTTATTTTTGGATAATAATCTAAAATGGTATGAAAAAAATGAAAGGACGGTAAAAGTGGATTGATTTTGGTGCCTACGGTAACATTTGTGTAGAACCTAAATAACAAATCCACTGAAGCCCATGAAGATAGAACATGATAAAAATCGTGCCCATCCAAAACTCACATGGGCCACTCCATATGCAACAATGTGAAAGTATGTTCAAACCTTTAAATTCTAATGGGGTGGCCCACTTATGTTTTGATTGGCATTATTTATGGATATTCCTCTTATCTCAGTTAGGAAAATTTCACTGATGGGTTGGATGTCATATACACACTATAGTAGGTCACTATTAAGAACCTAGCCAATACACCAAAAACCCTTGGACTGATGAAATGCATAAGCTATGCTATTGACCTCTTCTCCGTAACAAAATCAGGTAGAACATAGCTGTCAGCGAGATTTCTCTATAACAAAATCGGGTGAGAGCACACCCCTTAACGACTTTGTTGCTATAAAAAACTTACATATAAACTTTTTGGGCGGGCGCCAAACAAGAAGGCTAGGCCACAACTATTATAAAAGACTCAATGTAAGAAATATGCACATGCCCAAACAGCTAAATCCAACCGAACAAACTCGACCACCCCTATACAATTAAAAAGAAAATTTTGTTAAGATGTCTTTATATTTATATTTTAGGAAGGATTTCTCTGTTGCTAGTTCTGAACCATAGTTTATTCTTCATATTGGTTGACTGCCATTGCCATTTACCTGAAAATGCAACTGCTGTGATTGGTGGAGATGGTACTGAGTTAGTTGAAATTACAACTGCTCTGCGCTACTTGGATAATTTGTTTGCTGATCTTTCTTGCAATGATCCCATGTTTTATGCATGTGTTCTGTTTGCTTTTGCTTCTTTCATGATTCTGTAGTTTCCAATGTGATTAGTCTATGCCTTTATGTTCCTGTATCAGTCTTGAAGTGTTGCTTGTTCCTGTTCCCAGCTCACATGCCCTGCCAAATACCATTATTAAAATCCTTACTTGAGATTCGCACTCTTAGCTTGAAAATTGTCTTATTTCTTTCAAAATGCCCCAAGCTTAGTAAATCATTCTAGTCAAAATGCCCTTTAGTCAGGATGGTCCCAGTTGAGAACTTCCCTGGAAAGGGTTGAGAACGTCTAATCTAAGAGTTTTTTTTTTTTTTTCAGAATATATATAATGAGAATTCATAGGAAAAGGGGTGTCAATGGGCTGGGTGCCGAGCCAACTCTATCTAAACCCGACACGTATTGTACAACATAGGCCTCAGCCCTGTCAAAGCCCGTGATGAACCAAAACAGTGTAACCCGATCCCAAGCCCGAGCCCGTCTAAGATATTTATACTGTTTCTTAGATGGATCAAGGAATACAAAACAAATATAATTGAGGTTTTGGGTAATTGAAGTATCAATCTGATTTGTTATCTTATGATTCTAAGAGCATGTTATTTTCTACAGAAGTTTGGAGAGTTTTAAAATTCTAGGGGCAGATAATGAAATTCTCTTTTTGCAATGGATGGTTTGAAGTCAAAAATAAAAAATAAAAAATGCATTATATGACTCTTTCCATGAAAAAAAAAAAGGCTACGAAACAAATATAAGAATGCAACAGAATAAATGAGAACTTTTAGATATTGTATATATTATAAAATTGCTATTTCATACTTAATGGGCTTGTTCCGGATGGGTTTATGGGCTGTTGTACTTAACTTCCGACCAAAGGAACTTCATGTGAGCGTGGGGACACAGGCAAGTGGCAGTCGTGAAAAAACATATCAAATCGGCACGAAAATAAACCAGGGTTTTGATAGCGGAAGCTGATTGCGTCCTACCCCGGCGTGAACAGACTAGGTCCAGGCAGGAGATCTGTGGGGGCCGCACCGTGATATATGGAGCCAGGATAGACTAGATCCATCCAGGAGATCTGTGGGCCCACCGTAATATATAGAGCCTGGACAGACTAGGTCTGAGCAGGAGATCCGTGGGGCCCACTGTGATAGATGGATCTTATCCACGCTGTCCATATCCATTTTACTACATCATTTTAGGATGTAACCCCAAAAAAATGATCTCATGGATTTAAAGTTTTTATCTTCCTCTCATTATATCCCTTGAGGCTCTTCTCCGTGTCATGATTGCCGACTGATATGATACATGGACTGAATCATTGACCGTTTATATGGCTTTATTAATGGAATCTATCCGTTAATCCAGACCATTGGTAGGTTGAGCCTCACAGCAGGTGGAGCAGTCCTTGTAAATAACCTCTACATGCATGACAATCCTAATTTCTCTCTTCGTGGCCTATCGATGGATTCCTAAAATTCTAATCTCTCACTTTGTGGCCTACCAATGGATTCCCAATAAGAGAAATACAACAATCATACACGTTCAAATGCAAAAGGTCATAGTATTGACTGTTTGGATCTTCTAATCAGATAATTAATTCATGCAACATGCTAATTAGATGATTATCCTAAACAGATCAATGGTCTGGATTAGAAAACCATGAGCCCCATCTGTCAGAATTGAAAACGGATAGACTTCTTATGAAGATAGGAGACCATGTATGATATTATTCCCCTTCCTTGCATAGCTAATCGCAGCGCTTATACAGACCAATGCGTTGAACTAAATTGCGATTGGTTCGTATAAATGATCAGGTGCGTTCATCACGTGGGGCCACCATAAAAATGTTGGGCGGGACCATTCTTCAAGTGCTCCTGCATCAGAAGAATGGGCAGGTACAAGAAACTTGTGTACCACCTGATGAGCGGATAGCCTGATTTTGGTCCAAGGCATAATTACGGTGGGCCCGACCCGATGATGGTCCAGAGCATGACAACTTCGCCACGTACGCACGGGTGCAGTAATCACCTCTTCATTTTCTCCTGAGTTGCGTGTATGCAGAGTATCCTCGCATCCTCTGTTTGTAGAAGGCCCAACGGTTGGGTGATCCGGACCGATGATCTGATTCGGCCCCACGGTGCGCGGAGCTTGATGCAAATATCTCTTCATTTGCACAATCCTAATCCTTCAATTGATATCCTGTGCAACGAGGAGATAAAAGGAAAGAAATACAGCATTGGTTTACTTCAACTGAAAAAAAGGCCCAACATTGGATGGCTAAGATCTACCAAAGTTGGTGAGCTACGGTCCGCACATCACATGAATAGAATGGCTCACCGAGACATGGGCACCTGAGTAATGAATGGGACTGGTTTTTATGTCTCCGACCTAAATGTTGGTGTGGCATCTAACGGTTGGATTGAATTTCCTATGGTTATCACAGTGGGCTCTATAAAAATCAAAATTGCAACTCTCTCTATCCCAGCTGTTTTCCTTTGACGGGGCCACTCGAATAAGGTCATCTTAATCTTTTAGTCCTAGGCCTAACATGAGATGAGGCATCTAATGAATGGAGATGGTTTTGCATAAACATCAAGATGGGCCCCGTAAAAAATAAGGGTAAGTTTCTGCCCAACTGTTTTCATCTGATATAGGGCCACTTGAATAAGGTCAGCTTAATCTTTTAATCCTAAGTCTAACATGAGATTAGGCATCTAATATTGAATGGAGTGGGTTTGCATAAACATCAAGATGGGCCAGTTAAAAAAAGGGTAAGCATCCCTGCCCATATATTTAAAAGAAGTAATATTTAATGAAGGATATCCTTAGTTTTTACGCACTCATTATGATGGGCATGTTAGATCCACTCCGACCATTAGATGTGTATTTATAGAATAGGCCTAGGTCCAAAACATATGGCTGAACCTTAACTCAGGCAGACCACATCAAGGGAAACAATTGGTAGAGAGAACTTCCCCTTGATTTTTAGATGGCCAGAGTGATGTGAAATCCACTCTAACTGTTAAATATCACACCAATTTATGCCCTATGCTAAAAAATCAGGGCAATTTGTAATGCAGGTGAGGTTATGCTGAGGGAAATAGTTGGGAAGGTGAGTTTTGCCATGTATACTTTTTCTAGTCCACTTGAATCTTTGAGAGGATTGATTTGTGTACCCTGGGTCTAACTTGAGGTGATGTACCTGATGGTTGGAGGTGGATTTTTTTTTTGTTCACACACACCCTTGCACCCACGCACACCACAATGGGTACTCAAACACATGGACCTCTGATGTAGAGCGGGTTGCAGATACTTTCATGTCCAAGATGTATCAAAGAAGGCCCGATTAGAGGCAGAAGTCATCGAGACCTTTAGAACTTTAAAACAGACATATTTCACAAATCAGAATGAGTTCCTCAACGTAATATATATGATTTTGGGGTAGGACAAGCTACTTTAGCTAACCAACCCAGCTAGCCGGGTTGCCAACGCCAAATTTGCGAGATTTCATTAGATCGACTGTTGAATTTCTTGTTTATTTCCGTTTTTACTATTTCTAGTAAGTTTTGATTTAATTGTCACTTTTCATCCGTTGGGCTTTGGGAGTTGTGTCCAACATGAAAAGTGTTTTAAAAAATTAGGAGAAAATGTGGTTAACCCACATAGGACACTATAAATAGTAAATTTATCATTTATAGTAACTTACGAATTTTAGAAATTTTAAATTATAATTTAATTCATAAACTTCTTCCAAGTCTTGGTATCCTTATTTAAAGGGTTGTAAACTCATTTATTTGAGCTATCAATATTCAACAAATTTATTTTGACTTTTTAGAATTATTTCTAGTTTCTATTTTTTGGCGTGGATTCGAGAAGTCTCTGTGAAGAGTCTAGAGAAGCTTTGTGGATTCGAAGTAATTATCCTCCTGAGGAAGATAGTGATCGAACTCATCACGTTCATCTCTGCATCAACCTCAGTGTTGAAACCCTTGCGAGACTACCGCTAAGCCATGAGTAAGGACTCATTTGAGGTGGATTTAACATAAACATCTTTGTGGCCTTAACCAAGTGACTGCCCAACTTGGCTCCAAATTTAATTAAGGGAAGGTGCTCCAATGGGGTAGCTTATGGAAAACATTTTTGAAAAGAGTATTGGAATGCAAATTTCATATTAAGCCTGTAGGTTCTTTATGTAAAATTCCCTTATTATTTAAGAAATTTAGAAAAACCTGTATATTTAATATGAAATTTATAGAAGACTACCTAGTTAAAACAAAACTTACATTTCGTTACCTTTTTAGAAAAGGTTGTCAAAAGGCTATCTCATTAATCAATATAATTATCATTCCACTATCATCAACGCTGCCTTACCAGCAAATGGGTGGGAGGGCCCCTTTGTTGTTTATGTAAAACTCACCCATCCACAAGGTGCACCATCCAATGTTAGGCCAATGACCAAAAAATTAGCTCCATCCATAGGCAAGTACTCAAATATTATCTCCGTCAGTGAATTAGGTGGAACAAATGATAGGAAACAATGTATAAAAGAATGCTTATCCTCCAAACTGTTTCCATTTGTGTGGTCCATGTGAATCATGCATGGGTATGATATTTTTTCCATATGCATAAATTTTTGTGTAGAATCTAATGGTTGGAGTGGATTTAAATAATTATTAGGGTGATCTATATAAAAATGAAGGGTCAACATCTATAAGATAACTATTTCCTTCGGTAGGTGATCCTGTCTTGGGCCTAATAATATTGGACTAAATATCCAATGGTTAGAGTGGTTCTTACATAAACACCACGGTGGGCCTGTTAAAACTAATAGCGACATCCCATACAATTCTCTCCTAAATAATCTATTTGTACCATTAGAGAGGGATGCAGGAATTTGATTTTTAGTGGGGCTCATGATGATATTTACGAGAGATCCACTCTAACCATTAGATGTGTAATCTCAATTTAGGTGTAAAGCCAAAACATCAGATTGGCTTGTAACTAAGGTGGGCCATGCCAAAGAAAACAGTTTACAGAGAAACATTCACCCTTGATTTTTTTAGGGACCGCTATGATAACTATACAAAATCTACTCTATCGATTAGATACCACATAAAAATTCAGGACCGAGGCATAAAAATCAGCCCATCTGTAATTCAGGTGGGCCATACCAACCCTTGATTTTATGACGAATTCACTCATCCTTTTTCAAATTTAGTAATGCAGCGAAACAAATTTGCACCATTGTCTTGGAGAAATGATCCAGCGCTCAGACAGCACTATGAGTTACAGTGCCCCTAGTTGGATTCGGATACTTGGAAAGCCAATGCATTGATCTAAACTGTTCATTAAATGTACTTTTTGTTGCATGGTAGCCCATAAGATGTGTTCTGAACTAACAGACAGTTTAGATTGATTGATGGGGCTATCCAAGTGAATCCATGCAACTAGCTGCACTATGAGTTAAGAGGTGACAATGGGCTGGGTTTGGGCCAGGTCAGACTAATGGTGGGTGCCCAACATCTAGACATAAGGCCTAGGCCTAGTCTGAACCGAGCATGGGCCTAACACTGTATGTGGAAGCCTGAGCGGGAAAAAAAAAAGGGCCAACCCAGCCCATGACAAGTCCATTTAGGAACGGTTTGGAACGTAAGTTACTTAAGATAAGCTACTTATGTGATAAGTAGCTTATCTTGGTTTCTTCTTGTTAATGAGATATGTAGCATGTTTAGTAAACAATGTACTTATTAACCAAGAAGTAGAAAGTCATGTTTGGTTTTCAGCAACACAAGTATTTATATCTCAAGTATGCTTAGTCCTCCTTACATTCACTGTCCATTATGTTGGGTCAACCTTTGATGTGGATTGTTCATTGTGTGGATCCACCTAAGACTTGAGTCCTTACAATTTCAGGTAGGAAAGAAAAAAAGGGTTAACCAACTTGGTAGTCACACAACACATATAGCAAGATGGGCTAGGGGGTTTCAATGGTGTGGGTTTAAATCCCCATGGTTTTTATGTTGTGGGGTTTACTGACTAGACCCTGTAGTGTTTCAACTATATAGAGATTCTATCCTAATTGTTTTTTACTAGTGGACCCATTTAGCTTGGATGGCAAACACCTTACAGTGGATCCCAGCTGTGGGCTCCTTTTCATTGGACCCTAGTGAGGCTAGGGTGGTAGGCATCACATAAATAAGAAAACGGATGGATAGCATGGATAAACATGTATTGAGAGGTGGGCCATCAGGGCACGTGGAATGGTGGGTGTCATTGCTTCCTACTGTTAGTGGTACTGGGTTTAATTTGATGGACAATGTGGATTTCTCAAAATTATAGTGGGTCCCACTGTCCCACGTGGTTAGACCCACACTCAAAAGGACCTGACAAAGTCACAAAAGGGATGGAGAGGGATGATCTAACACATATGACAGAGTGGTACTTCATAGAGAGGTTTCAGTGGTAGGTGCTTGGTCACCACCGTAAGATGGTGGGGCCCACGGCTGAGATTTAAATCTGCCACAGTTTGGGCCTAAAAAATGGATGGACGATGTGAGCATCACATACGTTAGTGGGGTCCACAAACTGGTGGCCCACTAATGATACATTAAGTTGGTGGTCACGTCAACTGCGTCTATATACCCAGCAACAGGTTGGGTTGCAAATATCAACAACCTTCAGTGTGACCAACAAAAACAAAGAAAATAATTTGCTTTTGGAAGAAAAAAAATAAAACAGACTGAAATAAATAAGGTATATTTTCTAAAAAGTTATTTATTCTAATTTAATGGTCAAACTAACTTGATTAAGAAAAGTAACTAAATGACTTGCATAAGTTAAAAAAAAGTTATTTATTTGGTAGTATCCAAATGAGCCCTTAATGTCCTTTCCATCTAAATGATGGTTTAAAAATACATGTTTGCCTCTCCATATCATGAAAACAGAATATGAACTAGAGCCAAACAACAACAATAAAATGTAGCACTTCATAGCCGCTGGATTTTTCTTTTATCATGCTCAATATTTTAGGACCTAAACCGCCGTTCATCCAACCATCAATTCAATAAGTTGAACCCTTGTCCAATGATTCCACTCAGAAAACTTTCCCATCTTAGAATCGTTAAATAGAAGTGTTTGGCAATAATTTACTCCTAACATTTGTACTTTGGGTGTTTAGTTTATGATTAGATGTCATGGTTTTGACCATTGATAAGTCTAATTTTCATTTCCATATAAGTAAAAAGATGACCTTCCCATAGAATTAGGTTTCCAGTTATGTAGCCTATTTTGGTGGACATTTGGATCCAAGCTAATCTAGCCATTCTGTCTGGTCCAGTATTAATGATGAATGGTCCAAACGGGCGGGCCTGTAGGATTTGACGGTTTACACAATCTTGAGACCTTCGTGCAAAGTTGATAATGAATAATCTACATTCAAAGGTCCACCTAACTACTATTGAACAGTGAGGATCTGATCACCCTCTCTAATTTTATAGTTAAGATAGTGCCCAAGTTACCGTGAATGGCTTTGATTGTCCAAAAGTGGGCCATATGCACAAACTGAGGATAAACCCCCCCTCCTCTTTTTTTTTTTGAGAACTTTTTTTATGATTATTTTTATGAGGGGGGGGAAGGATAGATTAGGCATGAGTTACCTTATCTCATTGGATATCTTCTGTTACCAAATGTGTCTTTGATTGTATTGAGTTTCAAATCACTATATATATATATATATATATATATATATATATATATATATATATATATATATATATATATATATATATATATATATATATATATATATATATATATATACAATGATATATATAGCGACAATCGGGAATCTATTTCATGGTCGAGCTGATGTGGGCCCCACCGTGATTCCGTCACAAGATCCACATCGGATGCATGATGGATGCCATCCCTTGAAATTACCCACACGGCCCAAAAATCGGCCTGATCCATTACCCTCAAGGTGGGCCATACCATCGAAAAAGCATGCATACATGAAAAAAACTAAAAAAACTTGGTAGAGCCCCACTGTTGTGACCATACACTATGTAGAAACTTATGGTCTAAAATTACATCCAAGTGTGGACACATGATGGATGGTGTTGATTTGTGAAAAAACGTCTCGAAAGCGTCCCCACAAATGATTTGAATGTTTCAATGGATCTGCTGGCCCCTCTCAACTTAATGCTGTGGTGTATATATATACAAAGTCACGGATTGACTTGAATTTTCAACTTGTGAGTTTTGGTCCCTAGTTGGGCATTAGAATGGTGTAAAAAACTCTTGTTGATTTTCAATATGCATCATGGTGGGGCCCATACCTACTTAATAAATGACGATGTGGCCACACCATATTAAAGTTATGGATTCGTTTATCAAATGGCATTGTACCTTTTTGAATATATATATATATATATATATAATATATATATATATATATATATATATATATTTACACATACAATGAGCTCGAGTAAAATCTACTTTAACCATGAGGCCGAGTTATATAAAATTCACCCGATGTCGTTTTAACTCTAAATCCTCGGCCGAAATGCCCATTTTACTTTTTTTTTACCACAAGGCATGATTAAAGGTACCTCATATCCGTGACTTTGTGACAGATCCACGTTATATGTATCCAATCCATTATCGGAATAAATTACACTAATTAAAACATTCAAAAAAATGTGGGGGCCTATTGAAAATGATCAAAACCGTCCCCCATCATGTTATCCCATTGAATGTTCTTTAATTTCCACTTTTCGTGGTATCCATCCATTATTACTTGAGGGTCCAAAATTATACTGACACACGATTAAATTGTGTATAAAATATGTACTTAATAAAGATGGGTACACATATTAAATGGCCCACGTTTATCAAATGGCCCGGGAATTGAATATTTTTTTAATAAAAAAAAATGAGACAAATATACTTATTTCTCCCTAAATCTTCAAGTAAAATCTACAACTGTCCACCCCGCATTTACTTGTCACCTTCATCTATAATCGTCGTGCGCTCAATAGCTCATTTTTTTTCCTCATATATATATATATATATATATATATATATATATATATATATATATATAACGGACAACAACATGTATATGCCAGAGTATGTGACCAAAGTGGTTGTTACGTTTTATTTATTTATTTACTTTTCAAGGTACCCCCAGTAAATAAATAAATAAATAATTCATTTCTCATTCTCTCTCCGCCCCCGTACGACTCCACATTCTTCTTATTGATGGTGCAAGAGCTCGAAGAGATCGATCAACTTCTATTGAGATTGAGAGACAGAGTCATTGGGCATTTAGAAGGAAAGCGCCCTGTTTTGAAATGAGATGGGACCACCGAGAAGACGAAAGTGGATTTACATACAAGTCGATGCGGGCCCACCCTAATCGATGGGCACCATTCATGGCTGACGTTTCCGACCTCTGCATCCCATTTCAATCTGAGACGTGAATCCAGTCACTAGTATCCGTGTCAACGAATAATGATCACGAAATATGACCTCTCCTTGATTTATGTGTGAGCCTGGAATGAGGTGGGTGTGTGTGTATGTAATAATAAATTTTGAAAATCAAACTTTTGATCCGGTAAGTCATGTACAGGTGAAAATAAGTATGCAATTGAGACGGTCACCATCCAAACTTTTTATTAGATATGGCATCACAAATCATTATGGCAACAATAGTTGGTTAAATGTTTACTCTATTCGGATAAATCCTAGTTGAGTTTTCACATAAAATGAATTTTTAGGAAAATTTTACTATTTTTGTGGAATTAACATTTTTAAATATTTTTTAGTTTTAGGCCTTTCTTTCCTTTTATGAAACTGAATTTTAGTTATACTAGACATGGAGGATCATTGACTTAATTGAAATCAGAGTTATTTGTAATTTTTATTTTTCATAAAATTAGGGTTGGCATACCTAGAGTTTTATTAGTCTTTGGTTTTTATTAAGTTAGAAATCTTTGTATTTTTGGTAATTTAAATTTTAGTTTATTTTTTCTTTATTAATGGTGTAAGGAGACCATGCATTAGAAGATGATCACTTATTCAGGCTTCGAATGCTGTTTAGAATTTATTTTAAACCATGCTTTCTTTTTAAGTGGATTAGAAAATCTCAATGGTGGTCCAAATGAGGAAGTTCCGTGAATTCGAATAGTTATCCTCTTGACACAAGGAAAGAGTAATTTGAATTTCTACCTTTGGCATGTATAACGACTTCCTCATAATCGAAGTGGTGGCACGTGACAATATGGGAGGGTCTTGATATGTTTATCAAGTACAACACCTTGTAACCTGCAGAGACTTTTTATTCCTATTTTTTCTTCTAATTTAATGGTTGATTACTCACCACTCTTTTAAAGACGAAAAGGAGTGGTTAGAAATAAATTCATTAATTTAAATAGATTAACTTCCATATATGATTTTCTAATAAGTTAATATATTTTAATAAAAAGTTGTAAAATTTAATTACTGTCAAAATAGTTATTTGATGAATAAAAAATCTTAATATATATATACCTTCTATATATTCTATTATATTACAAATAATCTTTCATGGGAAATATACATGTGAATCATATACAAAAGTATAACTAAAATTTAATTCCCAACTAGGAAACATTAAAATCTCATTAATATTCTAAAAATATTTAAAAGTTTTTCTAATTATAAAAATATAAATAAAAAAGTAACTCAAAATTTCTTTTCTGCCCCCGTAGTGACGCCCCTGTTTCTAACCCAAACTCGACCTTCTTCTATGACCACTATGTGCATTTCACGAAGAGATCGATCAACTTTTAGTAAAGATTGATAGGTTGACACACCGATGATGCACGGATCAAAAGTTATGGTCAATTTACGACGTGCCCCTCACTTTCAAATGTCAAACTCAACTCGCCATACCTCTCTCTCCATAAGTATACATGCTCATCTAAAATCACTTGACTCCCCACTTGAAATGTGAAACTCTCTCTCTTACATCCAAGAGACTTGGCACATGAGTCCATCATAACCACGGCCGCCGATGTTCCCCACAAATTAGTTATTTTCATTTTTACTGGTGCGCATTCCAAGCTCTTGAGCGACATAAGTACATGTACTCATGCTTTTCTTGACTTGACTAATATTAATCACCTTCCATCACATCTAGACACACCATACATGTACTCATGTTTTCCCAACTTGACTAATATTGATCAATTCCTATCACATATCCTTATATATCTCATATATTTTTATAGGATAATGTGAGCAATTAGGTGGACTTGCCCCACCATGACGGGATCAATGTGATTTTGTATATCTTGTATAGGATATTTTAATTATTGGGGGCCTCATCGAGCACATTCTCCATTGAACCTGCAACATTAGCTTCAATCTTCAACATATTCACATCATATATTCTTTCTTTTGGGCCCTAATGGATATATATGTCTTGTTTCCTCAAAAGTGTTTAAAAAAGCTTCAAGTTCGGATCATAATGATCGGTTTCATCAACTTTAGAAAGGCTTGGGTTGGTTCTGAATGTTTCATAGGGGTGAGGATAATCTTTTACCATCTTGTGGCCCACATAAAGATAAATCAGGTTATCTAGATCCCATGTGTATTAATATTATTTTGCTGAGGTAGATGACCAAGTAACATGTGACGCCCTCACCATGTCGACCACAGACATTACTTCATCCTTATAATATTTACCGCATCCAAAAAGATATACGACATCGTTCGGTTACCTATGCTTTATTACCTCTATATATCCAATCATGTATATGGAGATGATGTCTTAATTTATATATATTTTTTTTGTAATGCATGTAAGGCCACCATTTTTTTGCCGCCATTTTCATCGCCCACCACATAGATGATCACATTAATTTTTTTTGGTATGGGTACACTTGATTAGATAAATAAAGATCTAACTCATCTTCATTATCCCAAATTTACACTACACTTTCTTCTTCATGTGATTGCAAGAGCCTCAAAGAGATCGATCTAACTGTATCGTGATTTACACATCATTGGTGGAAAGCTGATCTGGTTTTCTCTCTCTCTCTCTCTCTCTCTTCTTGATGGTCGATGGACCATGGCAGCTCACCTTCATGAGCTCCACTCGATTCTCTCTTCACAGCCCCACCATCCGTACGATCGCATCTCTTAAAGGTAATCATTCCTTCCAACCATGGGATTGTACCGATTTTCACTTCCCAACATTCATCCCAGGAAATCCCAACCTTTTCACCACTACAAAACCCACGACCAACGCCTGAAAATGACAAAAAGGCCAAAGTTCAACATCTCATTCGAGCAACCGCTCTTCCTCACTATCATTGGATGAACTCATTTCACAGCTGGTGCATCGACCTCTGGTACTTTTACTCATCGATCCCCCATTGATTCATTTCTCCTTTCGAGTAAGAGAGCTTTGCGGTACACAATCATCGATTCTAAATTAATTTGAAATTCAGATTAAGTGAATAAGTGATCATCTTCAGTTGTGCATCTCCTTACACCATTAATAAAGAACAAAACCGAAACTCCCTAATTCGTATATTAAAAAATAGCAAAATTCTAACCCTAATAGAAAAGTCCTAATGGGTAAAACTCTTCTAGCCCTAATTTCTCTAAATAGAAATTACTTGATGTTTCACTAACGAAGAGTCCTAGTAGTAACTATTGAAGTTATTTCTAAAAGGAAAGAAAATCTAAAGATCTAAAAATATTTTACATACGAATCGAATTACTAAAAATCAAAATTTTCCTTTTAATTATGGTTTTAAATCTCTATTGAAATGCATAGCTGATTTCTACGAAATTCCGACTGGTATGAAAACCCCTCTATTTTGGTCGGAGATTCATTCCTCGAGATGTCCTTTTCATGAAAATGGGATCGAAGGCCGTACACCTTGCTGACTCATCTTTTGGTCAATTTCCTGGTCCCACCTCTTTTTTAATCAACCAACCATCATCCTGTTATTCATTGTGCTAGTGAGGTCCCGGTTTATTATGTTGTCTTGGAGTATCTGCTGCCCATTGCCATTCATTTGCTACTCTTCAGAGCATATCTGCGTCGCATCCTACAGTCCATTGGGACGTTGCTTTTGGTCTTCTTGCTTGGATCAGGTAACTCTTATTAGTGAATAGTAGGGCTTTTGATAGTGCTTTACTTTAGAAATCTACCAAAATTGTATATGCCATCGTGGCCCCACCATGAAGATCGCCTCGTGCAGACATTAGGTTGGTACACTTGTCAGGTGGGCCACACATGTACATCAATTTTAGACTGTTGTCAGTTCTGATCTAAATCTCCAGTGTTTCTGTATGTGGTGGCCCACTTGTTTGGTGGACTGATCTGATTTTTTGTGTCAGGTGATCTTCATTGTTTTGGGCCACTGTATGCACAGTCTTGAATGTTCTAGGCATGACTCGTTTGCACATGAACTAGGTTCGGGACTAAAACCATAAGTAGATTCTAAGAGGATAAGGTCTTTCATTAGATGTTTCTTTTATAATTAGAATTAAGGAGACGGGAAATGATTAAAAAGGGAAAGCAAAAACAATGATAAAAGAAGGGTAAAAGATAGGATTGAAGAACCTTTCAATGTTGCTACCTTTAAGGTTGCCCCATACTATTATATCAGTTTCCAAGTAGGTTAAAAGCAAACCTGCCTCCAGGACACAACAAGCCCAACCTCTTGATCTGAGAATTGTGTCCTTATATTTGCAAAATCAAAGTAGGTGCCTACCAGACACAACAACCTCAAATATGCCCAAGACTAAGAGAAATTACTAAGTTGTGTTATTCAGACTAGGATTACAGAATAGCAGAAAACCAATGCTTGGTCTAAGAAAGCAGAGAGATAGAGAGAGAGAGAGAGAGAGAGAGAGAGAGAGAGAGAGAGAGAGAGAGAGAGGCTTAGAGTGTTTGGAGCATATTCAGTTACTCTGAATAGATACACACCCCTTCACCTGCTTTTTGATGGGTTTGCTATATTTAGAAATCTGCCACCTACCCTATTCAAATTACAATAATCTCTAGATCCAACCCATCTGATCACACCTAATTGACCCAGGGGCACAATCCAACAATCTGATCAAGCAAGTGCAAAGTGTGCTTCAAGTGCCCTTCCACATGCACGCACCACAATGGCCTCAGGCACTCACGTGCCTGCTGATGGGTTTGCTAAGCACCTATGAGCAAACACAGTAATACGAGAATACTATACTAGAAAATTAACCTTTAATGAAGCTTAAAATATTCCCTTGCATTTCTGATGTGGGACCATTTTAAATGACAAAAAAGGAGAGAGATGCAAAAAACACAAAGTCCTTTTCATGAAAACAAAACCACACCTTTTCTCATCTTTTCAGAATTTCCATTTTCTTATTTTAATACAAAATCCATCATTGTTTTCATATCTACAAAATTAGCATTGAGTTTTAATCAAATAAGTGGTCCATTTATTTGTTTATTTATTTATTTATTTTGAAAAACACTGAAATAAACTGTATTTAATCATTGAGTTTTTAATTTTTAAGGTTTTTACCTTCATTACTTTCCTCCATTTGGTTTTTGTTACCTTCTTATTACTTTTGGGCACATTTGTGTTATTTGAAAATGCAACAATGATCAAGAGCCTTTGTGTGATGTAGAAGGTATACCAGTATTGTAAACTGAAAAATTACATTATATAGTTCTTTAATATAGCTCTACACTTCACAACTTGAAAATTACCATCCTGCAGTGACCGCATCACTTCCTGGATTATTCATCTGTTTTGGGTGGAATCCATCCAACTCAGAGCTGTTTTTCAATTACAAGTTCTGATATTTCATATATTCTACAGTTTCCCCTTTAAAAACTTGGAGGACTTTCCCTTTTTGATGTGTGTTCTGAAGTAACCACAGTTTTCAGCAATAATTAGAAGGATTTATAACCATGGTCCTTTTCTAAATGCTACAAATATGATATACAGAAACACATACAACACTGAAACAACATACCACTTAATTCCACTAGTTGTAGCTATTGCAATTTTCAAAATTTGAACAGTAAATACAGGAACTCCCTCAAGCCTTCTTCTATGTTCTGTGGGATCATCTTAAGAAGCTTCTTCGCTGCTTTGTCCTGAAAAAGAAGCAAATCATTCCATATAAATGGTACCATATAACATGAGAATCTCTGTTTCTTACCCGTTTTTTGCTTGGAACAAATTGAAACATGTGAGACCTTTCCTGCATAACAAATGGTAAACAATGTTGAAACTAGACCAAGGAAAATGATCATATAGCGATAGTCAACACAAATGAGTACATAAAGATGATGCAAGTAGATATGTCATGTAATTAGCAATTTGGCAACTGAAATAAAATTGTTTATGGAACACAAAGTCTCATTTTCTAAAGGACTTTAATTGTCCAAAAGAAAATAAATAGTCCTACAAGTCTGCACCTTTCAAATGTCGACTGATATTGCAGTAGAATTATAAAACATATGCAGCTTTGTTAGATAATACGTACTACAGGGAAGGTGGAAGAGAGTCAATCATTTGCACAAAACTTATTCAACTCAAAATTATAGAGTCATACTAAACCTCCTTGAGTTGTGGATACCTTATGGTTAGTTGACAATATTCTAGGAAACGTGACATCAATTTGTTATTTATGGCTAAATCAAGAAATCTCGCATCAAAACCTTTTTCATGAGTCTCATGATCTTGCTTTTTAAACTATAGAACACAGATAGATGTAGATATAGACAACCTACAATAATTGGATCATTCGGAAAAACTAGAGTACCCAACTCAGATGCTTGGACATTTGCATAAGGTATCCGCTACATAGAGACTTGGAATTCTAATTCAAATGGGGCTTTGAACTCCTGACATAGTTTTGTTGAACCATTGTTTTTTTTTTTTTTTCTTTTCTTCTTCTTTCTTCTTCTTCTTCTTCTTCTTCTTCTTTTTTCTTCTTTTTGACAAGATTGCTCACTCCATTCAGAAATTGTATCTGCTAATGAGGCACCTTATACGATTTTTTAATGTACTAGATGATGCATGGTTTGTTTTAAGATTAAAATATGTAAGTGGTTGTTTTAAGTTATCAAATTTGAAGAAAAAAGTCAAACTTGTGTACTAGTTGCTATTTTCTATGGACTGTTTTGTTTTGTTTATCATCTCCTCACTTTATGTAATGGATTAAGAGAGCTGTTGGTTTTATCCTCTATGAATTTTCCTTTTTTTGAATTTTAAGCATGAACTCTTTCAAAAATTGCAAAAACCTGTAGTTGCGGTCTCCTCTAAAATTTCGGTGCACCCACGAATGATCTAGGGCAAGGTGCTCCGTATCTGTTATGATACGCCCGTAAATGCCGATGTGTATAGGTAATGCCATGACCGTTATGCGATATGGGAGTGAAATGGGGCAGTTGGTTTTTTGGGACTATATCAGCCGTTATGGTGGCTGTAAAGGTCGTTACGGGGCATAATGATTGTTACCCCCATAACGGTCGAAAAACAACCACTTTATCTCTCTTCAACTTTTTCACTTTTCCCATTCCAAAAAGTCTCAGAGATCATTTTACAACAGATTTCAACCACTCATACTAAAGTTTTTAAGAATAAAACTATAAATTGAAGTGATTTGATCGAATAGATCTTGAAAAAAAATGAAAAAGTAGTATTTATGCCTTTTTTTTATTTCTAGTTGTAATGCTTGATTGTAATGTGTAAACATTAGATACATATAATCATGTTCACAAATTCACTAGACGACCAGATACAACATTCTCACTAAAGAGTGGACCGTTATATTACCATAGACATGTTCAAAACAAAAAATGAATACATATATAGAATATTTACATTGTTCTGGATTTTCTACATATTTTTTCATAATTTTTCGTCAAAAGAACATTTTCAACCGTTACGGGAGTCGTAACGGTCGTTAAGCCCCTGTATCGGCCATTAGGGCCGATACCCGTATTGGTAATGGTGGTGATTGTTACGGCCACCGTTACCAATACAACATACCTTGATCTAGGGTCTTCTACTGAGTGTTTTATGTGTCCAGATGGTACATTTTATTGCAAATATTACCTTTTTTTTTTTTTCTCTATTACACAACCTGTGTACATCTTGTGCATGACCCTGCCTATGATTGATAATTGCAGTTCTTATCTTGGTTTCACATTGAATCTCTTATTTAGTTGGGAATCATTTCGCAAAGAATCATGGATTAGATCTACACAAGGTTGTGTTCAAACAGGCTATTGATGTAGGTCTCAAAGTCCGGTTCTGTAAAAGTGGAGAAGCTTATGAATGTCGAACGATACTCCTATGTGATGCACATCAGCTCGACTGTGAGGTCTTTTGCTTTCAGTCATAAATGGATGGAAAATAGAACTTTGACAAAGTTCCAAAGTCTTACATATTACTTCTACGTTTTGTATTAGCCACTTGAAATTCTTGATACATATTGGCTAATATGATATGAATTTGTCAATAATCTGCTGACCTCTACCAAAATAAAGGGGTTTGGATCTTCCAATCTGATGGAGATTTGTAGGGCATCCTCCATCTACAGTTCGGGCTCCAATCCTTTTATTTTAGATTACATCTTCTCTATGATTCTGGAAAGTTGCATTCCCATAGCTTTTATCATGACAACGAACCTTGAGTGAGCAAACAAGCTCCAATTCAAATACCTTATTATATGTCATTGAAGCTTTTGACACTGGATGTGTACTGTTTGGTAGCTATTGGCTCAAAACCTGGCAGAAAATTCAAGTCTTTTTGTGTTTTTTATTTTATTTTTGTGTGTGTGTGTGTGTGCAGGTTACGGGGGACTTGTTGGATCATCTAACTAGCTGGGATGTTGGAACATAATCTATTGTTGCAGTTTGATGTAGACCAGTGTATTTGGAAAAGTTGCACCAGTCCTCTATCTAGACCAGTGTATTTGGATGTAAGCTATTGCAGATTGCAATTTGTTATTGATTGTGCTTAAAAGATGAACTTCATTTCTCTGGCCTACTAATCACAGTGCTACGAAGGGAAACAACTTTGTGAATTTGATTAGGCTCACATGATAAGTTCTTGCCTTGTATTGATGTGGACGATTCGCAAAGAACAACACTTCACAATTGCCCGACGCAAAACTGAAGAAATTTACAGAAAATGCTATCAAATTCAAAATGGATGACAATATGTGGATTCATAATTTTCACACTATCCTTTGTGTTTATGTTTTAATTGAAATAAGCATAAAGTTTGAAGTTTACTGTTTTTTCTTTGGTTTTTCTATGAATGAAGCATACCTTCAATGTCATGATATTTCCTTTCTTGGCTTTTTGCAGATTGCTGAATTGTATGACTTTGATGATGAGAAGGTACATGTTGATTTCCCTAATTTTGATATTTGAGATGGGCACTATGAGTTGCTGCTAATGTATTTAATTCTTTCATAAGTTCTGTTTATTGATTTATTGCCTAAAAAAATGTATCCCCCCCCCCCCCATCATCATTTCCTTCATCTCTGTAACCCTCTCAAGGAGCTTCTGATTCCCGTCGATCTCTTTGTCCAAATAATCGGATCAATGTAAAATGGAGAAAATTGATCTCTCCTGCTTCTTCTAGATTATGCAAATTTGTTGTCCATTCGCAGAACCGATCCAATGATAGCAACTTTAGAACAGTTGGATTTAAGATGGATGGGATGGAAGTTGGATCAAGTTGGTTGGGAGAAGAATTTTTGGTTTTGCTGTTGCAACAACCACTGTGATTGCCATCAGCTGCGATTCCTTGGGCCTCGCGGAGTCTCTCATCATCGATTTCCCTGCTTCTTGTGGAGAGCTTGATCGACCTCGTGAATAGGATCTTGCTTCTTTAACTTCTTGTGGAGAGCTTGATCGACCTCGTGAATAGGATTGAGAGGGCCTATATGGTCCTTAGCCACTATGGTGGCGACAACTCCTTGCTAACTCTTTGGGAAGCCCTTCCGTTTGTTGCTGTCGTCAGTGGACAGGTTTGTCTCTCAATCTATTTCCATATACTTCAACTTCTTCATTTTTGTTGAGTTATGTGGTTTATACTTTGATTTTATTTCATTTGATTGCAGAATTCTGCAAAATCATCGATTTTGGAGAGCATCATCAGGTGGGATTTTCTTCTTAGAGGATTTGGTTGGAGTTCTGAATTTTTTATCCTTTTACTTTTATTATTTATTTTTTTGAGTTTTTTCTATAGTGGATCTTATGGTATTCTTGAAGGGATTGTCACATGTCAGTCATTGGTTCTGCAGCTGCACGAGACAGACAAAGGACAGATGGAGTATGTTGAGTTTCTTCACTCGCCAAAGAGGAGATTTTCAGGTTTAGGTAAATCTTGTTTTTTATTGCTTCGTAGATTCGATGTTTGATTTATGGGTCTTTTTTGCCCCGAACTCTCCCCTACATTGTCGCTACTTCTTGATTTTATTTTCATCTTGAATTCTCTCAATTCTAACTCGACGAGTACACGCATACAACAACAAACATCTTCAAGTAGGCAGAGGAACTGCAAAGGTGAAATAATTACTCTCTACTTGCCATTGATCCCATTGATCCGAATATATATTTTTATTAATGAAATAAGGTATTTCCACCAAGCTCTTTTTTTAATAATTATTTAATAAGTAGGTTGATTAGATTGTTGAATGAATACATGGATATGAAAAACTAACATTGAATCATAAGGGAATGGAAAACTACAGATTTCATCAGTTACTCTGCTCTACTTTCTAGTCCATGAATTTGTTTTTGTTTTTGTTTTTTTATTTTTTGTGAAATTCGATATGGTGGTTGATGAAGGATTTATTTATTTATTTATATATATGATGAATTCCGCCCCTTTTTCTCAATAATCAAGAAAATTAGAATTCCTCAAAAAATCATTTTCACTTGAAGGTATTCAACTCAGAGCTGTTCGCAAGCACAAATTAGGTTAACTTTGTACATGAGTCTGTCCCTCATTCTGGGATCTTTTGTCGCAAACTTCTCTGGAAAATAGAAATTAGCTATTGTTTCTAGCTTTTGATGCATTGATGATATAAAAAAGTATATTCTTCTTTTTTTTTTTTTTTTTTTTATGGGATGTGATTGTAGGATGTGCATTTCCAATATATTAACTGTAAGTTGCAGCTATCTTTGTTATCTACTAAAAAATTTCAGTAAAATTATTCTTATTCAATGTATAGAATGTGATATTTCTAACAAAAAACAATTAAGTCAATAACTTATAATGCATTTTGCATATTTACAAACAAGTCCGTCTGCAAACATATTAGATAGAGAATGTTAAAAATTCACCCTACAAAAAAAGCAAGGAACTTGTAACATTATGGTTAAGTTGGATTTCTGCCACCAATAACAATCCAGCCTCCGGTGATGGTAAACAATCTCAAACTTTAATTTTCTTTTGATCTTTTTTCCCAAAAAATCCAATTAGATTCTTGTTTCATGTACTTAAAGCATTACTAACATTACTTATTAACTTGAGCATCAGAAACAAAAAAAAAAAAAATGAATATGAATGCCTTATTAACATTATATTTGATAGTATTTAGCAGCAACTGGCAATGAGTATTGGTGCAACTCTTGTGACAGTGTGCTAGCAGTCTGTAGTGCTAAATCCTCTGTTTGTTGCAACTTAAAAGTAGTCCATGGGGATCCATATGTGCTGATGAGCACAGGACTTGCATGTCATCGTAACGCTTGTTGTGCATCGCCTTTGTATTCTTTTTTACGAAAGAGTTACCAAAGGTGCACTTGGTGTTTCTAGGATTTGGTTCATGAGGGAGAAGAAGTATCTTATCCATCATTGTTATTGCTAAGTTTGTAATAAAAACTTTCTTTGTTTTGTAACAATTGATGATGAAGCTGCACGACAGTAGGTGTGTTGTCAGCTCTGCAGATTTTACCTGTTCCCTGTTCTGCATAGCCTTTGGTTTGCTCATTTAAAATGTGGTGCTATATTTTGGTTTCGTATGTTAGTTTGAGAAAAGTGTTCACAATCAACAATTAATTTGATTTTGGGAGAAGAAAAGTAATTCTTAACTGATTCGTCTGCCATTGCATGGTTACTACACCCCACGCATCACGCATTGTTATAAAGATTAAGCTTTCCACTAAAGTTGAAATACTACTTTCTCACATAAAGTAACCTGGAACATTTCTAGAAAGACTGAAAAACAACAAATCTCCTTTAAACTCTCCCAAAGTGTAGTATTCACCTAATTATGATAAAATTCCCACATTCCTACATAAGGGTATCTACCCAAACATTTACCATATTTGTATTTTTCTAAAATCAGTTTAAATATCATTTCCAAACATAGGTTTCAGGAAATACAAAACCAACCATCCTTACAAAAGTCCTAGAATATGGGTGTTTGATCCTTATGGCCTAACTGGAAAAGAACAATCTGTAAATCCAGGAAAAGGGACTCTGTAAGACCTTGTAAGCATATGACAGGAGTAAAAGTATGTTCTGTCAACTAAAATTTTGAATAAGGCGATATTTATGTTCTATATTTGTATTTGGACCAACATGGCAAATTCTTTTAACGATATGCCACGAAACAAAACCGATCCATCAACCAAACTGTAGTGGTAAAATATCTATTTTTTCCTCCCTTGTATTTGTCTTTTTAATGCTTTTCCATTCCAGGAAACTTTGAAGAACATATTGGAAATTGGATATCCAAGAGATGACACTGGATATGAAAATTCACCTCAATCAGAGTATATTGACCTCCCCAGCAACATGCGTGTGTTCGCAGCAACATGTTAGCAGCAACCATTACTCACCAACAGCTTTGATTCTGTTCACTCATCATTACCTCCTAGCTTTGTCACACTATTGATAAGCTGTTCAACAGAAAATTTGAAAGGTATGATATGCAAACAAGAAGTGTTGTAGTCCTGGCATATTGCTGTGTAGATTTTCTTTTGTACATTGTTCAAAAAGCTTGTGGCCTGACTGAAAGCTTGGCTGAGTTGACCTGTTCAAAAAGCTGTCAAAACATTCAAAGTTGATGATTTAGAGTATAAGTAGTTTCAACCCAGCAATTTTCTGGCTTGTTGAAACTGAAGTGAAACTTTCAGTTTCTTGTGGGAATTGCTGGCATTTTGTTTGGTATCATCTTTTTGTTCATTCCGTTGACTCCTTTACTACTTCTAACATAAGGAAAACCCAATTGAAATTGGTGAACTTTTGGCTTGTTTTATTGGTTTCTGTTGGCTTGTAATTGAAAGGTCCCCTTCACGGTTACACTTGTAATCTGTTTTCTCTTTCTGTACCAATTTCTTCTGACCGAGGTTTACGAATGTTGCAGAGGCACCCGAACCAATGGAAACAGAATTCATGTTCTAAATCATTGTATTGTTTTTTCTCTTTACCATTCAATTTCTTTGATACAATGTTCCTGCTACTCCAATATATGTTTATTTATTTATTTTGTTCTTTTTGGTAGCAGAGATACTTGTTGGATTCTTTTGATTACACAACTAGCTCAAAGTATTTGTTAGAGTCAGAACCTACATCGAGTAATTTGATTACACATTGGATTGCAGAGATATGGACCGCGAAGACGATCAGCCCAACAGTGTCATCTATGTTCAACAAGCTAATGCATGAAGTGGCTTGATGAGAGGTTTACCAGTTCGATTGTCTCCATTTCATTCAACAGTGTGGCCAATCTAGGAGTGGACCACATGAAGGATTTTTATTTATTTTTATGTATTCAAGACCATTTTTAACTTATTGTTGTAAATATTATATATTTTTATTGTAAAGTAATACAATTTTTGTTTAATATTCATTTTTAATTGTACCCTAACATTTTTTAGGTTTCAAATATTAAAAAATACAGGTTCCAATTGAAAAAAAATAATAAAATTACTGGCTTTTGCCGTGGGTTGTACTGACTTTTAACGCTTCTCAAACCTTCTCTTCTCAAACCTTTGTTGTGCTATGGAAGACGTTTATCGACACTAGTTCAAACTTTTACTGACGTTTTTAATGTTCCTAGGCGCTTTTTCAGTGAGTACTGGTGGCCAGCAACGGTGCTTTAGAAGACTATTATTGGTGTTTGGACAGACTTTTGCCAGCGCTTTTTTAGCTTTTCTAGACATTTTTTCAGTGATTACCAGTGGCCAGTAGATGCGTCGGAAAAAGGAGAATGGGTGCCAAAAAAGTCTACTCGATCACGGTGGCCAGAAAAAGTGCCGGTAAATGATGAGCACCGGTTAAATTTTTGCCGACGCACCCTTTGTTCAGCAATTGTCCAAGTACCGATAAAGCTTTTTCCGGTGCTATTTTTAACCTTTACTGGCACTTTTGACAACCAATAAAAGTCATTTTTATTGTAGTGAATTTAAAAATCAATTTCAAACCCCAAAGAAAAAATGCAAAGAAGGATTTGGAGGTAATGGCAAGATGCATCATAAAAATTAGGGAAGAAAACCATAATGGTCTATTCATCCGGTAGGTTACTGTTGAACTGAGTGAACGGCCAGTGGTCCATCTCAATGTATGTGTATGTCCCGCCTAGTGTTGGGTTATTCTAACTTTTTCTTCAAGTGATCCTCGTGGTATAGCCACTAGTTTTACAGGTATGATGCTTCAGTAATGTGACCGAGGTGCTTTTGTCATTTTAAGATATTAAAACGAGTAGCCCGGCCAAGGGCAAATGCATATATCCTGCACTCAAACCAAAACATACAAGACTTCTACCTGTTACACTTGTATTCTATCTCGACCACCGAATTTGTTATTTGACATGCGCTTGCTGCAAACAACCCCATAAACAGCTCCTGTAGGCTAGTAATAATATAAAATCAAGCCTAAATTTTCTAAGTTAACAATGTGTGGTTAGCGTATGTTTTGGAATAAGATAACTCTTTGAATATCTATTCATCCTGATTAGACTAATCACTACGCCAAAACAGCGAAAAAAGGACGGATTTAGAGACGGTTCTAGACCGTCTCTAAAATTGCTTGGTTTAAAGACGCTTTAGAGACGGTCATAAACCGTCTCTAAACTTTTAGACGGCCCTTGACTGTCCTTAATATTGTCTTAAAAATTTCAACGTCCATAAATCATTTAAGACGGTCAAAAACCATCGTTAACTGAGGATAAAAGACGGCCATTGACCGTCTGGAATAAGAGACGGTCTCTGACCGTCTTATATGCAGCCATTTGAGACCGTCAAAGACCGTCCGTATTAGAGACGGTCATTGGCCGTCTCTTACTGGCAATCTGAGACTATCAAGGACCGTCTCAATTAGAGACGGTCATTGGTCGTCTTTTCCTGTACTATGAGACTCTCAGAAATAGTCTATATTAGAGACGGTCCTCACTGTCTCCATTTGAGATCACAAAGACCGTCTTTACTAGAGACGGTCCTTAGCCGTCTTGTAGTGGTCATTTGAGACTGTCAAAGACCGTCTGCATTAGAGACGGTCCTAAACCGTCTCTAATGCTCAGGTGAAAAATTATGAACAAAAAAATTTATGAATTTCGAAAAAGAAAAAAGTTTAAAAGCTTAGAAAAATAATTAACAATGTTTAAGAAAAAATTTAGATTTTGAAAAAAAAATGTAATTTTATAAAAGTTTAGATTTTGAAAAAAAAATTAATAACTTTGAATAATGTTGATAATTTTGAAAAAAAAAAAAAGAAGATTTCGATAAAAAATGATATTTTCAAAAAGAAAATTTATAAAATTAAATAAAATTGTGAAAAAATTGACAAATTGTAAAAAAAATATATTTTTTTAAAAAGAAAACTAGATTTTGTATTTTGACAAGAAAAATTAAAAAGTTATATAACAAGATTTCGATAAAAAAATGATATTTTGAAAAAGAAAATTTAAAAAATTAAACAAAATTGTGAAAAAATTGATAAATTGTAAAAATATATATATATATATATATATTTTAAAAAAAGAAAACTAGATTTTGTATTTTGACAAGAAAAATTGAAAAGTTATATAACAAAAGTTAGATTTTAAAAATGATATTTTGAAAAAGAAAATTTTAAAAATGAAACAAAATTGTGAAAAAATTGACAAATTTTAAAAAAATATATATTTTTTAAAAGAAAGCTAGATTTTGTATTTTGACAAGAAAAATTGAAAAGTTAGATAACAAAAGTGAGATTTTGATGATGTGTTGTATATCCTCGCACTTCTATGTTTCTCCAACCCATTTTTGGGGCGGGTATAAAAAATTATGTAGATTTAAATCTTAAGTGGACCACACCACTGGAAAGAATGATAATATAGTACCTCACAATTAAAAATTATAAAGAGCCCATCGTAAGGTTTTAGTAATGTTTATTTGCAATCCAACCTATTGATAATGTAAAGAAGATCTAGATGAAGGTAAACTACAAAGATCAAATTGATCCAAAACTTTTGTGGCCTTTAAAAGGTTTTTAATAGTTATTCATCATTGTTTTGATTGGTATGACCCTCCTGAGATTATTGAGTTCTTATGATTTGAAATCACATCCTAAAATATGATGGAAAAATATATGGACAGTGTCGATATACATAAAATATATTAAGGTGGGCCCTACATGGTTAGAGTAACACCCATGAAGGAGTTACCTAAATAGTGAAATGGTATTATAAGGTCACCTCATGGGAACTTCCCATAAGGTTAATTTGTGTGCCCCCCACCATGATGTGTGTAGAACATCAACACCATGCATTTGATGTGTCCCCTTTAAGTCCAAAAATCAACAGATACTGAAACTTAGGTGGGCCATAGCATCTAAAACTATGTGAAGACATCCCTAAAACATATAAAAGCATTTGGTGGGGCCCACATGAGTTTTGGATGTGTATGAAACTTGGTCTAACTCCTCATCCAAGTGGGACACACATAATGAATATGCTAGATCTATGAAGCACATCTAGGTGGGCCCAATAAATGATTATGAATGTTTTAATGGGAGGGTAACCCTCTCAACTATAGTATGTGGTGTGGCCCACCCAAGTCATGGATCGACTTTATTTTTAAGCTCTAAAACGTACCTCCCCATAGAATCTTATTAGAGACTGTTTAAGGGGCTCCATGGGGCCCATTTCAATATATTTGTTTCATCTAAGTCGTCCATAAATTTTGAAATATTATTTCAGTGCATGAGCTCAAAAAGTATAAAATATTAAAAGTCTAAGTGGACCACACCATAAGAAATAATGAAAAATAAATTTATAACATTAGTATGTGGTGTGGTCCACCTACAGCTTCAATTTGACTCATTTTTTTGCATCAACCCTAAAAATGAGCCGTTAAAATTAATGGACAGAGTGGATAATTAACATACACAATGGTGAGCCCCACAAGTCCTAAAATAATGAAAATTCGGGATCAACCCACTATGTTCATCCATTTTTTGAGATCATTTTAGAGAACTATCTAAAAAATGATTCATATCTAAAGATTAATTAAATGAACCACACCACAAATAAGGGAAACAAATTGGCTACTCCCCCTGACACCATCCAATGGCTTGTGGTTGGTGCTATATGGGCCTCACCATGATGTATGTGTTTAATCCATGTCGTCCATCTATTTTGATTAAAAAAATAATATAAAAAAGTAAACAAAATTGTGAAAAAATTGACAAATTGTAAAAAAAAAAATATATTTTAAAAAAGAAAATTAGATTTTGTATTTTGACAAGAAAAATTAAAAAGTTATATTACAAGATTTCGATAAAAAAATGATATTTTGAAAAAGAAAATTTAACAAATTAAACAAAATTGTGAAAATTTTGACAAATTGAAAAAAATATATATTTTTTTGAAAAAGAAAACTAGATTTTATATTTTGACAAGAAAATTTGAAAAGTTATAGATAACAAAAGTGAGATTTAAAAAATGATATCTTAAAAAAGAAATTTTAAGAAATTTAAAAAATTGTGAAAAAATTGACAAATTGTAAAAAAATATATTTTTTAAAAAAAAAAAGAAAACTAGATTTTGTATTTTGACAAGAAAATTCGAAAAGTTATAGATAACAAAAGTGAGATTTAAAAAATGATATTTTAAAAAAGAAATTTTAAGAAATTAAAAAAATTGTGAAAAAATTGACAAATTGTAAAAATATATATATTTTAAAAAAGAAAACTAGATTTTGTATTTTGACAAGAAAAATTAAAAAGTTAGATAACAAAAGTGAGATTTTAAAAAATGATATTTTGAAAAAGAAAATTAAATTTTTTTTTTAAATTGTGAAAAAATTGACAAATTGTAAAAAAATATATATTTTAAAAAAGAAAACTAGATTTTCTATTTTGTTAAGAAAAATTGAAAAGCTAGATAATAAAAGTGAGATTTCGATTTTAAAAAATGATATTTTGAAAAATAAAATTTTAAAAATTAAACAAAATTGTAAAAAAGTTGTCAAATTGTAAAAAAATATATTTTTAAAAAAGAAAACTAGATTTTGTATTCGACAAGAAAAATTGGAAAGTACTTGGATAACAAAAGTTAGATTTTGATGATGTATTGTATATCCTTGCCGCCCATACGTTTCTCCAACCCATTTTTGGGCCGAGTATAAAAAATTGTGTAGATTTAAATCTTAAGGGGATCACACCACTGGAAAGAATGATAGTATAGTACCTCACCATTAAAAATTATAAAGAGCCCATCGTAAGGTTTTAGTAACGTTTATCTGCAATCCAACTTGTTGATAATGTAAAGAAGATCTAGATGAAGGTAAACTACAAAGATCAAATTGATCCAAAACTTTTGTGGCCTTCTAAAGGCTTTTAATAGTTATTTATCATATTGTTTTGATTGGTATGGCCCACCTAAGATTATTTAGTTCTTATGATTTGAAATCACATCCTAAAACATGATGAAAAAATATATGGACGATGTCAATATACATAAAATATATCAAGGTGGGCCCTACACGGTTAGAGTAACACCCATGAAGGAGTTGCCTAAAATAGTGAAATGGTACTATAAGGTCACCTCATGGGAACTTCCCATGCGGTTAATCTGTGTGCGCCCCACGTACCACAATGTGTGTACAACATCAACACCATGCATTTGATGTGTTCCCTTTAAGTCCAAAAATCAGTCATATACGAAACTCAGGTGGGCCATAGCATCTAAAACTAGTGTGGCCCACCCAAGTCATGGATTGACTTTATTTTTAAGCTCGTGGCCTACCATGGAATGGTGCATCTGACTGACGGGGCAGATCCAAAGTTCAAGTGGACCCACACCATAGAAAAGAGTGGGATAGTGACACCCACTATTGAAACCTTCTTAAGGTCCGCCGATGTTTATTTGAGATCCAACTGTTTATAAGTTAATACGTACATTGATGCGGTTGAAACTTGGTCTGACCCCTCATCCAAGTGGGACACACATAATGAGTGGGTTGGATATGTGAATCACATTTAGGCAGACCCAATATATGATTATGAATGTTTTAAGGAAACCCTTCTCTACTACATTTAGGTGAGTTACTCGTTATCCTTACCAGAGTAAACTCTGTGGGGTCCACTATTATTTATTTATTTTATCCACTCCATTCATCCATGTTAATAGATAATTTGAGGTCTAAAGAACAAAAAGGAAGCATATCCAAAGCTTAAGTGGACCACACCACAGGAAATAGTGTGATTAAACCTCTGCCATTTAAAATTTCTTGAGGCCATAGAAGTTTTGGATCAAGTTGATGTTTGTGTTTTCTATTCATTCATATATTTTTGATATTATGAATAACCTTTAACTGTTTTTGGACAATAATTTCACTCAAATTGTTAATCAATCTTGTTTGCCCAATATCTTTTTCATATGTAACATGATTGAGGTTAGTAACTAATTAAATTGAGGGTAATGATCAGTAAAATAAAGTGAATGGACCAGACATGTAAAATGGGTCAAATATTCTAGTCAGAATTGTGACCCAACTTATTGACACCCTGAAACTCTAAGAATTAATGTAAGTTTTGTAGGGCCCATCATGATGTGTGTCGAACATCAACACTGTGCATTTAATAGAAGTTTTGGATTAAGCTGATGTTTGTGTTTTCCCTTCATTCATATCCTTTTGATATTATGAACATGTTGGATGGCAAACATTACTGTGGGCCCACCATAATGTATGGCCCTACGACCATTTTTTTTAAAAAAACTTTTGAACCAGTTTGATTTCAAATAAACATTACGATGGACCTTAGGATAGTTTCAATGGTGGGAATCACCATCCCATTGTTTTCTATGGTAGGGTCTACTATAGATTTTTATCTGTCTCATTCTTTGGCTCGTGACTTAAAATGATATCTCAAAATGGATGGACGGTGTGGATATAACAAATACATCATAAGTTTTTATATTTTTTAAATATTATATATATGGAAAAGGTTCTATTCCTCGAGCTCATGGGAACTCCCCATGAGGTCGAGTTGTGTGGGCCCCATCATGACGTGTGTCAAAAATCAACACCGTGCATTTTGATGGGTCCTCTTTAAATTATGGGATATCCCAAAAATCACCAGATATCTGTAACTCCAAAGGGGCCCATACCATCTAAAATCATGTGAAGACATGCCTAAAACATATAAAAGCACTTGGTGGGGCCCCACCTAAAATTTGATGCGTCAAACTTGGTATGACCCCTCATCCAAGTGGCACACACATAATGGATGGGCTAGATTTGTGAACCACATCTCTGTGGGCCCAAAAAATAATTATGAATGTTTTAATGGAGGGTAACCACTCTCAACTTTTGTGTTCGGTGGTTTGTAGGCCCCACCATGATGTATGTGTTTCATCCATGCCGTCCATCTATTTTTATAGATCATTTTATGATATTAAAAAAAAAGAGTTATATCCCAATCTCAAGTGGACCACATTACAGGAAAAAGTGTTGAATGAATGTCGACCATTAAAAACTTTTTGGGAGCCATAAAAGTATTGGATCAAGTGATCTTTGTTTTTTCCTTCATCCGGGCCTTTATGACCTAATCAAAGATTGGATGTCGATATAAACAAGACAAGGGGCCTTAAGAGGATTTAAATGATGGATATCCAATCACTATTGTTTTCTGTGGTGTGGTCCACCTAAGATTTATATCCCTCTTATTTTTAAAACTAAGCCTTAAAATTATATTAAAAAATGGATGAACGGATCAGATGAAACACATACATCATGGTGGGGCCCACAGCACCACCGAACACCAGCCACGAGCTGGTGTCAGCGGGAGTAGCCAATCCGTTCTACCCCAAAGCCACCTCCCGCGCGCCCATCTCCCACAACACCAAAAACCACCCCAAAAAAGCTCTCGCGCGCCCGCCCGCCCCCTCCCAAAACCAACCCTCTCTCCCTCTCTCAAACCTCACTCTCTCGCCTCTCTGTCTCTCTCACTCTCGCGCACCCTCTCTCTCTCTCTCTCTCTCTCTCTCTCTCTCTCTCTCTCTCTCTCTCTCTCTCTCTCTCTCTCTCTCTCTCTCTCTCTCTCTCTCTCTCTCTCTCTCTCTCTCTCTCTCTCTCTCTCTCTCTCTCTCTCTCTCTCTCGTCTCTCTGTCTCTCTCTCTCTCGCGTCTCTCTCTCTCTGTCTCTCGCGCGTCCTCTCTCTCTCACGCATCCTCTCTCTCTTTCTCTCGGTGGACCGTGATCGGTGGACCGTGATAGGGGCTCCAAATCAAACATGTATCTCTCTCTCTCTCAATCTCTCACAATCTCAATACCGATTTGGGGATTTGGGGATTTAGGGATTTGGGATTTGGGATTTGGGATTTAGGGATTTAGGGATTTGGGGATTTAGGGATTTGGGATTTGGGGATTTGGGATTTAGGATTTAGGGATTTGGGGATTTAGGGATTTGGGGATTCGGGGATTTACAGATTTGGGGATTTGGGGATTTAGGTGGGCATTTCTATCTCCACTGTTTCATGCGGTCCACCTTGATGTATGTGTTGTATATCCATGCCATCTCTGTTTTGCTAGCCCATTTTAGGTAATGGCCCTGAAAATGAAGCCCATTGCACTACAGGAAACTATGGAGATTGAATCCCACCAATGAGAACTTCCTACTGGCCACAGAGAGTTTTGTATGGGAATTGGATTGTGTACTGAGTAATTTCTGTGGGGTCCACCTTGATTTATGTATTTTATCATCCTTGTCCATCCATTTTACAAGATAATTTTATGGCTTAAGCCCAAAAATGAAGCAAATTCAAAGCTCAAGTGGACCACACCACGGTAACAAGTGTGAAGTGATCCTCTGCCGTAGAAAAACTTCCTGTGGGCCCTAGATATTCACCAGCACTTTTTTCTCATTGCCCTTTTCTTCTTTTTGTCTTGCTCATACCTATATTTGTCTTTGTAAAAATAGGAATTGAGTGTTTAGATACTTCACTTCTATCGACATAACCAAATGGGAATATCCTCGCTTTATGGTTTGTGTAGATGTTCCCAATGGCAAGCATGACATGTGGCAATACATTTATTTTAAAGCCATCGAGAAAAGATCCAGTGACTGGTTTCTCCTCGACATCGCATTTATGTCCGTCTTTGTCATTTAGACTGTGACTCCATGAAGATTCTCTCAAGGAACAATTAATGGTTCATCGTCATCGTCTAACCCTCATCCTACCAATTAGGATCAGCTACACAAATCCTGTTACATCATTCCACTCAAACAAGTGATGGTTTATTTATCTTTTATTAATGGAAGAATCATTGTAACATGGGCCTCTAAAACTTGGAAAAAAAAAAAACTATTGGCAACCCTAGGAAGTTGAGAATGACAAACAAATCAACAAAGGTATGGTCTTGAAGTATATTCTAATATTAATTGAATCCAATAAATATTGGAAATGTATGTCATATGAAAATTAGTTAGATATTTGGAAGTCAATTTTACTATGTAAAATTGTAAATCAATGTCTTAAAACCCAGTCCAGAGGCAGAACTATTTTAGTGGGCGGTCCAGTTCATACTGGCCCAACCAGGTTAACCTGTGACATCATGTTGGTGTAAATTTCTACCTTGTATAAATGAAAAACTATATTCTGTTGTCTATATAGCACTCGTTTCCCATATATGACTTCAACGTCGATTTAGAAGGATGGAGTCATTTACCTAGAACTTCTCTAGTAAAATTCTTATGCATGTAACTAACTATAAGCTGGTGACATGTTGTAGTGATAAACCTCTACTTACAATCCAACTACAATACTTACAGAATCTTTTTTATTTTCCTCCCAATTCATGAGGTGGCTAAAGTAAATTACCGAGTAAAAGATGATGGCTAAAAATCATTTTCCGTTATTCTTTCAGAGCTTCTATGATTCTTGTAGAGTCGGCAAACTAGGTGAGAAAGAACTATATTAAACTTCTAAGACAACCAATCATAATTCATGAATAGTATTTGATAGTCCCAGAAAGTGTGATCAAGATCTTCTCCTCACACATTGTTGATGCATGATGATGACTCGCTTTACGTATTACCAAACAAGTATTTTGCAATATCAATATTCACATCAAAATTCGAAACTTTCTGTGTATTAAAATACAGAAAGTGCTTGTGCAACGAATCCTTGAACAACTATGTAGCATGTAGCTTACGCTATGTAGTGTAGCTTAGCCTTATCGCTACGTAGCTCATGAAAATAGCTTGAGTTGTGTAGCCTATGTAACATGATAATTTGCATATGCTAGGCTACATGCTATGTAGCTTACATTACAAATTATTTTTCACTACATTAAAATCAATAAATGTTTTCAATGATTTATTACATTTTTCTATTTTCAATCAAAATTAGTTAATCTTTTCAATGCTTTTAGTAAAATAATACAAGTAACTAATTCATGGCTTGGTTTTATTTTCAATTCTCCTTGGCAATTTGCAAGTAACTAATTCCTCAACCATCTCATGGCCAACATCAATTTGATTCAGCATAAACCTTTGGATCCACTTTTTGAAAGGTATATTCACTCTAATCCAACTCCCAAGCCCTCAAATAAATTCAGCCCACAAATGTATTTCTTGCAATATTTCAAAATCTGAATGATATTTGTTATATTGCTAACAGTAACATTATTTTCTAATATGTGTCACCAAAAAATTTGTTTATATAAAAAAAATTTCCATTTGATTTTTTTTTTTGTATGGATGCATCATGCATGGTTTTATGATAAAACACATGTATGTATAAAACAAATTATTTGTTCCAAACAGGACATTTATGATAAAACAAATTATTTGTTCCAAACAGGACATTTATGATAAAACAAATTATTTGTTCCAAACAGGACATTTATCAAAGGAGCACTATCAGGTGATATTTAAGATTTTCATTATAAATAGATTAAGAGCCAATGATAATTATAAGTAGACTTGCAGCAAAAAATAAAGAATTTGATTTTTTCAAAACATGGAAAGACTAATCAGTCCTACTTCTTGTAACTTCAGCCACTGCTTCAAATGGAGGGATTGCACAAAGATTTGGTTAGGAGACTACTGATGGTGAACTAGCAAAATTTAACAAATATGAGAGCTACAAAGGTGAAAAAGAAACATAAGGCGGTCGGTAAGATAAGATAGATTGACAATACTTGTTTCAATTTTCTTGGATGGATGATGAATGTATTTGGGAATGTAAATGAAAATAAAAAATTTATAATATATATACATATGTTATCAATGGAGGATACCTTGTTTAGGGGGACATGAAATTCTTGTAGCTTATGGTATGGTGCCCCAATATTGGTTGTACGTTACTAGTATGTAGTAGATAATACTAGGTTCAATAGTAGATAATACTAGAGATCCCGAACCCGAACCTAAACCTAAACCTAAACCTACACCTAATCCTAATCTCAACTCCCTAACCTAAACTTGAAAACCCAAACCTAAATGCGATCCCGAACCCGAACCCGATTTTATAAACCTATACCTTAACCTATTCTCAATTCCCTAAACCTATAGCTTATAACCTAAACCTAAACCTATAACCTTAACCTAAACCAAAACCTATGACCTAAAACCTAAATGTATTCTCAAATCCCTAAACCTACACCTACACCTAATCCTAATCTCAACTTTCCTAACCTAAACCTAAACCTAAACTTAAAAACCCAAACCTAAACCCGATCCCGAACCCGAACCCGATTTCATAAACCTAAACCTTAACCTATTCTCAATTCCTAAACCTATACTAGCTTATAACCTAAACCTTAACCTTAACCTATTCTCAAATTCTAAAACCTATACACTACACCTAATCTTAATCTCAACTCCCTAACCTAAACCTAAACCTAAACTTGAAAACCCAAACCTAAAGACGATCCCCGAACCCAACCCGAACCCGATTTCCTAAACCTAAACCTTAACCTATTCTCAAATCCCTAAACCTAAACCTACACCTAATCCTAATCTAAACTCCCTAACCTAAACCTAAACCTAAACTTGAAAACCCAAACCTAAACCCAATCCCGAACCCGAACCCGATTTCCTAAACCTAAACCTAAACCTAAAACCCAAACCTAAACCCGATCCCGAACCCGAACCTGATTCCCTAAACCTAAATCTTAACCTATTCTCAATTCGCTAAACCTATAACTTATAACCTAAACCTAAACCTAAACCGTAACCTAAACTATAACCTTAACCTAAATCAAAACCTATGACCTAAAACCTAAATGTATTCTCAAATCTCTAAACCTAAACCTACACCTAATCCTAATCTCAACTCCCTAACCTAAACCTAATCCTAAACTTGAAAACCCAAACCTAAAACCCTATCCCGAATCCGAACCCGATTTCCTAAACCTAAACCTTAACCTATTCTCAAATCCTAAACCTAAACCTAACCTAATCCTAATCTAAACTCCTAACCTAAACCTAAACCTAAACTTGAAAACCCAAAACTAAACCCAATCCCCAATCCGAACCCGAACCCGACTTCTTAAGCCTAAACCTTAACCTATTTTCAAATCCATAAACCTAAACCTAGACTACACCTAATCCTAATCTCAACTCCCTAACCTAAACTTAAACCTAAACTTGAAAACCCAAACCTAAACCCGATCCTAAACCCGAACCCGAACTCGATTTCTAAACCTAAACCTTAACATATTCTCAATTCCCTAAACCTATACCTAAACCTTAACCTTAACCTAAACCTAAACCTCAACCTATAACCTATAACCTAAATATATTCTCAAATCCTAAACCTAAACCTACACCTAATCCTAATCTCGACTCCTAACCTAAACCTAAACCCGATTTCCTAAACCTAAACCTTAACCTATTCTCAATCTCTAAACCTAAACCTAATCCTAATCTAAACTCTCTACCCTAAACCTTAACTTGAAAACCCAAACCTAAACCTAATCCAGAACCCGAACCCGAACCTAAATTCTTAAACCTAAACCTTAACCTATTCTCAAATCCTAAACCTACACCTACACCTAATCCTAATCTCAACTCCCTAACCTAAACCTAAACCTAAACATGAAAACCCAAACCTCAACCCAATCCCGAACCCGAACCCGATTTCCTAAACCTAAACCTTAACCTATTCTCAATTCCTAAACCTATACTTATAACCTAACCTAAACCTAAACCTATAACTAACCTTAACCTAAACAAAACTTATGACCTAAAACCTAAATGTATTCTCAAATCTCTAAACCTAAACCTACACCTAATCCTAATCTTAACTCCCCTAAACCTAAACCTAAACTTGAAAACCCAAACCTAAAACCCGATCCCGAACCCGAACCCGATTTCCTAAACCTAAACCTTAACCTATTATCAAATCCCTAAACTTAAACCTACACCTAATCCTAATCTAAACTCCTAACCTAAACCTAAACTTGAAAACCCAAACCTAAACCCAATCCCCAGAACCCAAAAAATTCTAAACCTAAACCTAAACCTACACCTAGTCCTAATCTCAACTCCCAACCTAAACCTAAACCTAAACTTGAAAACCCAAACCGAAACCCGATCCCAAACCCGAACCCGATTTCATAAACCTAAACTTTAACATATTCTCAATTCCTAAACCTATAGCTTATAAGTCCTAAAACCTTAACCTTAACCTAAACCTATAACCTTAAAACCAAAACCTATGACCTAAAACCTTACCTATAACCTATAACCTAAACTTATAACCTAACCTTAACCTAAACCTAAAATTTAAACACCAATAACTTAAAACCTAAACCTAAACCTAAAACCTAAATGTATTCTCAAATCCCTAAACCTAAACCTACACCTAATCCTAATCTCAACTACCTAACCTAAACCTAAACCTAAACTTGAAAACCCAAACCCAACCCGATCCAGAACCCGAACCCGACCCGGTTCCCTAAACCTAAACCTTAACCTATTCTCAATTCCCTAAACCTATAGCTTATAACCTAAACCTAAACCTATAACCTTGACCTAAACCAAAACTTATGACCTAAAACCTAAATGTATTCTCAAATCTCTAAACCTAAACCTACACCTAATCCTAATCTCAACTCCCTAACCTAAACCTAAACCTAAAATTTGAAAACCCAAACAAAACCCTATCCCAACCCAACCCGATTTCTAAACCTAAACCTTAACCTATTCTCAAATCCCTAAACTTAAACCTACACCTAATCCTAATCTAAACTCCCTAACCTAAACCTAAACCTAAACTTGAAAACTCAAACCTAAACTCAATCCCAAACCCGAACCCGAATTCTTAAGCCTAAACCTTAACCTATTTTCAAATCCATAAACCTCCTAACCTACACCTAATCCTAATCTCAACTCCCTAACCTAAACTTAAACCTAAACTTGAAAACCTAAACCTAAACCCGATCCCGAACCCAAACTCGATTTCCTAAACCTAAACCTTAACATATTCTCAATTCCCTAAACTTATACCTTAACCTTAGACCTTAACCTAAACCTTAAACCATATAACCTATAACCTAAATATATTCTCAAATCCTAAACCTACACCTACACCTTCTAATCTCAAAACCTAAACCTAAACCCGATTTCCTAAACCTAACCTTAACCTATTCTCACCTCTAAACCTAAACCTAAAATCTAAACTCTCTAACCTAAACCTTAACCAATAAACCCAAAACCCAAACTTAAATGTATTCTCAAATCCCTAAACCTACACCTACACCTAATCCCAATCTCAACTCCTAACCTAAACCCAAACCTAAACTTGAAAACCCAAACCTCCCCAGATCCCGAACCCGAACCCGATTTCTAAACCTAAACCTTAACCTATTCTCAATTCCTAAACCTATAGCTTATAACCTAAACCTAAACCTAAACCTAAACCTAAACCTTAACCTTAACCTAAACCAAAACTTATGACCTAAAACCTAAATGTATTCTCAAATCTCTAAACCTAAACCTACACCTAATCCTAATCTCAACTCCCTAACCTAAACCTAAACCTAAACTTGAAAACCCAAACCTAAACCCGATCCCGAACCTCCCGATTTCCTAAACCTAAACCTTAACCTATTCTCAATCCCTAAACTTAAACTACACCTAATCCTAATCTAAACTCCTAACTTAAACCTAAACTTGAAAACCCAAACCTAAACCCAATCCCAACCTAACCCGAATTCCTAAACCTAAACCTTAACTATTTTCAAATCCTAAACCTAAACCTACACCTAGTCCTAATCTCAACTCCCTAACCTAAACCTAAACCTAAACTTGAAAACCCAAACCGAAACCCGATCCCAAACCCGAACCCGATTCATAAACCTAAACATTAACATATTCTCAATTCCCTAAACCTATAGCTTATAAGTCCTAAAACCTTAACCTTAACCTAAACCTATAACCTTAAAACCAAAACCTATGACCTAAAACCTTACCTATAACCTATAACCTAAACTTATAACCTAACCTTAACCTAAACCTAAAATTTAAACACCAATAACTTAAAACCTAAACCTAAACCTAAAACCTAAATGTATTCTCAAATCCCTAAACCTAAACCTACACCTAATCCTAATCTCAACTCCCTAACCTAAACCTAAACCTAAACTTGAAAACCCAAACCTAAACCCGATCCCGAACCCGAACCCGATTCCACTAAACCTAAACCTTAACCTATTCTCAATTCCCTAAACCTATAGCTTATAACCTAAACCTAAACCTATAACCTTGACCTAAACCAAAACTTATAACATAAAACCTAAATGTATTCTCAAATCTCTAAACCTAAACCCACACCTAATCCTAATCTCAACTCCCTAACCTAAACCTAAACCTAAACTTGAAAACCCAAACCTAAACCCGATCCCGAACCCGAACCCGATTTCCTAAACCTAAACCTTAACCTATTCTCAAATCCCTAAACTTAAACCTACACCTAATCCTAATCTAAACTCCCTAACCTAAACCTAAACCTAAACTTGAAAACCCAAACCTAAACCCAATCCCGAACCCAACCCGAATTCCTAAACCTAAACCTTAACCTATTTTCAAATCCCTAAACCTCAACCTACACCTAATCCTAATCTCGACTCCCTAACCTAAACTTGAACCTAAACTTGAAAACCCAAACCTAAACTTGAAAACCCAAACCTAAACCCGATCCAGAACCCGAACTCGATTTCCTAAACCTAAACCTTAACATATTCTCACTTCCCTAAACCTATAGCTTATAAGACCTTAAAACCTTAACCTTAACCTAAACCTATAACCTTAAAATCAAAACCTATGTCCTAAAACCAAAACTTATAACCTATAACCTAACCTTAACCTAAACCTAAAACCTAAACTTTAACCAATACCTAAAACCTAAATGTATTCTCAAATCCCAAAACCTAAACCTACACCTAATCCCAATCTCAACTCCCTAACCTAAACCTAAACCCATCCAGAACCCGAACCCGATTTCCTAAACCTAAACCTTAACCTATTCTCACTTCCCTAAACCTATAGTTTATAAATCCTAAACCTAAGCCTTAACCTAAACCTATAACCTTAACCTAAACCAAAACTTATGACCTAAAACCTAAATGTATTCTCAAATCTCTAAACCTAAACCTACACCTAATCCTAATCTCAACTCCCTAACCTAAACCTAAGCCTAAACTTGAAAACCCAAACCTAAAACCCGATCCCGAACCCGAACCCGATTTCCTAAACCTAAACCTTAACCTATTCTCAAATCCCTAAACTTGAACCTACACCTAATCTAATCTAAACTCCCTAACCTAAACCTAAACTTGAAAACCCAAACCTAAACCCAATCCCGAACCCGAACACAATTCCTAAACCTAAACCTTAACCATTTTCAAATCCCTAAACCTAAACTTACACCTAATCCTAATCTCGACTCCCTAACCTAAACTCGAACCTAAACTTGAAACTTGAACCTAAACCCGATCCAGAACCTAAACCCGAACCCGAACCCGAACATGAACCGATTTCCTAAACCTAAACCTTAACATATTCTCAATTCCCTAAACCTATAGCTTATAAGACCTTAAAACCTTAACCTTAACTTAAACCTATAACCTTAAAACCAAAACCTATGTCCTAAAACCTAAACTTATAACCTATAACCTAACCTTAACCTAAACTTAAAACCTAAACCTTAACCAATACCTAAAACCTAAAAATAAACCTAAAACCTAAATGAATTCTCAAATCCCTAAACCTAAACCTACACCTAATCCTAATCTCAACTCCTAACCTAAACCTAAACTTGAAAACCCAAACCTAAACCCGATCCCTAACCCGAACCCGATTTCCTAAACATAAACCTTAACCTATTCTCGGTTCCTAAACCTAAACCTTAACCTAAACCTAAACTTAAAAACTTAAAACCTAAACCTAAAACCTGAATGTATTCTCAAATCCTTAAACTTAGACCTACACCTAATCCTAAACCTAAACTTGAAATCCCAAACCTAAACCCGATACTGAACCCGATTGCTGTAATAATGTAGCCCAATCATAAGGCAACAAACAAGAATGTATCCCTTTTTAACACATGCCCCTTTTTACAAAGCTTTAATTTTTTTTTTTGTTTCTATTAATTGAAATACTTTTTTGCATTATTTGCTCATATTTGGTTCATTTTAATGATCAGTTTTATTTTTAAAAAGTGCCCACTTTTTTGGATGAAGTTTCTGCAATTTTTCATGATTCTGAATTATAATGTTTTGTTGGTTGAATATTTTTTTATTAGATGAAAGACAAAAAGAAAATTGTTGCTGATTTTTTTTTTTTTTTTTTTAAAAAAAACTTATGAAGTTAAACTTTATATGTATTATGCGTGGATGAATAATGTATTGTGGATAAGATTGTTCGTGTTTGGATGGATGTAGTTTATTTTTGGATGGATGAAACAGGTGAATGTGAATGTGATGAAACAGGTGTATATCAGTCCTGTTTGGATGAAACAGGTGAATGTGAATGTGATGAAACAGGTGTATATCAGTCCTGTTTGGATGAAACAGGTAAATGTGAATGAAACAAGTGTATATCAGTCCTGTTTAAACAGGTAAATGTGAATGAAACAGGTGTATATCGGTCATGTTTGGATGAAACAGGTGAATATGAATGTGATGAAATAGTTTGGATTTACGTAGTTTGTATAACAGGTGCATATCAGGAAGAATATTGTAACAGGTCAAATTTGAAAATGTCCTTTAAGGGTCATAAGAATGTATGAAGCAGTCCTTTTAAAGGAAGAATATTGCAAATTTGTGTCATGGCCGAATCCTTTTAAAGGATTCATGACCATCTATAACCGTCCTTTGAAGGCTCATAAGAGACGGTCCATGACAGTCCTTTTTAAGGACGGTCCATGGCCATCCTTTGAAGGCTCATAAGAGACGGTTCATGACGGTTCTTTTAAAGGACGGTCCATAATAGTCTTTTTAAAAGACGGTCTATGGTCGTCCTTTTTAGGATCATAAGAGACGGTCTATGACAGTCCATTTTAAGGACGGTCCATGACCGTCCTTTTTTAAGACGGTCCATGACCGTCTTTTTTTCGTCAATAAGAATGACGGTTTTCAACCGTCCTTTAAAAAATAAGACACGTCAAAATTTGACGGCCTATGCGACGGTCCATGACCGTCCATTTTGGTCATTTGAGACGGTTTTGGACCATCCTTTTTTCGCTGTTTTGGCGTAGTGAATTTGATGAATGGATTAGATAGAATATACATACCATTTAGGCCACACACATAACCTATGGTTGGCGTGCCTTCTTGCATTATTTCTTGTGTTTAGGCCCAACTCAGTTGTGGATGGAGATGAATTTTGGCCTTATGCGCCTAAAATTTCAGGCATATATACCTAATTTAGGGACTGGATGTCGGGCCTTTTAAATAGTGAGCTTAGAGCTCAATTGTTGTTCGAGCTGTAAGCCCACCTTAAAGGCATGCATAAAAATCATGCATATCCATTTATCAGGTTTGCAACACTGTAGAAAACCACACACACACACACACACACACACACACACACACACACACACACACACACACATATATATATATATATATATATATATATATATATATATATATATATACATACAAGTGTGGCTCACTTGATGATCTTTAGGTTGGGACCTACCTTTCTAAGTATGGGTGTCTTATACATTGTCGCTTTAGCTATATAAATTCTTAAATATTGTAAGGGAGCAACCTACTGTTGGTGTGAAATTTAGAGTTCCAAACTATGAGAAAAGCACGAATACCTCTTATTTTTGCACGTTCCTTTTGAAAAGTGCCCATGATTAGCAAATGGTCCCATTTACTAAGCCCATGTATCTATGCAATAAGCTAATAACACATGTTGTAACATGGAAAATAGGTGTGAGATCCAATCCATCCATTAGGTTGGTCTGACCTTTTACATGTTTTCCTAAAATAAATCTGGTCCACTGAGCATGTGGCCCCTTAAAAGTAGATCACCCTGATTCTTGGGCTAGGGAATGAATATGGTGATGACTTTCTGATGGATGGATTGGATTTTGGTTTCATTGTTCCATGCTGGCATTATTGCATGTACATATGAGTTTTGCTGCACAAGCATATGGGCTTAGCAAAGCTCTCCAAAGTTGATGGATCTAAGATTGTGAATGGGGTAGCAAAAGTATGATATATAACCCACCAACAACTATTTGGGTAGATATTTGATACATCAATCAACACTCTTCCTTATCCCTTGTGCTAGCTAACACGTGTGTAGAGTTAAGCATCTAGACACGAGCATCTAGAATGAAAAATAAGCTAAATGCATTATCTCTCCGCAGCATAAGTTAGGGCACTTTGTTTTGTTTTGTTTTGTTTTTGTTTTTTTATTTTTTATTTTATTTTATTTTTATTTTTTTTTAGACACCTATAAATTTTTTGATATAGAAAACAACCATTTACAATCTTAGACAAAGATGGAAAAAAATAAAAAAAAAAATCCGAACAAAGGCAAGGCTAAACCAAGCAAACCCAACCACCTCAATCCAACAACATACATGCCTAAACATTTCTTGGACAAGTTAGGAGCCATGAACAACCATAACTTAAATCCACTTATGGTCATGGCTTTAGAGCAAATATTGCAGAAGAAAAAAAAATCAATGAAAACATATTACCTATAAATTTATTGTATTAATTCTTTCCTTCCCTTTGTCCATAATGTTAGAGTACAGAAAAGAACTCCCATTCCTACTCCTCCAAATCCTATCCACACGTATTTCTAGTCCAACTCTAAATTTGCATCTTCAAAGGTTGGCATTACTGATGGTGGTGCAATGCATTTTCTCGATAGTGGAGGTTCACATAATCCCAAATTTATTTGAAATGATTCATTTGTAAATGTAAAAAAAAAAAAAAAAAAAAAAAAAAAAAAAAAAAAGGAAGGTTTAATTTGTGGTATGCTTCCCACAAAGTGATTTTGTGAAAATCAGATCAGTTGGATGATCTAATCCATCTATATGTGGGACTTCTTTTTATACTTATTTACATCCAAACCATGGATGGGATGGTTAGGATTTTCTGATAAAATTGATTCTTTAGAACGATAAGCAATAGATGATGGGCTAAACAGATGGATGGCAATCTGCTGATCAACAAGCCTACTTTCCCATAAATTATGTTGATTGTCCACTAAATAGTTGTTATTGTTCAAATGGTTTGTATCATCTTATTGGTGGGATTTTTACATGGTGGCCTGAGAAATGTGTTCTAGACGTAATGCACAGCCCATATTGCTTCGTTAGATTGGCCAAGTGTCCCCTTGCAAGTTAAAAACTGCATGTTATGGTGCCTTGAGAGCAGATGATGATTTCAACACTTCCTTTTGGCATCACAAAATTCCAACTCAAAAATCACCATATAGTAATAAAGTGATTACTCTTACAACCCATATACATGGATGTGGGAAGGTGAAAGAACTCTCTATGTGATGATCGAAAAATACAAAATATAAAAATATACATAAAACACCACTCTTCTTCATCTTAATGTTTGCTTAGCCCACATTTGTCTAAACTATTGGGGTAAAAAAAAAAAAAAGAGTACTGGCTAGTTAGGCTACGTTGGTTAGATCATCCAGCTCATAGATTAAGTTATCCCGTTGCTAAGGTGGGCCAAAATTTGAAAACAAAGAGACAACCAAGACATTTTTTATTTTTTTTTGCAGAAATGTGGGAGCACACCACATGTAATATTATTTATTTGAAAATGTTTTGTACAACCATTCAGGAAGGTGCAAATGCGACAAATTAACAACTACAACACATATCATAAAGACCAAGCAAAATACACAAATTTACAAAAAGGAGAAAACAACTAAAACTTTTTTCTTTTAGCCACAAACTATACAAACATACTTACCCTAGCTCCAATCCTCTTACCATCGTTGCTATTTAGAAAACACCATAGAAGGAAAAATCAAAGCAAGCATTCCATCAACAAATATATAGAATTCTCTCCTTCCATTCCTCCAAAGTGCTAGAGTCCAGAAAAGCATCCCCACACCTGATCCATATCCAACTCCAAATCCTATCCACATTAGTTCCCAATCGTATTTTCTTTCAGATTGCAGTACTGATGGAGCAGATGATGGTGCACCCACGGCATCTTTGCATTTCTTTGATAGTGGAGGTCCACATAAACCTGGATTTTCTTGAAATGATTCATTTGTGAATGTACAAAATTGTTTAATTTGTGGTATGCTTCCCACAAGGTGGTTTTGTGAAAGGTTCAATACCGAGAGGAATGTTAGCTTTGTCAGCTGCCAAGGAATCTCCCCTGAGATATTGTTTTGTGAGAGATCCAATGACTCAAGCACTGCTAGATTCTCAAGTAATGTTGGAATTTGGCCCGTGAAACCGTTGTGCGACATATTGAGTAGATGTAGCGACTTGAGAATCCCTATAGATTTCGGAATATCCCCCTGAAAATAGTTGTTTGAGAGATCAATTGTTGTGAAGATGGATAGGATCTTGATGAGTTCCCTGTCCAGTCCTTTGATCATTACTGTCACCGTGTCTTGATAGTATATAGTTTCCCTTGGTCCAGATAGGGTTTTATGAAGGAAAGATTGAGATTTGTCCTCATCCATCATTGCCTTCCAATTCTCAAACATATTAGATGGCAAACCACCCATAAAACTATTAGAAGAGAGGTCAATGATCTGCAACATTGGGAAGCTTTGATTTGTTTGTGGAAGTATAATGGGGCCATGAAATTTGTTGGATTTTAAGACAAGAATGCGCAAAAGGGGCAAAGCTTCTATCCATGATGGAAAGGTGTCATTTATTTGATTATTTCCAAGGTTTAATACCTCCAACAATTTGCAATTAGCCAAAGACCTTGGCACCTGGCCCTCTAATTGATTCCCACTGAGATCAAGCGTTCGTATGTTGCATCCCTCTTTAAATGTCTGAAGTAAGGTGCCATTGAAAGCATTTCCTTGAAGATTCAACACATTAAGTCTGCCACCAATCTCACCCGATTCCACCGATGAAGTGATTGTGAGATAAATCAAGGACTGCTAGGTATGTTGCATTGCAAACTGACTGAGGGATTTCACCGCCAAGGCTATTGTTTGAAACTGAAAAGAAAAAGATGGACGGTGGTAGGATAGGAAGTGAGCCTTCTAGCTTGTTGGAGCTAATGTCCAGAACAATGACGTCACCGATCAACAAAAGATGGGAAGATGGTTCTATTCCCTGTAGAACATTGTGAGAAAGATTTAAAGAGTATAAAGACTCATTGCCAACCTCCCATATCCATTTGGGTATTTCACCACTAATTTTATTGTTGGAAAGGTCCAATTCACCCAACTGCACTTGATTTCTCAAGAAATTTGGAAATGTGCTGATGTTGCAAGAACGTAACAACAAAGATTGAAACTGGGGGATGGAAACAAATGTGGAATTACCACTGCCATATTGGACTGACAAGTTGTTATCTGAAAGATCCAGATAGTAAAGTTTTTTGAGGTTTTGAAATAAGCCTAGCTCCACAACAGCATTGAAATTATTGGAAGAAACAACAAGTATTTGAAGCTTGGTAAGTTGAAAGATAAATCTCGGTATCATCCCCTGCAAATTGTTATCCCTCAAATCGATTTTCTCCAGCTGTGAAGAAGAAGCATTGTGGAACTCACCAAGTTGACCGCTTAGTTGGTTATCTGAGAGATCCAACATTTGTAATGATGGGAGTGAAAGCAATGATGATGGAATGGTCCCATTAAGCAAATTATTCCATAAGCTGATCATTTCGAGATTGAGAAGCTCGTTCCCATATGAAGAAGGAATTGGGCCGCTCAATTTATTGGATGAAAGAAACAGATACTGCATTTTGGTAAGGTTCAAAAGTGAGGATGGTAATGATCCTGACAAGCTGCAATTGCTGAGGTCTAAACGAGTCAAGAATTTGAGATTACCGAGAGAATCTGGTAACTTTCCTGATAATCCAGTGTATGAAAGGATCAAAACATGTAGAGTATTGTTTTGAGGGAACTCCGGCAAATTGATAGATACAAGTGGATTTTCTGATATGTCAATGATTTGTAGATTTGGCAGCTGGAAAACACTCTCAGGGAATTTTCCATGCAATCCACACTCTGTAAGGAGCAGGGACGTCAAGGAGGATAAGTTCCCTATTAAATTGGGCACTGCAAATGAGAGATCGCTTCGACTGAGGTCGAGTTCAGATAAGAAATGGAGCTGTGAAAGGGAAGAATAGATGGAGCTTGAAAGACCACTTGCTTGTAAGATCAACTTGCGGAGACTCCCTGGGAAGCTGGGCACTGCAGAGGATAGATTGTTTCGGCTGAGGTCGAGTTCAGATAAGAAATGGAGATGTGAAAGGGAAGAATAGATGGAACTTGAAAGACCACAATTACGTAAGATCAACTTGCGGAGACTCCCTGGGAAGCTGGGCACTGCAGAGGATAGATTGTTTTCACTGAGGTTGAGTTCAGATAAGAAATGGAGCTGTGAAAGGAAAGAATAGATGGAGCCTGAAAGAAGACAATATTCTAAGCTCAACTTTCGGAGAGGAGGGAGTGGGAAGAATAAGGGCTGGCCCCACTCACTACCCAGTGATAAGATGTCTACCGAGTCCAGATAGAGTTCACTCAGATTGGACAGGTTTTGGACGAGTGATCCAATGCTTGGGTTTTCGAGTTTCAGGTATTGATATCCAGAACCATTGTAATAATAATTGTAAGAAAGATCGAGAGAAACCAAAGTGGTCAAGCGGGAGATTTCCAGAGGGATTTGGCCATAAAAACCCGAATCAGAGAGGTTGAGATGGGTCAAACTGGTGAGCTGGTCAAACCCAGATGGGATTGGAGAGAGATCAAAGTGATTGTAAGCCAGGTTGATCCTCTGCAGGCTCCGAAGATGAAAGAGGCTTTCAAAATCAATCCGACCCCTGATCCGAAGGCCACTGAGGTCGAGGCTGATCACGTGACCAGTGGGTCCATCGCACGTGATGCCTTCCCAAGAGCAGCAATCGGTATTGTTTGAATTCCAAGAGGGGAGAGAAGAGAGGGAGGAAGCAGTGAAGTTAAAACCATGCTTGAGGTGGAGTAAAGCAGAGAAGTGGTGATGGTTGCATTGTTGGGTAATAAGAAAGAGAAGAGATAATAAAAAGAAGAGAACGAGAAATGATGGGTTTTTAGAAGAAAAGAGGATAGCCATATTAGTTAATAATGGATGGGAGTGGGAATTTAGGATGGGTAGGAATAGAAAGCGTGATGTTTATTTATAGACATAAAGTGAAGAGGTTCAATGACTGTAAAGACTCATACATGTGAATTTCACACGAGAGCCGCTCATAATAGTAGCTAGTCATCAGAGGAAGAGAAAGCGTTGTGGGTATTTACAAAGGATACCGATTGGCTACTCCCCCGCCACCGACCTGGTTAATGTGTTGACGTCACCAAGTTACCTGGGTCCATGAGGTATGTGTTAAACTGTTCGTTTATTTGGCGAGCTCTTCGTGAGTCTTAGATAAAAATACGGCAGATACAAGTTCAAGTGGACCACACTGCAAAAAGCAATGGGGGGATTGAATGTCTACCGTTAAAATCCTTTTGTTTGTCTTAATTTATTTTTCTTCTTCATTCATGTCTGTGTGACTTCACGAACAGATTGGATGGAAAATAAATATTATGTTAGGCCCTAAAAACGAGAATCATTATTCCCCTGCTATTTGTGGTGTGGTCCACTTGAACTTTGGATATGACTTATTTTTGGTTTTATTAACTAAAATGATCTCTCCAAATGGACGAAGGGTGTGGATATAATAAATACAACATGGTGAGGCCCATGCAAGTTTGATCTAATTTGAACCGTTCATACAACTCGGAACTCCTCGAGTCAGCGATCATCTTCGAACAACAGGTAGGTGGTGCGTGGTACACCAGCAAATCCGACTTGGAAGAGAATTTTACAAAATAATACCTTATTATCATGTTATTTACATTCCGGTACCTTTTTAAATTAAGTTTTCATTAGCCCACCTCATTAATAAAGTTAATCTCAACGGGTAACTTCTATCACTTCTGTTATCATTTTTTCTAAAATTACTAAAATGCCCATTAAATAATAAAGTTACATAAATAAATGTTATTATTAAAAAATTTCTAAAAAAGGAAAAGAAATCAACTGGACGCTTTGATGTTCTATAAACCCCACCGTAATGCATATTAATTTATATACACTTAGGTGGACCACACCATAGGAAACAATGGTGATTAATTGAGTGCCCACTATTAAAAACTTCCTTGAGCCCACTGTAATGCCCACCACAATGTTTGTTTTCCATCCATGTTGATTAGGTCACTTAGAATTGGATGAAGAGAAAACAAAAATATAAGCTTCGTCCAAAACTTTGGTAGGACGTAAGAAGTTTCTAATGGCAAACTTTAAACACTACTGTTTGTTATGGTGTGGTCCACTTGAAATTTTGATCTGCCTAATTCCTGGGCTCATACCCTGAGATGATATGGGAAAATGGATGGATGGCTTGGATAAAACATGTGGAGCTCATAAAACACCATATGTAATCCGCATTTGGTAGGTCTCTTTGTGGTAGGGCTGTCAACTGGCCGGTTCAGGGATACGTCTCGGCCTGGATTTTGAACTGTTTCGGGCTGGCTGCTATTCAAAATTCTGATTTTCCCGGCCGGATCCCGGCCAACTAACACCCCTGCTTTGTCCTAGGTTAAAACATGTCTAGATGCGCCCCGGTCTCACCCAACGTGGTGTGGTCCTGACTGTGGGGCCCACGTTGATGCATGTATTGTATATCCAGGCCGTTCATCCATATTTCTGCTCCTTTTAGGGCATGAATACAAAAAATTATTAAGCACATCCAAATCTCAAGTGAACCACCATGCTGATTGAATTTCCACCATTAAAAATTTCCACTGTAATACCCACCACGAGTTTTTTGATAAGGACACAGAGACCTGAGTGAAGGGAATAAAAAATATGGGCTTGATCAAAAACTTTTGTAGCCCACGAAAAGTTTTTAATAACAACTGTTCATCCGGCCTGGTCCACCTGAGATTTAGATTTTTTTTTTTTGGCTCATACTCTAAAATGATCAGAATATCTAATGGAAGATGTTATATACAATGCATACATCATGGTGGGGCTCATAGAGTACCACTAATATATTACAACGGGAAAGAGAGACAGGAGGCAGATTACCTTCGGATCATGCCACTAAGGAGTGGCTACTGATAAGTAGCTGCTCGATAGGGCCTATCATGATGTACTTGTTTAATCCACACCGTCCATCTATTTTACTAAGATAATTTTAAGGCATGAGGTAAAAAATGATGGAGATTCAATTCTCAGGTGGACCATTTTAGGGGAAACAATGGTGATTAAACGGCCAAAAGTTTTGGATCAAGTTGGTTTCAACTTCTTCCCTTCATCGTCCTTATCAACAGGTTGGATGACAAATAAACATTATGATGAGCAATAATGGTGGGCCTTAGGGAGTTTTTAATGGTGGGCATTCAATTAGTATTGTTTCTTATGGTATGATCCACCTGAGATTTGGATCCTCTTAATTTTTGGGTGTTGAGAAAAGTCTTAAATCTGAAGGTTTTGAGGTCGTTCGACCGGTCGTGGGACAGCTTCAACTGGTCGTGGGAGGTGCTCGACCGGTCGTAGGTTCGACCCTTGGCACGACTCAAAGTCTAGCGAGCTTTTGTTGTTTTTTACTGTAGCTAAGATTGGTCGAGGGTCAGCTAAGACTGGTCGAAGGGGTCCTACGACCAGTCGAAGACTTGACTCGACTAGTCGTAGGTTACGCAGATTCGTTCCACGATTGTGTGGATTGCGGAAACTGTGTCCTTTCGCAACTGGGATGCGGAAGGAAGTTTCTTAAACTATAAATAGGGGTCCCTAGGGTTATTCTAGGGTATGGTAAAGGCTTCTAAGGGCATTCTAAAGGGTTCTAGGATTATCAAAGGGTGTAGCAAGGGTGAGATTCGAGGTTGTTCGAATCGGGTAACTCCTTTCTCTTTGTAATTGATGCTTTCATAGTAGTGATCTGTCGCTTCGTGCCGTGATTTTTTCTCGAAAGGGTTTTCCACGTTAAATCTATGTGTTCTCTTTTCTTGTGTGTGTTCGGTGCCATTGAATTACCATCCTAGATCTAGATCTGTGTGATTTCGCAAGTCAAAATCCCCAACAAGTGGTATCAGAGCTAAAGTTGGGGCATAAATATGAATATGAGGGATTAGTAATAATGGCGAGCACCAAGTATGAGTTTGAGAAATACTCAGGGAAAAATAATTTTGAGTTATGGAAGGTTAAGATGATTAGCCTGTTAACCAAGCAAGGCGATGATGGTGCTCTTGAGGAGCGAAAGTCCACTATGACTGATTATGAATGGAATACTCTTGATAAGGCCTTATCATCGATCCGTTTATGTCTTACGGATGAGGTTCTCTACAACGTCATGAGGGAGAAAATTGCGGCTAAGCTATGGGTGAAGTTAGAGGATGTCTATGCGAAGAAATCCTTAAAAAATCGCCTACACTTGAAGCAGCAGTGGTATAACTTCAAGATGACAAAGGGTGGAGACCTGGAGGCTCACATCAGCAACTTTAATAAATTTGTTTGCAAATTGCTGGATATAGAGGAAATGATGAAAGATGAAGAACAAACATGTATGTTGATGAATTCTCTCCCGGCGTCCTATGAGGCATTCAAGGATACTATGTGCAACATGAATAAAACCCTGAGTATCGACACCGTTATCTCAGCCCTTCAAGGGAAGGCTATGAGAAAGCTTAACGATGACATGGGGATATCTTCTGAGGCACTGTTTACAGTGGGAAGGATTTCTGGACAAGGTACAAGTTCTTTTAGTTCTAGATCCAAATCTAGGGGCAAGGGTAAAGGAAAGGTAAAGTGTTAGGATTGTGGGAAGGAAGGACATGTGAAGAGGGATTGTGAAAATCCTAAATCGAAGAGGGAAGATTCTGAGGCTTCATGCAGGGAGGCCAATGTTGCCACGTCAGATGGATTGAGTGGATGTGATGGTAATGTTTTGTCTGTGTCTTCACTCGGACGGTCATGCGATGATCGTAAGGACGAGTGGATGCTAGACACAGGGGCATCTTTTCACATGACTCCTCATTGGAGTTGGTTCACCAGCTATAGGGAGTGCGATGGTGGACAAGTATTTATGGGCAATGACATTGCCTGTAATATCGTGGCTATTAGCTCTGTATGCATCAAGATGTTTGATGGGGTGGAGCGTACCTTGATTGATGTCAGGTACGTTCCTGATTTGAAGCTGAATCTGATTTCTCTTGGTATGCTTGAGGCAAAAGGATGCAAGTACACAGGTATTGATGGTGCTCTTAAGGTATCCAAGGGGGCACGGGTAGTCATGAAAGCGTAACAACTCGATCATGTTTACAGGTTGATCGGGAGCACTTCAAAAGGTGGAGCTACAGTGGATGTAGCGGATTCCACCTCTGCATATGTGTGGCATGTTGGGCATGGCCACATGAGCAGGCATGGCAGGAAAGCTGAGACGTGCAGACGAGGATACATAGCAGGTGGAGTAGCCACATGTGGAAAGAACCACATGGCATGATCGCAGGACATCGACGAGGTACATAGATGACTCTAATATTGCAGGGGATTCATCTTCTATTCAGATGGCTCTAGGAAAGCCTAGTGCTGAGAAGTGGAAGGTGACTATGGATGATATGATGGATTCGTTGTACCAGACTGACATATGGGAGCGGGTGGAGCTTCCAGTGGGCCGGTGAGCGGTTGGATGCAGGTGGATCTTCGGATAGATACAGCATAGATACAGCGAGGTTAGTAGCGAAGGGCTATGCTCAGAGAGAAGGGATCGGCTTCTCAGAGATATTCGCGCCGACGGTATAGCAGGTATCTATCAGATCCGTGATTGGCTCTAGTTGGCCAATGTGATCTTGAGCTATGATGTGAAGCAGAGATAAGAGAAGAGGTCAAGGAGCTACACGGTTGAAGATTGAAGACTTGGTGAAGATTGTTGAGAAAAGTCTTAAATATGAAGGTTTTGAGGTCGTTCGACCGGTCGTGGGACAACTTCGACTGGTCGTGGGAGGCGCTCGACCGGTCGTAGGTTCGAGCCCTGGCACGACTCAAAGTCCAGAGTTTTCTTGTTTTTTTCTTGTAGCTAAGGCTGGATGTCGAGGGTCACCACGACCGGTGAGTCGAAGGGTCCTACGACCAGTCGAAGACTTGACTTGACTAGTCGTAGGTTACGCAGATTCGTTCCGCGATTGTGCGGATTGCAGAAATTTGTGTCCTTTCGCAACTGGGATGCGGAAGGAAGTTTCCTAAACTATAAATAGGGGTCCCTAGGGTTATTCTAGGGTATGGTAAAGGCTTCTAAGGGCATTCTAAAGGGTTCTAGGGTTATCAAAGAGTGTAGTAAGGATGTGATTCAAGGTTGTTCGAATCGGGTAAGTCCTTTCTCTTTGTAATTGATGCTTTCATAGTGGTGATCTGTCACTTTGTGCCGTGGTTTTTTCCCAAAAGGGTTTTCCACGTTAAATCTATGTGTTCTCTTTTCTCTTGTGTGCTTGGTGCCATTGGATTACCATCCTAGATCTAGATCTGTGTGATTCCGCAGGTCAAAAACCCCAACATTGGGTTCATGACCTGGATATACAATACATACATCAAGGTGGGCCCCACGGTCAAGGCCAAACAAAATCCATAAATCCTCATCCTAATTAACTATGCAATCCGCGACCAGAGAAAATTGTTGATATTTTTTTCCTTTTTTTTGTGATTTTTTATAAAAACATTAATTAATAATTTTACTTTTAGATATCTATTTAATTCTTTTTAAGCACCTTTATTAATTGGTGGATATTTAAGTCATTTTAGAAAGAGATAATAAGCAAAATTGGAGAAGACTAACAGAAGGTTTCCATCCCTTGACAATAACAAAAGAAAAACTTAATTTATAAATGTATCAGATGTAAATACTATATTAATGAAGTATTATTTTGAAAAATTCTCTTAATAGAATTTAAGTAGGCTACATGATAGAAACAATGAGACTAAACATCAACCATTGAAACATTTGTGGGGTCATAGAAGTTTTAGATCAGGCTATGTTAGGGGACTGCAGAAGCACATAAAGTAAAATCAAGAGGAGTAATCCAATCGCACAATCCAAGCACAACAAAAACACAATGATTTAATGTGGAAAAACCCTTGCAGGGAAAAACCACGGTATAAAGGGATGTATGATCACTATGAAAGCATAAATTACAGAGAGAGAGAGAGAGCTTATCCAAGTCAAGAAGTGCATGCTCAATCCGGCAGTTCCCAATTACACAAGTGATGGTTGGGCTATCGGGATCTTTGTATTTTTGTGGCACATCTTGCTTCAGGATGACACTCACTTTCTATGTCAAAAAGATTTTCTTTTGTATGTTTTGCCGTCTTTTGGTAGTGCATAGATCTTTCAGAAATTTGTCATATGAAGGGATTTGTTTAACGACATCCAGTAGAGGGATATTGACTTTCACTTGTTTCAGCACCTCTATAATATCTTGAGAGTTAGAGAGAGGTCTTTGTGCAATCAATCGTTGGGGAATGATGCAATCAACTTACTTTGGGATTCCAATTCTAATCCATGTTGGGCAATGCTAGGTCTATCTTCTCATCTTCTTCCGGGTCCTTAGGTTTTTCGGCCTTTACCGGAATGAATTTGTCAATTGTCTTTCTACTCCTAAGAATAGTGATAGACTTGGCTTGCTCTATTTGATTTGAAGAGCTTAAGTCACTAATTTCACATTGTAGTTTTGGATTAAGGAGAGGTTGGGCTGAAAGCATCCCTTTCTCTCTAATCGTTAAGTGTGATTCAATCCGTTAAATGGCCTTAGTAAGGTCTTGAAATGCTTGTAATGTGCCTTGATTGAAAAGCTCTTGGTTTTGGACGTGTTTTAAAGCCGGATCCTCTTGAGGCTTCTTTTGATTTAGGAATTGTGTAAGGATCTCTTGTCGATTATCCATTTGTCCATTCCTCCAACCGAAATTTGGATGATTTCTCCAACTGGAGTTGTATGTGTTTGAGGTTGGTCCTTTAAAAGGTCTTTGGTAGTTATTCACGACATTTGATTGCTCATTTAATATCTCTTGAAAAGTGGGTATTGTTGGATAATTTTCAGTTGTATATATGTATATTGCAAGCACAAATACCACAAACAACTTCCTTGGCCTTACTGGGTTTGATAGGTTCTGCCTTCTTAAGTTCCATGACCTCGACTTTCCTTGTGAGATTGGTTACCCTTACACTTATATCATCTTCTTCTTTTTAAGCGTAAATTCATCCCCTTTCCTTTAATTGAGTAGGCTTAGAAGTGGTGGGTCTTGGGAAGGTGTCCCATGATTGCACATTTTCTGTTAATTGATTAAGGTAATCCAATGCATCATCAACATCTTTATTCATGAATTCACCATTACACATCATCTCTATGAACTGTCGCATTGGTGAAGTTAATACATTATAGAAAAAGCTAATTGGTCGCCATATTTTGTAGCCATGATATGGATAGGAATTCGTGACATCCTTGAATCTTTCCCATCATTGGAAGAAGGTCTCTTCCTCTTTCTGGGCAAAGCTCATGATTGTCTTCATTAAATTGTTAGTTTTATGAAACGAGAAAAACTTTTTGAGAAATTCTTAGGTCATCTCGACCCATGTGTCGATGGATTTTGGTTTTGAAGGAGTGCATTCACGTCTTAGCCTTCTCCTTCAATGAAAAAAGAAATAATTTTAGTCACAATGTGTCTTCTGACACGTTTAGAAAGTGTAATGTGGCGACTATCTCATCAAACTCTTTAATGTGCAAGTATGGACTTTCAAAATCTAGTCCATGAAATTTAGGAAAGAGTTAGATCACTCTAGGTTTTATGTCTATGTTTCCTGCATTAAGTGAAAAAAATTATGTAGGAATGTGTAATCACCCCCGCCAGTTGTAAATAATTTCGTAAAGTACGAGGTAGGGGTGCATTATGCACCTCGTTTTCATCTTGAACTTCAACTTCCTCAACTGGTGGTTGAAGTTTATTTGCAGCCATCACTTCTATTAACTTAGAGGATCTCAAATAGTGTCTAATCCTATGATGGATAGACAACCTTTCGACTAGTACTCCTTCACTCAAAAGACGTAAAGTGTTATCACAGACCCACTTGGGCTTGGAAAACTCTCAGCCTTAAAGTAATTAAGCTTAAAAAAAAAAAAAACTAAAGCAAATAAGAGATCTAGAAAAGAAAGAGAGAAATATATGGAACGAAGTTACCAGATAAGAGTTGCTAGGTTAGGATCCTACAAAATAAAAAACAATGTTAGTTTCTAAAAATAATTTAGAAAATCTTGACCTACGAGCAAACTAAAAAGTTAACTATAATCTTAATCTAATTCTAATACTAATTAATCTTAGAAAAACATAGCCATAGTCCTCGAAAACGGCGCCAAAAACTTATTCACAACCCCAAGTGTAAGGTTGCGATGTAATAATAACTCGGTGAGAAAGAGGTCGAATCCACAGAGACTAAACTTATACGTATTCTGAAAATAAGTAGAAGCAGAACTAGAAGAAGATCTAAAATAGAAATCTGGAATAAAAGAAGTAATTGTGATTGAGTATCAATCAATTAAAAGGAAACTAGAGTACCAAGGATCCACCGGTAGCTATCAAGATGGTACTTTGCTTGATTCAATAAATACAATTGGAATTGGAGTCCTATTCTATCTAATTGGAAGATTAGAGAATTGAAGTACCATATGAACTTTGCATTGAATTAGTTCACACAAGGAGTATTGTGATGATTGGAAGGGATTTCATCATCCTACCATGCCCAGGAGACTATGGTGAACAACAAGATTTACCGATTTCACAATCTCATAATGGAAAAGAAGATATTCAAATCTATCGCAGCGTCTATTGTAATTTGAGTCGCAATAAACCATAGAAAACTGAAAATATTCCTTAATTTCAAACTAGAAATCGATGAAATTTAACATAAACAAGAATCAAAGCAAAATAAACATCCCAATACGCTACAAGCTTCACCTCTTAGCTCTAGCTAAGAGGTTTAGTTAACCATCGACATGATTAAAACTAAATCCCTTAAAGAAAACATAAAAACTAACTAGAATAAGAAGAATGGGGATGAAATGACTCTTTGAAGTTCTCCAACACTTTGCTCCACTCTTCCAACCCTAATTTGTGCCTAGAAACAATTAAGAGACCCATATTTATAGTATTTGTTTGGACCGACTTTGAAACCGCCTCAAATTTATGCAAAAAGTTAAGCATCGTCGGACCGAATTAAGGTTGAAAATTGCACTTTCTCACTGGACAATTCTGCGCGATTTCGGTCGGACCGAAGTTGTCTTCGATTGGACCGAATTAATGCTGAAAATTCTGTGCAGAAATTTGTCAAATTTAGGTCAGATCGAGTCGAGCCCAAGGTCTTTAAAAAAAAAATAAAATAAATGTGGACTCATGCCATAGAACTTTCATTAATCTTGCAAATTTTACAGCCTTTCAAGCATTTACCAACAAAAAGGTTCTGAACCACACTCCTCATGCAATCACAAACTCAAAAGAAAAAAGGCTATCTAGAAGGAGACCTGAGACCTCTATCCACCTCAAGCCACCACTACCTCTGTACAGCAAGAAGCCACAACAGGAATGGAAGGGGAACCGCCGGAGGCTAGCCCCGATCATGAATATCTGATGGCTACAATGCCGACATTATCCAAAGCAAGAGCACCCCTCACTAACCTTGGGAGGTCTGACCGAGATCCATAAATTCTGTTTGGGCATCCATCACTGGCTAATCTCGCCAAGGCGTCGGCCACTGAGTTCCCTTCATGGAAAATATGATTGAATTTGAGATTGAGATTCCTGCGCAATTGCTAAATGGCTCCTAACTTGTACCAGATGTTCTAAGATATGTTGGCCTGAGGCTCGTCTATCACATTTGCAATGATCGTTGGAATCAGTTTCCATGATAATGTTGGGGAGACCCAGCTTATAGCATAGTATTATACCATCTAGCATGGCTTGGGCCTCTGCAACCGTATTCGTGGAGATCTTGAAAGTGCTATGGTCTCATACTCATTTGATTGTCAAATTTTGTGGTGCCAAAGCCTCTATCTGTGTCTTGTGTTTGTATGTTGATCTGATCAAGACACTGCATCACAATGGTTCAAGACATGTCTTTCTCCTTAGGAAATGGGTGATAGGTTATGTACTTTGTCCTCTTTTGGACGGAAGATCAATGTTCAAAGTTACATCGATAAGAAGAGTGATATTATCAAGACATCAAGAATTGAGCATTATTTCAAGTGCATTGATGAAGTTTAATTTCAAGCTTTCAAGATCTCAAGATCAAGCTACTCGAAGTCCAGAGAATCTAGAGATCTCAAGCATCATAAGGTTCAAAGGTCAACCATCATCCCAAAAATCAATGAAGTTCAATGTTCATACTTCATGTCCTCCATCACAGGTATGATAGACTTTAGATTGACCTTAGGGTAGGTCATTATGTATACATAATTCAAAATAAATCTATTTATATGAATTTGGAGGAAGAAGGGGTCTAAGAATAGTCCTGGATCGTCCTCAACATTCACACTTTGATGCCAAAGATATGTCGAACCTACGGACCCATATCCACTTGGGGCAATCCAAGAAATTCCACGACTCCAAGTGTTGAAGATTTTCCAAAATTTTTTGGTTATTCCACCCACTTCCCCGAGACTTGGTTCCAAATAGTCGTAGGGATGTTGACGACTGTTGTTCGATCCCATTCCATGATGAACTATGACTCAAACTCCACCATCCAAACCTAGGTCCTACGATCATTTTATCTTTCTGTTACGACCCGATTAGGGCGTAGGTGGTCCACGACTTGGAGTCGTAGACACCTTAAGACTAACGTAGAGAACGGTTAAGATCGCGCTAAAAATTTTTAAAAATGGGTCTCTCGGTGCTACGGCGACCCTCTTCCCGTCCAATTAGGGTCCTAAGACCAAGTTAACAAACCTTCTCCAACTATCTATAAATAAAATGTAAAACTCTAAGATCTCCTTCCAAGTTTTTCATTGAGTGTAACATCCCGAATAATTTTTCCCAACTTGAAAATTCAAGCCCTCCACTTATTCGAGATAAGTTAGGGTTCATTTTAAGTTACTTAATGCTTGGATATTTAATATTATCTTTTGTTACCTCATTTATATTTGATTTTATTCCTATATTCCATTCTTATTTGAAAAAGATTCTCTATGAATTGTTGTATTCACTTCTTCTACAATCAAAATCAAATAGAGTAGAATCAATTTGGTTTAATTTAAAATCAATTAAAACCTAACCATTTCTTAAGTGAGTATTGGACATCGAACGTTGATTTGAACTTCTAATATGGTTCTACCTTTGGTTGCTTGACAAAATCCCGAAAAATCCTATTTTTACATTTATGTAAATTCCATTATTTTGGTTTTGTGTTGAGATTCGAAATATCTTTAGAATAAAATTCAAACTTAAGTAAAGCGAGTCGTGTTGCTTTTATGGGATTTTGGATTGTAAGCCCAAGTTAAAAATACACCCTTGTGAAGGTATTAGGTGAACACATGTCGAAACCTATTTTGATAGTGAATGCTAATATCTCCCGTGTGAGGATATTAGAATCTAGTAGACCGAAACCTCAACTTGACCTAGATTAACGGGAGCTTAAGAACACACGCGAAAAATGGGCCTCACTATATATCCGGTGTATTTTGTGTTTTGAATGTTTACTTAATTTCTATAACATATCAGGCCATGTGTATCGGTTTCGGATGGTACCTTGCTACACTTATAACCATTATTTTTTATAAAAGAAAAGAGATCGAAGTTTTAGTGAGGAATGGGGTATTAGTTTTTTGTAATTTTGAGCTCCACGTGCTTAACGCCATTCTTTTTTCTCCGCTATACTGGCGATACCGATTGTTGGAAGGTATGTAAATGTGGTTTAGGTTTGGAGAAAATTCTGAGTTAGCTAACGCTTTTTTCCTCCTTATAAATCCCTTCATCTTTCCAAAAATAAAAAAAATAAAAAAAAAATAAAAATAAAATTTATATCTTAATCATTTTCAAGGCTTTTAATGTCGAATGATTTATGTGAATGTGAATGTTGTAATATTTACATTTCAACATATGAACTATGTTGAATGTAGTTATTCCATAGTTTAGAATTTATTTTTAAATGCTATATTTTTTATTTATTTCTGCTTAATTTTAATATTCAATTTGTTGTAAGATTATCCCGTGACATAAACCCTTTTTTAAAAGGGCTTGCCAGGATATAGGTTATAACTAGTCTATTACATGTGTGTAATATGTGTAGTCTAAGTGTGTTGATAAAATGCCTTAGATGAACAAATTTGTATAAGCTGTTTGATGTTAGATAGATTCTTTACATTTCTTAACTATGTTATTGATTTATTTAAAGTATCCTATTTATTTATCCGTTTATAAGGCTTTCTTATTTTCTATGTGTTTGTAGAAATGCTCGAATAAATTTTAATTTAAGTTGGTCCTATTCACTATTTTCCCCTAGGACATATAGTTGGTCTTTTCATTGATCTGTGATTGGGACTTCGTGAAAGGCAATCGAAAATTGTCTTACCATGGTGAGGTCCCTACATGGGACGTGTTCCTCACCTCCACTCTCTCCTGGGTTCCCCCTAGATGAGCCAATGTTTAACTTCAACTAACCTTTTAGAGGTTTCAACCATTTGACTATGATGGGCACCATGTTAGGGAAGATCTTCTTGAACCTAGACCAAATCACTTAGGATCAAGGGTGATAGAATCTGCCATGGAGATCCTATCTGGGACATGGACGGAAGATCCGATTTCTCTTAGCCAGCGAGAGGCGTTGGATATTATATGGTTACCTGACATCGTGTGGCGTTCGAATCGAGCATTATTTCTGCTGTTCCATATCTCCTAGGCGATAATGTAGGGGACAAGACAGTGAGAAGAGAAACTCTGGTTTTTCTGCTAGCTCTGGAAGTCCACGCAAGAATTCTCTAATAAGCTGACTAATTGGGCATAGAGACCATATCAAATATCTGTTCAAAGTGGTCCCAAACATCACACGCAATATTGCCGAGGCTGAATATATATAGGTGGTCCTTGGTCCTCAACCCCCGTGCCCATGGACTAATAAGAACTTGGTAATCAGCTCATGCATCGCTATCCTTTTCACCGAGAAGAGTGCTTTCTCGATTGACAATGGAGGAAGAAGGGGCTAGTGCGGAGGGAATTATCATTACATTCACCATTCTTGCATTAATCGCCAAAGATATTGTATTGAACCTCTAGACAATATATTAACCACTTTACCGTTCCATGGAGGATTTTCACACGAAAATACCCATCTTCGTGGGGAGAGCTTTGTTTTAAATCACTTAGTCCAATGAAGGATGGCGATGTTGTCGATCCCATTCCGATGTCGAGGATTTGATGGAGAATTTACAAGCAGATAGGTCCCGGTAAACATTCTATCTTTCCCGTTAGAGAGGGCGATTGGGACATTAGATGCCATTATACTTGATTCTGCACTTTTAAAACAACCATGTATATCCATTTTGTTCATTTTGGGAAATATACATGTAAATATTTAACCTGGTAACATGTTCACACTCAAGAAATCAACGATTGTGGCATTCATATGTATGGGTCTCTCAAGGTGGCACCGAGAGCACCTCTTCGATATTCCAATTCTGTGTCCAAAAGTTGATCGAACCTTCTCCAACTAGCCACCTAGAGTGGTGCAGAGTGAAAGGTAAAACTTTGAAGATCTCCTTCCAAGACGAAGAAGAAGCCGAACCATTTAAACCTTTGTTAGTTAGTAGTTTCTGAAAATATTTTGCTGAAATGAAATTGGTCCAAAGAGACGTCCCCTGTAGCATCTGCCATCCCATCTTTATTCTGAATGCACGCGTTATATCATCAAAGCTTCTAATGCCAAGGCCTCCCTTGTGGAGAGGAGTACATATTCTGGACCATTTGACCCAATGTCTCTTGTTACCTTGATCAGAACTACCCCAGAAAAAAATTAGCAATAGCTCTTTCAAGCGCTTTAGTAATTGATTTTGGGATGATAATGGCCTATAACATGTGAATGGGAATGCTGGATAGGACATGTTTGATTAGCACCAGTTTCGCTGTCGGGTTTAGAATCGAAGGTCGAGCCGAATTTGGTTTCGGTCAGATCGAGTTGAGTCGAACTAGTTATGATAATGAAAATCACAATTTCTTGCTGGACTGTTTTGTGCGATTTCGGTCGGACCGAAGTTGGCAAAGGTCAGACCGTAAGTAGCTAGCCTGTTTTTCTGCTGCGGACTTTGTAATTTTCTCCAATCTTTTTTCATCTTTTGTACTTGGTTTTCTTAGATCTTGAGGTTTTAAAATCTTCAATTTTGGTCTCCTAAGAACCACTCATTCCTTTGGTGATTCTTGAGCATCAAATTCATGCTTTTGATATTCTTTTCAATCCAAGCTCCCAAATTTACCTCGTAATATAAACATGTAAAATATACCAATTAAACATTGTTATTTTTATAAAACGAAAATATAAACAGGGGGAAATATGCATTATTTGACACTCAACAATCAGTCATTGAATAGATGACTGATATTCTCAAATCCAATCTTAATCATCCATCTCAGATGGGATCACAAGGTATTTAGTTTGATTCAAGAAAAAAATACAACGCTATATATAAACATATGCTTTATTGAAATCCGGGTCATATTACTTATTATGTTAACTTTCTATTAACAAAGTTGGTTAAAGCTATAAAAAAAAGGCATAAGGATAAATATAAAACGGTCAATAATCAATGTTCATTAATTTCATAGTTTAGAGTCGCTTATCTTACTGTTCAAGCAAGCTATGACATCCGCGGTTCAAGTATGTGATGCCTTTTATTTTTAGAAAAGGGTCACATGCACTTTTTTATTATAGCTATTAACTGCCCTCATTTCTTCTATTGTACTAACCTGTTTCACAAATCATGGTCAACAAACCTTAACTATTATAAGGTACATTGACAAAGTTTCCTAATACCCGCAACGAATACACGACAGGGGGTCTTGTCATCCGGAAGAACCAGCCAAATTTGAAGCATTATTATTATTATCATCATCATCATTATCATCATCATCATCATCATTTTTGGCATCTCCTGGCTCCAGCCAATAAGATAATTATTTGAACTAGTCGTGTAGTTAAAAAGGATTAATTGATAGACTTGACTGATGATCAATCTATAAAGAAGTTTACTCATTCGAATATCAGATGGGCCTGATTCTATTAGGCAAGACATCTAACATTGTCATGATTGACTGATGAGTGGCTCCGATTAACCTAATAAAGATGAGGGCCCTTGTTTCCCAGGCCAGGCCAAGAGGTGTATCAAGATGTGAATGATTCATAGAAGTGAGTTAACCACATTCAGTATACATATGTATGTGGCCCCGTTCTTTGAGTCAAGGCAATTTCACCATCAGGATGGTCTAATGATGGCTCCAATATCACATGTGTGACCGTTTTTCACATGTGCATATAGGGCCGAAGGAAAGTGCAATCCTTAGAAAAAGTGCATGCATGCGCGGTTGGGGTCCTTACTCTTGCCCCAGTGGTAGACTCACATAACTTTCAACACCAGGTCAAGGGTTAGAGTACCCATGGGAAATCCCACTGCCGTGTGAGTGTGTGGGGATGCGTACATGTGTGCGTGTGTAAAAAAAGTGCACACATATGTGGGGAGTGCATAAAAATAAGTGCATGCATGCGTGCACACAAATCATCTTTTGCCTTTCATTTTATTTATTTATTTGTGGATTATCATGATGGACTCACATAATAAGTTTTAAGGAGTTTTTTTTTTTTTTTTTTTTTTTTTGTTTTTTTTTGTTCTTTTGCCATGTGCAATGGGGCCCTTCGACAGTTCTTGTATAAACTCCACATTATGATGCACAGCAGTGGGCCTACTTCCCTTTGTATTCATGATGTAATGTGGAACTTTGTATTAGGTGTTTTGCATGGATTGGTTGAACTTAGCCCTATTTCCTAAGGCTGTTGATCAAGTAATTACATGAACAAGTCTCATTGGTAGTAGTGATTATTGAACAAAGGTGGCATCAAGTGGCCCACTTCCCATCTCTATCTTACAAATACATTAATTCATATTTTTTTAAACAATACTTCTCAGTCAAATATTGTACATCATAGCAAATTAGAGGGCCCAACACCCTCTAATTTCCAACTACTCTCTGAATTCCAAGCACAGCAATCTCAACAACTCACCGATAATTAAGCTGTTTACAATAAAATAGAAATTATGTACTGTTGCTTTACATACGAGACACCCATGCTGAGTAGGCAACAACAATCACACGTCAAGCAAGCAACAAACCACGACCAGGTTAGGTACGTGATTGCAAAATGGTCAACGGGCTTCTTTATATATATATATATATATATAAAAAGAAAGAAAGAAAGAAAGAAAGAAATTATGGGAAAAGTCATCCGTATACTGAACTCTGGGCCATACCATCTAAAATCATGTGAAGACATGCCAAAAACATATAAAAGCACTTGGTGGGGCCCACCTGAAATTTGCATGCATCTGAAACTTGGTCTGAACCCTCATCCAAGTGGGACACACATAATGGAGGGCTGGATTTGCCCACCATATGTGATGTAATATATGTGTGTGCAACTACCATGACCAAGTCAGGCATCTAATTGATGGGGTATTTCAATTTAGCCATGCATGCAGAATGGGACATCCCTCTCAATATATATAAAAATATATGAGTTTTAATGCAAACTACCGTCACGGATTGACCAAGTCAGGCACCTGATTCAATTTAGCCATGCTATATGAGGGTCCTTTTGCATGACTAAATTGAATCAGGTGCCTTTGGTCATGGTAGTTGCTTCATATATATATATATATATATATATATATATATATATATATATATATATATATATATATATATATATATATGAGTGGGCAACTATGAAACCCTAGTCCTACCTGCTGGTGTTGCCCACTTGACTTTTGGATCCACCTCATTTTGGGTGGAGACTTATAACATGGGCTGAGAAATTGATGGGGGGAGTTGATGTCACACAAGCAAAACGGAGCCCTACAGAGATTATCTTTATACGGTTCTCTCTAACACAGGTTGTAACCCATGGAGGGCCAAGCATAAAGAAATTTGTCCCTATAAAACCTTCTTAGCAGCGCATAAGGCTCTGAACCTCTGTGGGCCATACAATGTTCTACCAAAATAAGAAGTAGGGGTACAATAACCCAACTTAAAACCGACTAAACTATCGGACCCACTCTCCATTTCACGGTCCCAAAATTAGTGGTTAAGAAATTCTAACCTCTGATTCATGGACACTTGTTTGTAAAAAATACAACAATTGTATATTTTTTTTATTTTAATTATATTAGAATTTAATATTTATTGATATTACAAAATATTAAACTATAAAAATTACCCTCACAACCAATTATCAGCTAGAAAACGCATCTGAATCCCAATTTTTCAGTCGGATTTGTTGAGCAATCGGGTAAATCGATATCCATTCCCAGCCGTAGTTGAATCCACTCAGGTTCCTTTATCAGGGCCATCAACCAATCAAGCTCGCTTTGGGTTCCGGGGTGTCCATACCCGACTAAGGGAACCTGATTCGGGTCTGGTCAATTTTAGACATGGGTAGTAGAGAAAAACTTTGATGCTCTGGCGGAGTAGTGATGGATGATACATGGCCACTTAAGTAATTACTTTAAAAATATGTGCGTGGCATGGAAGTAAGTTAAATTGATACGTCCAAATTATGTGGCTCCCAGCTTAGATGTATCATAATCAAAAAATTACGCATATTGGATTATCTGACCATTAGGTTAGTGGACATTTGTTACACGGTTAATAATAAAAAGCATCCAATAGTCCTATTTCAATAATCAAGTGTCCATGAATCAGAGGTCAGGATTGTTTATCCATTATGATTTTGGGATTGTCTTTATAAAAGTAGATTCTGAAGTTTAGTCAGTTTAATTTTAGTTACTCTTTAGCATGTGTAAAATTTCTAAAAGCCTGCATGTCAAGCATCATATGCTACCTGAGTATCATATAACTCCCGTACATGGTATCGGTATCGGATCCGAAATCATTTGGGAGTCGGTACCTGTCGAGTCTGGTCAGGTTCGGTTTCTGAGATGGGGTTTAATACCATAATGGAGTCTAGTCATGTTCGATTCATTTATATGGGTGCCTGAGAAAGATGTGTAGCTCACAGCTAGTCTTTGATGAGAAAATTCTGCAACAAGATAGGTGTGTGGTCCACCATGGTGTGTATGGCATCCAGACACTTAAGCAGGAATGCCCAGCCATGAAAACAGATGCCAAACAATTAGGGGTGTCAACTGGCTGGTTTAAGGCCGGGATGGGCTTGACCACCCTGCATTGTTCAACTTACACAGAGCCAAGCCCAGGCTCAGGGCGAGTTAAAATATTCCAGCCTGAGCCCAGACAGTAATGTTTATTTAGGGATCGAGACTGAGCCCAAGGCTTGGTGAGGTTGGAGAGAGAGAAAGAGACGGAATTGCCTTGCAAACCCTAATGGTGAGATTCAGGTGGTGTGCACTTACTTAAAAAAAAAAAAAAAAAAAAAAAAAAAAAAACCCTAATGGTCCAGGTTGGGCCAGACTCAGGCCAAATTAAGGACTGTTGTACATTGTCTAAACCTAGACTGATTGACTGATCAGCCTAAATTTCAAACCCGAGCCCAGTCGTTGGCCTCATATTTCAGCCCAAGCCTGTCACGTGGCAGGCCAGCCCAGGGCATGGATAGCCATACTAAAAATTAGATTGATTCAATCATTTGGTGCCCTTGCGGGTTTCCTGTGGTGGTTGGAGTGTTTTCTATGGTGTAGCCCACCGAATGGTTGGAATGGCATGATATTTTGGGCATTCCCAACTCACTCTGAAAGGTACGTGGATTCATATTCTCTTTGAAATACGGCCATCCATTGCAGAGCCATCCTATCGTTCGCTTTGGGGAGGCATGCAGGAAAACGTGTCACACATTGAGAAGGGTCGGAGCAATGCCCATTGGACTATTTGCCACAAGGAATGGTCATATTCGGCAAGTTGGACGGATGGGATGGGTGTTAAAGGCACTATTTTTCACAATCAATGGTTTTGATCGTTGTATTAGGTCAAAGCCAATGTTTCCACGGTCAGTGCCCAAAAATTATTTGACAAATTCAATGGTTTGGATCATTTCAACGGTTTGGATCAACTGTTTCGATCCCTGAACATGGATCTTATGTGCCAAGCCATTTTTTAACTTTTTTTTTTTTTTTTTTTTTTTTTTTTTTTTTTTTTTTTTTAATGGTTTAGAGTAGTACCCAATGCCACTGAACTGTTCGTTGGGTTCAACCACCCATATCTGCTAACATGGCATGATTAAAGCCATAAGAATAGTCTAGATCATCTAGAAGTTTCGACGTCACCCACATGGATGGACCTTTTCACTTTTGACTGTCCATTTGACAGTTGTCTGTCCTTTGATGGCAACGGTGAGGCCTGCAGTAATCTCTGAAATAATCATGAACAGGGGCAATTTTTGTAAGATGCCTTTCTTTAGTTGCAATGGGAGTATGTTATATTTGCATGTAAGAAAATGATCATGAACGGTTGAGATTTGAGAACGTGACTAGCTGTTGTTTATTGCTTGGCCGGTCTATGATGGAGATGAGTGCCTGCCTAGATGGATGATCCTTGACTGTCCATCTTTACAGACGTCCATCAATTTTATGGTATCCTTCAAACTACAAATCGCCATTCGGCTGTTAGAAACAAAAAATCAATCCTATGATATTCTAACATTAGACCATGAACTCAAGGCACAGACAGACGGTGGTGGACGGTCGGATCATCATACCATGCAGCAACGTGGGTCCATCGCAGATGGGCCATGGCAAAGCATGCAAAACCAATGAAATTGATATTTCAGGTATCAGAATCAGTCTGAGGCACCAACACACTACCATGCACTTCACCCAAAAAAAAAAAAAAGGGTCATATTCCAATCAAATATCTACCCTATCAAGTTTTCAAGTCACCTTTATCCTTGCAGTCAAGGTAGCGTAGAAAGTTATTAACGAGCGTTTGATTTTTAATTTACTGGTATAAATATTTATAAATTGATAATGATTATTTATATATGCAATTTCAATTACACCCACATTCTCGTATGAGGATTAAAAGGCATGCATTTCTAACTCCAAACCCAAGGTGAAAAAGGTAAAAAGTTTGGGGCCCACCGTGATGCACGTGGCTTATCCATGCTGTTCATCCCTTCAGACCCTTCACTGTAGGTCATGAGCCAAAAAAAAGAGGCAGATCTAAAGCTCAAGTGGACCACATCACAAGAAACAGTGAAAATTGGACTTTGACCATTGAAAATTTGTGGGGGCCAGGAGTTTTGGATCAACCTGATATTTCTGTTGTCTCTTTGTGACCTTATGAACAATTTAGATGACAAAAAATAAAAATAAAAAATCAAAGCCCTTAAAGATAATCTATCCAACACCTCATAAACTTCACAATCTTTCCCTTCATTTTTGAGTCTTCAATTTTTATTTTTATTTTTATTTTTATTATTTTTATTATTTTTTTACAGATCTTCGGGTGGGACCCAACAAAAAGAAACATGTCCCACCTATCATTTTGGACAAAAAGATTACAGCTTTTCGGGTCTTTGCAGGAAAAAGGACTTGTAAAAGACCTATCGTAAAGGAACCGGGACCCCCTGAAAGGAAAAAAAAAAAACAAAGAAACACCAAAAGGACAGAGGCCTTAATTTCTCCTCTCTTTGATCGACCTAGGACCAACCTTGTCAAGGAAGAGGAGACCCGTCACTCGCTGAGGCAAATCCGCCCCGCAAGAGGTAAGAAAACGAACTTGGGATACACTCCCATCACGCGCGAGCGCATCGGCCGAAGCATTACCCTCCCTGAATACGTGTCTGAACTCCACCGAGGCAAAAGTCCGTAGTTTATCCGTAATGGTTTCCAACCATTCCATTGCCAACCAATGTTTGCTTCCTTGTTGACGACCTTGATTACCAATTCCGAATCTGACTCCACCACAATTTTGGAGAAACCTTTTTCCAAGCATTAAAGAAGCCCATCATGAACCGCACGAATTTCCGCTCCAATATTGGACATCACACCATAGCCAAAAGCGAAACCAAACAAGAAATCACCCTTGTCATTTCTATATACCCCTCCTCCCCCAGCCAAGCCCGAGTTTCCCCTAGAGGACCCGTCAACATTAACTTTTACCCAACCAGCCGGTGGTTTCTGCCATAGGACGACTGATTGTTGCGTCAGGTAAGGCTGCACATACCTGCTTTTAATATCTTCATTGGAGGTAGTGGTCAGCCACCAAGTGACTTTAACGATAACCGATGGAGCCCTCATACCTCTATCATCATAAAGAGCCCTGTTCCTAGCACGCCAAAGTTCCCAAAGAATAAAAGCTGGAGTAAGAAGGATTCGTACCGAGTGCCCTCTACTGTCAGCGCAGGCCCTCCTCCATTGAAGAATTCTTGCTTCCACTGATGACGCCTGCATTAAGGAAATCCCTGCCTGAACAGCAAAAAATCTCCAGACGTTTATAGCTTGCTGACCGTCAAGAAAGAGATGGGACAGGGTCTCTTCGGCTGGGCCCAGCTCAAGATCTTCCCTGCAGCAGCCACACTTTGATGCAAGGTACATACGTCTCTGGATTCAACTGCTTTTTCAACCGGGATTGCATTGTGTATAATTTTCCAGACAAAAAGGGAGATCTTTGGCGGAAGTTTCCAATGCTACACCCATCTCGCCCAGTCCTTTTTGGGGGCAATCAATCTATTGATGTCCCAGGCAGATTTAACGGAGAAGGCTTCTGAATAGGTGAAGGGCCAAAGAGGGGTATCGGGGCCGGATGATACGCAAAAACCACGGTGGAAGATGTTAAGTAAACCTTAAGTGGGTCATAGTAGTGTGAATGTTTTCTAGGTAAAAAGTTAGACTCATCCAACTATCCTAACCATTTGATTTGCGCCTTCAGATGGAACCTTGATAATTAATCAACTTGTTGTGACTTTAGATCGTTCAATTAGTATGCTAAACCCTTAAATGTTGCTTCCTGTTGGATTATTGACATCATCCATAGTAGGTCCATAAATCCAACTGTTAACAGTAGTTAATCAATTTGGGTTTTAGCTATGGTCCATCCAGGAAGCAGCTAATTGGTCTGGCTCAGGTGCATTAGCTAGATTGTAAAAAGTATTGAATTTTTATGTGTGGTTGATTTACTATCAATTACACTGGTTTAAATTTAGTGCACTGTTTTGTTTTAATTCTACATGGACACCTTTTATTTAAGATGCCCGGAAACTATGGCCTTCTAAAGTGTGCCAAGTGTGAAAGGATCTTCTCCGCCTTTTTTTATTGTCACAATACAACTTTGGCTGTTGCACCAGTCCTCACTATAGATGATGAATTATATAGCATTCTGACCATCAGAAAATGTACACATTCCAATACGAGCCCACTGTTGGGTGATCCTTATCCTTTGATATTAGCTTCCTCCTATGAATGGGAAATGCACTAAAAACCTCCCAGTTTGGATGGTCCAAACCCAACGATTGGTGGCATGATGTTGACATTCAACTTGGGAGCCTTCTAGGCGATGGTGCATCCATTATGCATCCCACCTCGTCAATGGTTTGGATCATCAGAAATAGAAGAAAAAGTGGTCCCCCCAAATCGCAATGCATGGTTTGGATCATCAGAAATAGAAGAAAAGGTTGTCCCCACAAATCACAATGTACAAATTAAAAAAAATAAAAAATGCAGAGTGCATTTATAAATTTGGCAAAGAAAAGGGAAGCCATTTGCACTTTCTTAACTTAGTAATTATGACATGCTATTCTCTGAGAACAATGCTACAAGAGATAAAGCTTCTTGTTGAATAATTGTATCTCAAGTCGCCACACTTCCCATGTGGCCCTACCTTGTCTTGGTAAAAGAATAAAGAAAAAAGAAAAAAAGAGAGGCTCACGTTTGCTTACTTTTGTAGATTACCAGTCAGATGGTTTGGAGAATCCCATCACCATGGTCTTTTATGATACGGACCTTCACCAACGGTCCAGATCTTGTCAGCATGCACCACTTGTATGATTCTTGAATGTTGGATGCAGTTCTCTGTTTGGTGGATTAGAGAAATTCTGCCCATATAAAAAGTATGTACACAAATTATTTGAACTGGCACCATAAGATACGAACACATTTTTTTTTTTTTTTTGGGTTAGCTGGTTAGTACGCACCCATGTCAGTACACACACCATGTTAGCCACCCCCTGCTAGGGATCGATAGCAAGACCTCAAGTGTTGAAACAAAGTATCTCCACTCAGTCTGCCAGTTGAGCTATGGATTTGGGTGTAAGATATGAATACATTACTCAAAAGTTTTTAGTTTGTATAAGTGAGGCCCATTGCTTAGTGATCTCAATGGGCTGAATTGGACTTGAAATTGAGAGCATTATTGATATATGGACCAAACCCAACCCTTATTGTTAAACCGAAATAAAAATCAGGCCATTCAAAAGCTTACTGGCATCACCGTTTCATTTTCGCCATACCATGAAGATTCACGCCATTCGCTGCATTCTCCACCATATACTCCTGTCCCCATACTCTCGCCTGGTTTTGTCATCGACTTTAGAGATCGGTACATGATGCAGGGATGAACGTGATGAGGATAAATACTCCGAATCCACGGGGCTTCTCTGGACTCCTCACAGAGACTTCTCGAATCCACGAGGAAAGAAAGCAGAAAATAGAAATAAATTCTAATAAATTCAAAATTGATTAATTGGTGAATAAAAACGAGTTCACAACCCTTTAAATAGGGGTACCAAATAATGGAAAAGAAATCAGAATCAAACTACAACTAAAACTCCTAGAATTCGCGACTTACTATAAATAGTAAACTTACTATTTATAGACGGTTGTGATGTCTACTAGTGCGCAAGGTTTTTGGCCAAAGATAGTAAGTGTCTTATTTGGCTTCACCAAACCGTTCACAATTATTCTAAGCTCTTTTCACGTTGGGCGCAACTTCTAAAGCCCGACGGATGAAAAGTTATAATCAAACTAAAACTTACTATTTATAGTAAAAATGAAATTAAAACAAGGAAACGACTGTCGATCCAAGGGTTTCTCGCAATTCCGAGCGTCGCAACCCAGCGTAGTGGGGTTGGTTGGCTAAAGTAGCTCGTTTTACCCCAAAATCATATATTTTACTTCAGGTAACTCATTCCGGATTGCGAGATACGTCCGATCTAAGGTCCGATGGTCCGGATCACTTCTGTCGTCGACCGGGCCTTTTCTGATCCATCTTGGCCATAAAACTGTCCGCGACCCGCTCTACATCAGTACATAACCCCTTATGCAGTACAACACTCGATGATTCCGTACCTGTACGGTAGTGCTGATGAAGTAATCTGACTGTCTCTAATTTTTTTAAATTTGATTCCTTCACATTCTCTTTTTAGATGCTAATGCAGCATATCCAGGATGGATTTGCTGATTGCGGGAGAGTTGGGGGATACGGTTCCATCCATCTTCTCTCCAAATTCAGTTAGAAATTTTGGGCCGGTGTAAGCCTCAAGACATGTCGTTACCACGAGAAGGGTGTATACTTTCCTCTGGCAAATGCATACCATCTGTCACCGCCGACATGCAACGGTCATAGACATAGCAAGCAACGGTAGCGGATTGCCTGCATGGGGCCCAAAGAGATTTGCAAGACAAATCCACTCCATTCATCTGTTTTGCAAGACACGATGGGACAGGCAGATCCAAAACTCATGCCAGCCGTACAGCACAAAATGGTGGAGATTGAACGCCTTAGGGTGACAGAAGTTTTGTATCAGGATGATATTTGTGTCCACAGTTTTTCTGAGTGGTAATAACCCTATCAACGGTTTGGATTGCATATGAAAATCATGTTCAGCTCCATCAAGGTTTCAACATTTGGACATTTCGGTTCCCACTGTTTCGTTTGATATGGCATACTTGACTTGTGGAGCTTGCTGATTTTTAGAATCCTGTCATTTCGTGTTCTTTCAGAAAAATTGTAACGGACATCTCTGTGGGCCCCACACAGCCTTGTGCATGGTCATATCTCTGCACCCACGGTCACAGGCAGTGCGGCCATGATCGCTTGAGCACCCGGACATTTAAATTTGCGAGAATACGACCCATTTATGGCCCATTTAGGAGAATAAGACCACCTCATTTTCCTTTGCGAGAATACGACCCAGCTGTACGGACGCCTTGCCAAAGGTCGAAAATGCCCCCGCCTTTTTCTTCAAGCGGGAAGACGAGCGCTGACGCTCCTCGACCTCCGAGTTGTACGAACGGTTCAAAAGTGATCAACGTTACATGGGCCCCACAGTTATGTATTTATTATATCCACAACGTTCATCCATATTTCGAGATGACCATTATCTATATATAAAAAAAATTATATCAAAAGATCAACTGGACCACACCACAAAGAACAGCAGAAAATTGATTTTCACCGTTAAAAACTTTGTAGGGCCCACCGTAACATTTATTTTCCATCCAATCTATTCATAAGGTCACAAAGACCAGGATGAAGAGGAAAAACAAGTTTCATAATGATCCAAAACTTCTGTGACCCCTAAAAGGGTTTCAATGGTAGACGTTCAATCATCCACAGCCTTTAACAGTGTGGTCCACTTGATAGCTAGATCTGTCTTATTTTTCGTCTCAAACCTTAATACGAGTTCGCCAAAAATATGGATGGTTTGGATATAACACATACCTCATAATAGGACCCACAAAAAGCGGTGGGATTACAACAGCAAAAAATTTATAAAAAAAAAAAAAAAAAAAAAAAAAACCATCGATATATCGAAAATGGTCCAGAACTGTCCAGTGAGTTTTTCTCAAAAATCCTTTACCTTTCGCTACGGATTATGACCGTAGCTATAACTGTACTCAGCTCCACTCTATGAATTTTTAATTTTTTTTTATTTTTTTTTTATTTTTTACATGGAGAAATTTATTCTATCTACAATTTTCTTTAATACATATTTATATAAATAGGTATATATAAGCATATAAAACATTTTTCCCTCTTTTTTTCATTTATTTCCTTAATCATTTAACAAGAATATCTTCTAAACCAAAATTAGTTACTTAACGTACCATATATGATTTTGGGGTAGGAGAAGCTACTTTAGCCAACTAACCTTGCTATTTTCCAAGATTCTATCAGGTCGATGGTAAAAAATCCATTTCATTCAATCCATGATCATTCCCATGCATTTCGCGGTCAATTCGCTTCAAACCATGATCATTCCCATGCATTTCACGGTCATCCAAAACAATTTCGTGTTAATTCACGGTCATTTCGAGGCATTTCACGGTCAATTCCCTTCATTTCACGGTCATTTGCATGCATTTCGCGGTCAATTCGCTTCAAACCATGATCATTCCCATGCATTTCACGGTCATCCCAAACAATTCCGTGTTGATTCATGGTCATTTCGAGGCATTTCAAGGTCAATTCCTTCACTTCGCGGTCAATTGCATGCATTTCGCGGTCAATTACGCTTCAAACCATGATCATTCCCATGCATTTCACGGTCATACCAAACAATTCCGTGTTGATTCACGGTCATTTCGAGTATTTCACGGTCAATTCCCTTCACTTCACGGTCATTTGCTTGCATTTCGCGGTCAATTAAGCGCTTCAAACCATGATCATTCCCATGCATTTCACGGTCATCCCAAACAATTACAGTGTCGATTACGGTCATTTCGAGGCATTTCATGGTCAATTCCCTTCACTTCACGGTCATTTGCATGCATTTCAGCGGTCAATTCGCTTCAAACCATGATCATTCTCATGCATTTCACGGTCATACTAAAACAATTCGTGTTGATTCACGGTCATTTCGAGGCATTTCACGGTCAATTCCCTTCACTTCACGGTCATTTGCATGCATTTCGCGATCAATTAAGCTTCAAACCATGATCATTCCCATGCATTTCACGGTCATCCCAAACAATTCCGTGTTGATTCACGGTCATTTCGAGGCATTTCACGGTCATTTGCATGCATTTCGCAGTCAATTCGCTTCAAACCATGATCATTCCCATGCATTTTACGGTCATACCAAACAATTCCATGTTGATTCACGGTCATTTCGAGGCATTTCACGGTCAATTCCCTTCACTTCACGGTCATTTACATGCATTTCGCGGTCAATTCGCTTCAAACCATGATCATTCCCATGCATTTTACGGTCATCCCAAACAATTCCATGTTGATTCACGGTCATTTCGAGGCATTTCACGGTCAATTCCCTTCACTTCGCGGTCATTTGCATGCATTTCGCAGTCAATTCGCTTCAAACTATGATCATTCCCATGCATTTCACGGTCATACCAAACAATTCCGTGTTGATTCACGGTCATTTTGAGGCATTTCACGGTCAATTCCCTTCACTTCACGGTCAGTTGCATGCATTTCACAGTCAATTCGCTTCAAACCATGATCATTCCCATGCATTTCACGGTCATCCCAAACAATTCCGTGTTGATTCATGGTCATTTCGAGGCATTTCACGGTCAATTCCCTTCACTTCACGGTCATTTGCATGCATTTCGCGGTCAATTCGCTTCAAACCATGATCATTCCCATGCATTTCACGGTCATACCAAATAATTCCGTGTTGATTCACGGTCATTTCAAGGTATTTCACGGTCAATTCCCTTCACTTCACGGTCATTTGCATGCATTTTGCGGTCAATTAAGCTTAAACCATGATCATTCCCATGCATTTCACGGTCATCCCAAACAATTCTGTGTTGATTCACGGTCATTTCGTGGCATTTCACGGTCATTTCCCTTCACTTCACGGTCATTTGCATGCATTTCGCAGTCAATTCACTTCAAAGCATGATCATTCTCATGCATTTCACGTTCAATTCCCTTCACTTCATGGTCATTTGCATGCATTTCGTGGTTAATTCGCTTCAAACCATGATCATTCCCATGCATTTCACGGTCATCCCAAACAATTCCGAGTTGATTCACGGTCATTTCGAGGCATTTCACGGTCAATTCACTTCACTTCACGGTCATTTGCATGCATTTCGCGGTCAATTCGCTTCAAACCATGATCATTCCCATGCATTTCACGGTCATACCAAACAATTCCGTGTTGATTCACGGTCATTTCGAGGTATTTCACGGTCAATTCCCTTCACTTCACGGTCATTTGCTTGCATTTCGCGGTCAATTCGCTTCAAACCATGATCATTCCCATGCATTTCACGGTCATCCCAAACAATTCCGTGTCGATCACGGTCATTTCGAGGCATTTCATGGTCAATTCCCTTCACTTCACGGTCATTTGCATGCATTTCATGGTCAATTAAGCTTCAAACCATGATCATTCTCATGCATTTCACGGTCATACCAAACAATTCCGTGTTGATTCACTCATTTCGAGGCATTTCACGGTCAATTCCCTTCACTTCACTTCACGGTCATTTGCATGCATTTATCATTGTCAAATTCGCTTCAAATCATGATCATTCCCATGCATTTCACGGTCATCCCAAACAATTCCGTGTGATTCACGGTCATTTGAGGCATTTCACGGTCAATTCCCTTCACTTCACGGTCATTTGCATGCATTTCGTTGTCAATTATTCGCTTCAAACCATGATCATTCCCATGCATTTTACGGTCATACCAAACAATTCCGTGTTGATTCACGGTCATTCACGGTCATTTCGAGGCATTTCACGGTCAATTCCCTTCACTTCACGGTCATTTGCATGCATTTCGCGGTCAATTCGCTTAAAACCATGATCATTCCCATGCATTTCACGGTCATCCCAAACAATTCCGTGTTGATTCATGATCATTTCGAGGCATTTCACGGTCAATTCCCTTCACTTCACGGTCATTTGCATGCATTTCAACAATTCGCTTCAAACCATGATCATTCCCATGCATTTCACGGTCATACCAAATAATTCCGTGTTGATTCACGGTCATTTCAAGGTATTTCACGGTCAATTCCCTTCACTTCACGGTCATTTGCATGGATTTCGCGGTCAATTCGCTTCAAACCATGATCATTCCCATGCATTTCACGGTCATACCAAACAATTCCGTGTTGATTCACGGTCATTCACGGTCATTTCGAGGCATTTCACGGTCAATTCCCTTCACTTCACGGTCATTTGCATGCATTTCGCGGTCAATTCGCTTCAAACCATGATCATTCCCATGCATTTCACGGTCATACCAAATAATTCCGTGTTGATTCACGGTCATTTCAAGGTATTTCACGGTCAATTCCCTTCACTTCACGGTCATTTGCATGCATTTCGCGGTCAATTAAGCGAAACCATGATCATTCCCATGCATTTCACGGTCATCCCAAACAATTTTGTTGATTCACGGTCATTTCGTGGCATTTCACTGGTCATTTCCCTTCACTTCACGGTCATTTGCATGCATTTCGCATCAATTCAGCTTCAAAGCATGATCATTCTCATGCATTTCACGTTCAATTCCCTTCACTTCATGGTCATTTGCATGCATTTCGTGGTTAATTCGCTTCAAACCATGATCATTCCCATGCATTTCACGGTCATCCCAAACAATTCCGAGTTGATTCACGGTCATTTCGAGGCATTTCACGGTCAATTCCTTCACTTCACGGTCATTTTCGCATGCATTTCGCATCAATTAAGCTTCAAACCATGATCATTCCCATGCATTTCACGGTACATACCAAACAATTCCGTGTTGATTCACAAATCATTTCGAGGCATTTCACAAATAATTCCTTCACTTCACGGTCATTTGCATGCATTTCGCGGTCAATTAATTCGCTTCAAACCATGATCATTCCCATGCATTTTACTTCATACCATACTAAACAATTCCTGTTAATTCACAAATCATTTCGAGGCATTTCACGGTCCAATTCCCTTCACTTCACGGTCATTTGCATGCATTTCGCGGTCAATTCGCTTCAAACCATGATCATTCCCATGCATTTCACAGTCATCCCAAACAATTCCGTGTTGATTCATGGTCATTTCGAGGCATTTCATGGTCAATTCCCTTCACTTCACGGCCATTTGCATGTATTTCGCAGTCAATTCGCTTCAAACCATGATCATTCCCATGCATTTCACGGTCATACCAAACAATTCCGTGTTGATTCACGGTCATTCACGGTCATTTCGAGGCATTTCACGGTCATTTGCATGCATTTCGCGGTCAATTCGCTTCAAACCATGATCATTCCCATGCATTTCACGGTCATCCCAAACAATTCCGTGTTGATTCACGGTCATTTCGACGCATTTCACGGTCATATCCCTTCACTTCACGGTCATTTCGACTCATTTCCCGGTCAATTCTCTTCATTTCACGATCATTTCCATGCATTTCACCGTCATTCCCACATATTTCGTGTTGATTCACGGTCATTTCGACGCATTTCGCGGTCCCGCGTCTTCACTTCACGCTCACTTCCGTGTATTTCGCGGTCCAATCGCTTCACTTCACCCCCATTTCCATACATATCACGGTCATTCCCGCATATTCCGTGTTGATTCACGGTCATTTCGATGCATTTCACGGTCATGCCCCTTCACTTCATGGTCATTTCCACAAGCATTTCACAAATCAATTAAGCCGGATTAAACCTTCAAATCCCTTTCAATCCCCCGAATCAAACACGTCCCAGGCATTTTTGAAGAGATTAGGGTGAATTGGATAGGATTTAAGGGCCTGTTTGGCGGGGCGAATCCCATGAGATCAAGAGGGATGGGATGGATTTTAAGGGCCCGTTTGGCACGCCTGGCCACCCGGTCTGTTTGGCATGACCGGCCAATCCCGAATTTAACTTCCAATCCCTTCTAATACCATCAAATCCCTTCCAATCCACCTGGCCAAACGGGCCCTAAGGTAATGATGGTGGTGTCAGTGGATTGGTTTAAGATCCATGGGATTGCTATATCCCGGAACAAGTTCACTGGGTCTGTTTGGCACGTCAGGCATATCCTGAGATTTTACCTTCCACTCCTTCCAACTAAGGGATGGGATCAATTTTAAGGTAATGATGGTGATGTCAGTGGATTGTTTTAAGATCCATGGGATTGCTTATATCCATGGACAAGTTCACAAGGTCTGTTTGGCTCATCATGCATATCCCGGGATCTCGCGATCTCATTCCTCCTAATACCGTGGGATTGGTTCGGCCAACAGGCCCTAAAGGTAATGATGGTGATGTCAGTGGATTGTCTTAAGATCCACGGGATTGCTATCTCCCGAGATCAGGATCTCGTGTCTGTTTGGCTCGCCTAGCCAATCTTAGGATCTATCTTCCAATCCCATCCAATTTACGCGGCCAAACAGGCCCTATATGACTTTGGGGTAGGAGAAGCTACTTTAACCAACCAACCTGGTTATTTTCTAAGATTCCATTAGGTCGATGGTCGAAAATTCATTTCATTCACTTAGCGGTCAATTTCATTCCATCGTCCTGGGATTTGAGAATAGGTTTAGGTTATAAGTATAGGTTTAGGTTTAGGAATTCGGGTTCGGGTTCGGTTTATCTTCGGGTTTAGGTTATAGCTAGGTTTCGATTTAGGTTATAAGTTTCGGTTTAGGTTATAGGTTATAGGTTTAGTTATAGATTTTGTTATAGATTTTGGGATTTGAGAATAGGTTTAGGTTATAAGTATAGGTTTAGGTTAGGGTGTAGATTAAGGTTTAGGGAAATGACCGTGAAGTGAAGGGGGCATGACCGTGAAATGCGTCGAAATGACTGTGAATCAACACGGAATAGGCGAGAATGACCGTGATATACATGGGAAATGATTGTGAAGTGAGGCGATTGGATCGCGAAATGCGCAAAAGTGACCGTGAAGGGTCATGACCGTGAAATGCATCGAAATGACCGTGAATCAAAACGAAATAGGTGGGAATGATCGTGATATGCATGGAAATGGGGGTGAAGTGAATCGATTGGACCGCAAAATACACTGTAGTGACCGTGAAGTGAAGACGTGGGACCGTGAAATGCGTCGAAATGACCGTGAATCAACACAGAATATGCGGGAATGACCGTGATAAGCATGAAAATGGGGGGTGAAGTGAAGCGATTAGACCGTGAAATGCGCTGAAGTGATCGTGAAGTGAAGACGCTGGGGCCGTGAAATGCGTCGAAATGACCGTGAATCAACACTGAATATACGGAATGACTGTGATTTGCATGGAAATGGGGTGAAGTGAAGCAATTGGACCGCAAATGCGCTAAGTGACCGTGAAGTGAAGACCCGGGACCGTGAAGTGCGTCGAAATGACCATGAATCAACACGGAATATGCGGAAATGACTGTAATATACATGAAAATGGGGGTGAAGTGAAGCAATTGGACCGCAAAATGCGTGGAAGTGACCGTGAAGTGAAGACGCGGGACCGTAAAGTGCGTCGAAATGACCGTGAATCAACACGGAATATGCGGGAATGACTGTGATATACATGGAAATGGGGGTGAAGTGAAGAGATTGGACCGCAAAATCCGCGGAAGTGACCATGAAGTGAAGACGCGGGGCCGTGAAGTGCGTCGAAATGACCGTGAATCAACACTGAATATGCGGGAATAACCGTGATATGCATGAAAATGGGGTGAAGTGAAGCGATTGGGCCGTAAAATGCGCGAAGTGACCGTGAAGTGAAGATGCGGACCGTGAAGTGCGTTAAAATGACCGTGAATCAACACGAATATGCGGGAATGACCGTGATATGCATGGAAATGGGGTGAAGTTAAGCGATTGGGCCATGAAAATGCACTGGAAGTGGCCAGAAGTGAAGTGAAAACGCGACCGTGAAGTGCGTCGAAATGATTTGTGAATCAACACGGAATATGCGGATATGATCGTGATATACATGGAAATGGGGGTGAAGTGAAGCGATTGACATGAAAATGCACGGAAGTGACCGTGAAGTAAAGATGCGGGACCGTGAAATGCGTCAAAATGACCGTGAATCAACACGGAATATGTAGGAATGACCGTGATATGCATGGAAATAGGGGTGAAGTGAACCGATTAGATTGCGAAATGCGCGAAAGTGACGGTGAAGTGAAGACGCGGGATCGTGAAATGTGTCAAAATGACCCTGAATCAACACGGAATATGCGAGAATGATCGTGATATGCATGGAAATGGGGGTGAAGTGAAGCGATTGGACCGCGAAATGCACGGAAGTGACCATAAAGTGAAGACGCGGGACCGTGAAATGCGTCGAAATGACCGTGAATCAACACGGAATATGTGGGAATGATCGTGATATGCATGGAAATGGGGGTGAAGTGAAGCAATTGGACCGCGAAATGCATGCGGCAAATATACGGTCATTTCTGTGCATTTCACTTCACAGTCATTTCTGTGTATTTTGCAATCCAATCGCTTCACTTCACTCCCATTTCCATGCATATCACGGTCATTCCCGCATATTCCGTGTTGATTCACGGTCATTTCGACGCACTTCACGGTCCCGCGTCTTCACTTCACGGTCACTTCACAGCGCATTTTACTTGGTCCAATCGCTTCACTTCACCCCATTTCCATGCATATCACGGTCATTCCCGCGATATTCCGTGTTGATTCACGGTCATTTCAACGCACTTCACGGTCCCGCTTCACTTCACTTCATTACTTTCGCACATTTTACGGTCCAATCGCTTCACTTCACCCCATTTTCATGCATATCACGCGTTATTCCCGCATATTTCGTGTTGATTCACTATGGCCATTTCGACGCACTTCACGGCCCCATGTCTTCACTTCACGCTCACTCCGCGCATTTTCATGGTCCAATCTCTTCACTTCACTCCCATTTCCATGTATATTACATCATTCCCACATATTCCGTGTTGATTCACTATCATTTCGACGCACTTCACGGCCCCGCGTCTTCACTTCACGGTCACTTTCGCGATTTCGCGGTCCAATTGCTTCACTTCACCCCCATTTCCATGCAAATCACGGTCATTCCCACATATTTCGTGTTGATTCACGGTCATTTCGACGCATTTCACGGTCCCGCGTCTTCACTTCACGATCACTTCCGCGCATTTCGCGGTCCAATCGCTTCACTTCACCCCATTTTCATGCTTATCACGGTCATTCCCGCATATTCTGTGTTGATTCACGGTCATTTCAACGCATTTCACGGTCTCACGTCTTCACTTCACGGTCACTTGCGTGCATTTCACGATTCTCAAATCCCTATAACCTAAAATAGCCGTACAAGGAATGGTGGCGATGATGAAATTTCCATTTTTTTTTTTTTTGGAAAAAGCATCAAGATAAATCAATAAAGGGTGGATGTAGAAATCCTTCAATTACAAGACTATCCATGGTGTCATTAGCCTCATGGGGTGAGAAGAAGCAGCCAAATTGCTTGAGATTAAATTTCCTCAAGGATGGTGGCAAGACTCCAAGAACCCTGAGCTTATTCTAGAAGCACAAGAAAAAGCACTGGAAGAGAGTCACATTTAATCAGAAGTTTTCCTTGCCACGCCCATGTTATGCTAATACCCTGTCTTTGTTTTTATCTTTAAGCTTCTACAACAAATTTAAACATGTACTTTTGTTGTCAGAATGAACTAAGCATTATGTTTTGTCATTTTTTCCATGTGTTGTGCAGGATCAAGATTTTTCTGAAAATGATGCTTTTTTTACATGGACATTTGTAAAGAGGCGGCCACTATGGCAGACAGTTCTCTCCTTCCTTTGGCCTGTGGCAACACTAGCAATTTGCTGATAGTGCTCTACTCCTGTGCTAGTGTTGCCATCGCTACGTGAAAAATGGAAAAAAATGACTGATTTAGAGACGGTTCTGGACCGTCTCTAAAATTGCTTGGTTTAAAGACGCTTTAGAGACGGTCGTAAACCGTCTCTAAACTTTTAGACGGCCCTTGACCGTCCTTAATATTGTCTTAAAAATTTTAACGTCCACAAATCATTTAAGACGGTAAAAAACCGTCCTTAATTGTGGATAAAAGACGGCCATTGACCGTCTGAAAAAGAGACGGTCCCTGACCGTCTTATATGCTACCATTTGAGACGGTTAAAGACCGTCCGTATTAGAGACGGTTATTGGCCGTCTCTTACTGGTAATTTGAGACGGTCAAGGACCGTCTCAATTAGAGACGGTCATTGGCCGTCTTTTCCTGTTAGCTGAGACCGTTAAAAATAGTCGGTATTAGGGACCGTCCTTAGCAGTCTCCATTTGAGACTGTCAAAGACCGTCTCTATTAGAGACGGTCGTTAGCGGAGACTGTCAAAGACCGTCTATATTAGAGACGGTCCTAAACCGTCTCTAATGCTCAAGTCATAATTTAAGAACAAAAAAATTTATGAATTTCGAACAAAAAAAAAGTTAAAAGACTTAGAAAAATAACTAACAATGTTTAAGAACAAAATTTAGATTTTGAAAAAAGAAAAAATGTAATTTTATAAAAATCTAGATTTTCAAAAAAACATTAAGAACTTTGAATAATTTTGAAAAAAAAATATTTTGATAAGAAAATGATGTTTTGAAAAAGAAAATTAACAAAATTAACAAAATTGTGAAAAAATTGACAAATTGTGAAAAAATTGACAAATTGTAAAAAAATATATTTAAAAAAAAAAAAAAGAAAACTAGATTTTGTATTTTGATAGGAAAATTAAAAACTTATATGACAAAAGTGATATTTAAAAAATGATATTTTCAAAAAGAAAATTTAAAAAATTAAACGAAATTGTGAAAAATTTGACAAATTGTAAAAAATATTTATTTTTTAAAAAAGAAAACTAGATTTTGTATTTTGATAAGAAAAATTAAAAAGTTATATAACAAAAGTGGTATTAAAAAAATGATATTTTGAAAAAGAAATTTTTAAAATTAAACAAAATTGTGAAAAAATTGACAAATTGTAAAAAAATATATATTTTTTTAAAAAGAAAACTAGATTTTTTATTTTGACAAGAAAAATTAAAAAGTTATATAACAAAAGTGAGATCTAAAAATTGATATTTTGAAAAAGAAAATTTTTAAAAATAAACAAAATTTTGAAAAAATTGACAAATTGTAAAAAAATATATTTTTGTAAAAAGAAAACTAGATTTTTTATTTTGACAAGAAAAATTAAAAAGTTATATAACAAAAGTGAGATTTAAAAAATGATATTTTGAAAAAGAAAATTTGAAAAATTAAACAAATTTGTGAAAGTTTTGACAAATTGTAAAAGAAATATATATATTTTTTAAAAAAGAAAACTTAATTTTGTATTTTGACAAGAAAAATTGAAAAGTTAGATAACAAAAGTGAGATTTTGATGATGTGTTGTATATTCTTGTAGCCCTAATATTTCTCCCACCCATTTTTGGGTCGGGTATAAAAAATTGTGTAGATTTAAATCTTAAGTGGACCACACCACTGGAAAGAATGATAATATAGTACCTAGCCTTTAAAAATTATAAAGAGCCCATCATAAGGTTTTAGTTATGTTTATTTGCAATCCAACTTGTTGATAATGTAAAGAAGATCTAGATGAAGGTAAACTACAAATTAAGATCAAATTGATCCAAAACTTTTGTAGCCTTCAAAAGGTTTTTAATAGTTATTCATCATTGTTTTGATTGGTATGACCCACCTGAGATTATTGAGTTCTTATGATTTGAAATCACATCCTAAAATATGATGGAAAAATATATGGACGGTGTTGATATACATAAAATATATTAAGGTGGGCCCTACACGGTTAGAGTAACACCCATGAAGGAGTTACCTAAATAGTGAAATGGTACTATATGGTCACCTCATGGGAACTTCCCATGAGGTTAATCAGGTGCGCCCCACCATGATGTATGTAGAACATCAACACCATGCATTTTGATGTGTCCCCTTTAAGTCCAAAAATCGATCATATACTGAAACTTAGGTGGGCCATAGCATCTAAAACTATGTGAAGACATCCCTAAAACATATAAAAGCATTTAATTGGTGGGGCCCACATGAGTTTTGGATGTGTATGAAACTTGGGCTGACTCCTCATCCAAGTGGGACACCCATAATGAATGGGCTAGATCTATGAACCACATCTAGGTGGGCCCAATAAATGATTATGAATGTTTTAATGGGAGGGTAACCCTCTCAACTATAGTATGTGGTGTGGCCCACCCAAGTCATGGATTGACTTTATTTTTAAGCTCGTGGCCCAAAGTCATGGTTTATCCACACCGTCAATCCATTTTTCCAGATCATTTTAGTGGTTGAGTCCACAATTAAAGCATATCCAAAACTCAAGTGAACCATACCATAGGAAACAGTGGGAATAATGATTTCTACCATTGAAATCTTCCTATGGCCTACAGTGATTTTTATTTGTCATCCAACCTATTCAATAGATTACAAATACATGGATGAAGGGAAAACTAAAATATCAACTTGATCCAAAACTTCAGTGGCCTCCCAAAATTTTTTAATGGTAGATGTTCAATTTATATTGTTTCCTATGATGTGGTCCACTTCAAATTTTTATAGGTTTCATTTTTGAGCTTACGTAATAAAATTATATGTTAAAATGGATGGATGGAGTGGATAAAATGAATAAATCATGGTGGGTCCCACAGGATTTACTCAATATGCTTGGGAACTGATTGGTTACTCCCCTGACACCAGCCAATGGTTGGTGGTCAGTGCTCAGTGGCCCCCACCATGATGTATGTGTTTCATCCATGCCGTCCATATATTTTTACAAATGATTTTACAATATAAGACCAAAAATAAGATATATCCAAATCTTAAGTGGACCACATTCCAGAAAACAGTGTTGAATGAGCATCAACCATTAAAAAACATTTTGGGGCCATAAAAGTTTTGGATCAAACTGATTTTTGTTTTTCCCCTTCATCTGGCCCTGTATGACCTAATCAACATATTGTTTTCATGTGGTGTGGTGCACCTGAGATATCGATTTATATACTTTTCAATTTTGAGATTAAGTCATAAAATGATCTTTATATACCTCTAAATTTAGGACCACACCACATTTTGGATGAAGTTAATATTTGTTTTTTTTTTTTTTTTTTAATTATTATTCTTTTTTTTTCCTTTATGTCTGACCTAATCAACAGGTCGAATAAAAATAAATATTACAGTGGGCACTAAGGTGGGCCCATAAAGTTTTTAATGGTGGGTGTTCAATTACCATTATTTGTTATGTTGTAGTATACTTAAGATTTGAATATGATTCATTTTTGGGCTCATATCCTACAATGAGTTGGCAAAACAAATGGACCATATAGATATACAATATATAAATCAAAGTAGGCCCAAGGTCAAGTTTGGCATCCGGTTGGCTGAGGTTAGGCCAAAGGAGCTGGGCAACAAAGATTTCTATTGGGGCCTGTATGACCTAATAAACAGATTAGATGTCAAATAAACAATAAAGTGGGCCTTAGGAGGATTTTAATGATGGATATCCAATCACTATTGTTTTCATGTGGTGTGGTCCACCTGAGATTTATATACCTCTCATTTTTGGGCCCCACCATGATGTATGTTTTGTATCCACACCTTCCATCCATTTGGAGAGATCATTTTAGGGCAATGTCCAGAGAATGAATTAAATCCAAAGTTTCAGTGGACCGCAGCATAGAAAATAGATTGGCTACTCCCCCTACCACCAGCCATCTGTGGACCTCACCATGATGTACGTATTTCATCCATTCCGTTCATCCATTTTTACTGATAATTTAGGGCTTGATCCAAAAAATTAGAGGGATAGAAATCTCAGGTGGACCACACCATATGAAAACAATAGTGATTGGATATCCACCATTAAAATCCTCCTAAGGCGCATTGTACTGTTTACTTGACATCCAATCTGTTGATTAGGTCATACAGGCCTAGATTAAGGGGAAAAATAAAAATCAGCTTGATCTAAAACTTCTATGGACCCCAAAATGTTTTTAATAGTTGACGCTCAATAGTGTTTTCTGATTGTGTGGTCCACCTAAGATTTATTTCAGGCTCATTTTTTGTGATCATACACAAAATAATGTTATGAAATGTATGGACGGCGTGGATGAAACAAATCGATCATGGTGGGGCCATAGAGCGATTCCAGGTCCAAAGTTCAAGTTAACGTTTTCAATGTACAGGTTTTTCATTGTGAGTCTTGCATTTTATGTAAAATGGTGTTGACTCGTCCATAACAATAGTGGCTAAGATATAGGGTTATCCAGACCATTGAAATAATCGGTCTAGTTGTAAATAGTAAATAGTTATAATTTTATTTTGTAAAACGATCTTAACCATCCAGAAAATGGTCCCATGCATGTACGACTGTTAATAGAGTTGGTGTTATAAATAATGTTAAACTCACAAAATACGGATTTGAAAATTTTATCTCCTCTAGAAGACGAAAACCATCAAACGCCCGCTCCTCTTTTCCTATTTTCCCTCTTTTCCTCATCTTCCATCAACGAGAAACCCTCTCTCTCTCTCTGCTGTGAAAAGCCATGGCAGCAGCAGCAGTAGCAGCAACAGCTACAGCAGAAGCTTCTTCAGGATCTAGCGATGGAGGAGGATCCGCAGATTCCTACATCGGCAGCGTGATTAGCTTGACATCCAAATGCGAAATCAGATACGAAGGCATCCTCTACAACATCAACACCGATGAATCCAGCATCGGTTTGCAGAACGGTACTCTCTCTCCCTCCCCATTTTTTCTCCAGATTGGGGTTTTTAGGGTCTGGAAGGGTTTTTGTGGGATTTTGGTATATAGGTTTTGATTTTTGTTGGATTTGGGGGTATGGGTCTTGTTAAATCTGACGTGAGATTTGTTGGGTTTTTAGGAATTTGTTTTTTATTTTTTCTTTTCATTTTATACGGGTTTTGAGTATATATTAGAAAAATTAGGCCACTCAAAATTTTCTGAAAATGCTGAAAGGTTTATTTTTATGGATTAATGGCTGAAAGAAATAAAATAGGAAACCTACTACAGGTACTCTGGGACTCACCCTGCATGCGTGAGATCTGGATTGTTTGTGAAATAGGCCCCATTGCTTGTTGGATGGACCCCAGGTGTACGAAATATGGCCAGCATTTCACATTCAATACACCTGTTATATGGCCTGCCTGATGAGCAGGGAAACTTTTCTTTGGGGCTGGGTACATATGCAGTGGGGCTCACCTGATGAGGCAAATGTATGTCGCCTGTGGGGCCATATGCCCCCTTGGCATTTCTTTCAAGAAAGAAAAAAAAAAGAAAAAGAAAAAAAGATAACACAGACCACTAGCATGCCCTTTTCCGGTGCTCCCAACTTCAAGGGAATTGATATATGCACACAAAAAGGGCATGCACTGCAATTTACTGTTAACATGCACTGTATTTGCTGGAAAATTCGGCAACCATTCTGTGTCGTATGTGCAATAGAAGCTTGTTGGGGTGAAAAACGGATGGACGGTGTGCATAGGTAGCAACCTAATTATTTCTTGATGTGTGAAATTTAAGTGAGCCTTAGGATGATGCGTTCCTTAAATCCACACCGTTCATCCATTTTTACAAATCATTCTATGATGTGATCGAGTTAAAAAACAAGGCAATTTCAAAGCTAAAATGGGCCACACCACTGAAAAATGTAGGAATAATGCTACAATTGAAAACTTCTTGAGGCTACAGAAGGCACGGATCAAGTTGATATATGTGTTTTATTTTCATCTAGGTGTGCGTTAACATATAAATAGGTTAGATGGAAACTAAGCCTCAAGGTTGGTCCTGATCCGAAGGTTTCAACGGGAGTTAGTTCATCCCCCACAATTTTCAATGGTGTGGTCCATTTGAGCTTTAAATGTATATATTATTGGGCTCATGATGTAGAATTATCTAGAAAAATTAATGGGCAGTGTGGATTTAATTACACAAAAATCACATTGAGACTTAGAAAAGTTCCCTACATTAAAAGTTGTATTGTATAGCACCCAAACTATTTGGGAGAGAGTATGGTGGAGACATTCGAAATGACGTGGACAAATAAGAAGCAACGGTAGTGGAATTTCATGTGCATTCAACACAGACAATCCGCACTCATTTAAAAAAAAAAACTCAAATTAAGTACGGGGAAGTGAATGAAATGGATGTTTGGTACATTGGTTGTAGGAGAAAACCAACCTTCCAGATGAGGATTGTAATGTCATATTGGCTAGCAGAGAAGGAAGAGACGGGAGATATAGCAGCTCCAATGGCTATTCTATTGTTGGTCTGTATGAACCCTGAACACAGAAGGTTGTAGCATCCTGTTGCTTCATATGCATCGCTCTGTAACAAAATCAACAACGATATATATCAGTTTTGTTGTTGTAGTTGTAGCTGCGGTTGTGGTTGTTGCTGTTGCTGTTATTAGGATGGGTGGTGTTGGTATTAACGCTTACATAGCATGCATGAAGTGTATACTAACACAGTTGTATACTAAATGTATGCACATGCCCATCAATCCAGACCGTCCAATTGATGAACCATTCCTACATGGGATATGGCTCAAGAGCCTCACTTATAAAGAAATTCTGACTGTTAGATTGATGGGGCTTTTTAAGGATTGTTGTTCTTAACGTGATCCACTGGCGAGGAAGAAATGATTATTAGATTTTTAGTTCACACCCATCCTATGGTACATACGTGTTGTAATATTAACCGTACGTAGTTTATAACGTTATGTTATTCGTTCATCATTAAGAGAGTAATTTCAATCAAGACACTCATCCCTGCATGTTCCACACGTGGCGCTTGTGTGGCACGTTAGAGTTCGTGTATTAAGTGGGTTGCAATGTAAAGATGACCTGGCCCATAAATCAAGCCCGTCAGTTCATCGGGCGAGACACATGTATAAGATAAATGTGGAAAATTGGCACTTTTTTCCAGACCATCCTCTTTTTTTTTTTTTTTGCCCTTTTTCTGAAATGTGTGGCCCACCTTGGAGTTGACAAGACTAACTTTTAGACCAGGTCATTACATGAGAGTAAAACTGTCTATTCATTAAGATATAGGTGATTAATTATCTTAAATTACACTAAATAAAATGCAGATGACTTTTGGTTGGGAGTTGAGGAAGATCTGACCGTCCAATTTTCCTTTCGATTTCATTCTGTTGTTGCTGCTCTGTTTGAAAATTACTAGGAATTTCGTGAAATTAGAGTATCAAGTTCTCTACATTCATGATCTGGACTAGCTGGAGGTAATTTACAGTTAAATTTTTGGATCAGGTTGTGGTTTTCACCCGATTTCATCTGTAGCATCTCTGTTTGTGAAATTCTACTGTTATTTTGAAAACTACAACGTAAAAATCTAGATCTGGAATTCTATAAGGCATTTGAAATCCGAGAATTCAATCTTTAGTTGCAATTTCTTTTGATATAATGTTGTTGTCCTTATGTCAGTGTGATTTTGCGAACATTCGTTAGAAATCTCTGAATAATACTAACAAATTGTAACCTTCAAATATTGCATTTGGAACAGCCTGGAGCTGGGAAGACATACAACATGGAGGTGAAGTGATTAAATTGTCGATGGTATTATAAGTACTGATGGCCAAAAAATGTAATATACAAGCTCATTAAGGACCCACTGCTTCATCGACACTGCCTCCACCACCTCCCGATATACCTCGTTGCTAGATCATAACCATTCATTCATGATACTACCATATTTGTATATGTTTCCTAGCTCCACATGCATCTCTACTCGCAGGCAAAAGACAACAACCTAGTGTATCAGTCCACATTCGAGGACTATGAGTCACCACAATTTTTTGAATGGTGCAGAACTAGCATAGAAGTAGCCAATGAAAGTTAATGATGGTTGGACAATGGTGATAGCTCACCACCATGCCCAAAGTGGCACTGATTCATCTGTTGTATGGCATTTAACCCATTTAGTATGATTGCCTCACCATGATGATAGAATGCCTCATAAGCTAGTATGTCCTCATCAGGTGGGTCACATGGTAAAAAAGAAGACAGTAAATAATCACTCCTAGAATTTAAAAAATAATAATAAATTATAAAATTATTATATATCCATCATTAAAATCCTCCCCATAAATTCATATGAGCAGCTGTCAATTGGATCCTGGTCCTTTTTCACAGGGCAGACGAAGTACTTCCGACCAGCATCCCTCCCCATATTGCTAGTAAGAAGTGTGCACTTTCCAGCACCGCAAGAGCACATGGGGTAAGGAGGCATGGGAACATCAGGTCTTTGATCAAAGCTCGCAGTGTCACACCACTTAAAGAAATTACACGCACAGTCCTTAGCTGGGCATTTATAGAATTTCCTTCCTGGATTCTTCTTCGTCTTCGAGGTGAGGATGAGACATGCGCCTTCACAGCAGGGACACTGCTTCTGCGGGAACTCCGGGTCGTCGATTTGGTTGCTGCTCGATTCCAACCGCTGGGATTTCTTCTTGGATTTGAGAGGGCAATCTCTAGCCCAATGCCCCTTTTCTGCCTTTCTTTATTTTGTTGATTTGTTTCTTTTCTTTTCATTTCTTTTTTACTTGTATCCCTTAGACATGTATCTCTAATATGTTAGAATCTGATTCTGTTGATGTTCTTAAGTACCAATACTGATATGCTACTTTCATGTGATGGGTTTCTTAAACAATTTATGTTACTCTTTGTTACCCTTTTTTAGATTGACATAATTGCAGTGTTCCTATCTCATTCCAGATCTTTTCATGACAAGACAGATTGGAGCAATGATATGACGCTTGCCATTGCAATGATTTCTTTTATTTTCTATTTCCTTTTCCAGTTAGATGTGGCTGCCCCATTACTTGCTGTGTTGGATAAACCCATCATGATTGCAAAAGTAAATGCTGACAAGTTTACTCATCTTGCTTCCAAATATCAAGTCGAGTATGTTTCTCTGTTCTTTAGTTTCCAATCAGGTATTGCTAATCATTTTATTAAAATTATGTTTCTTCTCATAGATAAACAAGCATTATGAATGACTGATTTACTGGATCAAAGGAGCTCTTTAATTTTCTTTCTTCAAGAGATTGTGCAAAACAATTTCATTTTTTACCATTACCCATCTTCTGATGCATCTGACGGGGCAGGTTCATATTCGTCCAAACCAAGATGCTAAAGACTGCTTGATTCCCATGGGAATCACCTCAGAGATTGTGGCAGAGCAATACAGAGTGTCACGCCTTGATCAAGATAAAGCTGCTGTAAGTTTCCACTGTTCTTCTCTTTGAAGGCCTCAAACATTTTATAGGATAAATTTTAGTCCTGATTTTACATTGTTCACAAAGTGGGACTCACCTAATATTTTGATCTATATGATTTTTGTTATGTACGATGGACAAAGTAGAGATGTTAATTACAAATACTTCACTGTGGGTTCCATAGAGATTGGGTGTTCTTGATGCATATATTTTTAGTTTGGACTGCTGGACTTTTTGGTAACCACCCATTCTTGATGCACCTGATAGGTGATTGCGTCTAGGAGAAGTTGAATGGGCTTTTGTTGGTCTGAGTCGGTTTGACTAAGTAAGCTGTTTGCAGTTTAAGGTTCTGCGAAGTGGCTGCTGGGAGAAGCTCAATTTTGGAAGGTCTCGGACTCGATTGGACAGTGGAAATGAGTCTCATAGTCTTCTTGGAAATCCATGGATCCAGCATTTCAGGCCAGCTTCCATGGGGAAGAGGCTAGAAGAAACATCAGCCCTTCAGAAAACATGAAAATCTTGTTTGCGAATCAATCTGTTTAGGTGGGCAGAGGTATGGAATGACAACCTGTGTACTCGCAACAAGTTCAAAGCGTTCCTCTGGCATTTATCATCAAGATTCTGTTGGCAGCAATACAGGTAGATTTTGACTATAACTTGATAAGATCCACATCAAAATTCTTCCTTTATTAGCCATGTCCTGAACTGGGGCTCAGTTTTAAAATTCATGCTTCCAATTACCTTCGGAATGTCATTTTGCTTTATAGCTGCCTCAATGAAGCCGACCATGAATAGCTGAGACGAGGCTAGGATAGTGATGATGATGTCTTCTTTTCAGGCTCATTATTGCACAATTCAATGAGAATCAGAAAATATGCATTAATGATTTGTGGAGCGAAGGTAGCTGATGGATTCTAGAGGATGGCCGACAAGGGTCTGCACATGCCACTCCAAATTGCTGATTTCACCACTCCATATTACTTCACATGAGCACACACACGTGTGCTTCACCTTGCTCCATCTATTCATTGACTCCCCTGTCTTGGTATATAGCTACTTATATATTCATTGACTCCCCTGTCTTGCTGCCAGCATCGTATAATGCCTCCCCTAAGCAGAAATGATTTTTATTTGGGCAGCATGCCATATGGGTAGGGTAGCCACATTTAAGTGATCCAGACTGTGCGTTTCAATGGGCTCACTGTGGATGGTCGAACGGATGAAAGTTTCCTCTATTGAATACTCCCAGCCATCAGATTGGTGTGCCTTTTTCTTCTATTGCATATGATCTATGGACTCCATTTTATTCTTAACCATCCATTTTCGGGCAACAATTGGATGTCTGGAACTTGAGTTGTCCAGCGGGTTCGGATGAACAGTTTTGGGTCTCTGAAAAGTATGCGCTTCCCATATGGAATGCTGATGCAACCAAAATTCCTCTAGTTTGGGCCCAACATTCTATATTTCCTCTTGCAGATGTACTTGCTTGCCTCATTTTAATATGCACAGATGGTGAATCCATTCATCCACTAATGTTTTGCTTATTTCTGCTATTCAGATGCTGCAATAATTTGTACTGTTCTCATTCTGATATATCTTTCCTATTGATTATTTTCAGAAAATGGTATTCGTTGGTTACTTATATAAGTAGCTGGTTCTCTTGGTATGGCTGTCATCTGACTCATTGTTCTTCTTTTAGCAGAGTTTGAGGAATTATGCAACTGCAACCAGTTCAAAGGAAGGAAAAGCGAAGGTGAAATATATTTTTCAACCTTTTGACAATATGAGAGCTGTGTAAATAGAATTATTTTGTACTATATGAGTTATAAAAGTGGCATTCAATTGAAGAACATGTTTCCCTACTCATTTTTACCTCAGTTATTGTGAGAAATTCCCTCAGGTTTTGACATTTCAGTTTCCATCTTCAACCGGCCCAACAGTTCTTGTTCTTAATTTTTTTTTGGGTTAGTAAGGGGCTGTCTTTCCAGCTAGTGTTCTAAATTGCAGCACATTATCGGTATGCTTAAAGGAGTACACAAGATAGGGTTTAAAAAAAAACACCTATGATGGCAAATGCCTTGTTATCTTTGCGTACTGAATGCTAGCATTTTGGGGGCTAGGAAAATGTTCGATCTGAATTACAGCAACAGCTGTTTTGGTGTACATCTCTTGGAAAGGGTGATGTTTGTCTTGAATCTTCTGATATCAGCACGAACCATGATCTGGTAGGAGGCACCAGGTTTATGCTATGATTGTTTTGATGTTGCTAGAGTAGCAAGTTTCTTGTAATGAAGTTTCTGGTGGATCTTCACTGTTTGCTGTGTTTTTGCTCAAGTTGAAGTGAGACATGATTTCTTTGAAAGCTGCCCCATATGTGTTGCCAGAGAAGAATGTCAAAATCGCCAACTCAATCTTGACCACAAGCCCAAATTTTTGTGAATTTGGGCACCTTTTGTAAAAGTTTTTCAACAATTTTTATCTACGAAAATATTCTCAGTGGGAAGTTTTCTAATAATTTTCACCTTTTACTGTTAAGAAGGAAGGAAAGATTGAAGATGGATGTTTCTATTCTGAGTGGAAGGTATTTTTGGCTGAACTGTTGCTTTTTTTTTTTTTTTTTTTTTCTTTTTCTTTTGGCTGCTTTAGGTCATAACCACGATCCTAAACGATATTACTCACGGTTGCTCACCTTTTGATGTTAAAAGGAAGGAAACATGGTAGAAGGTTGTTTCAAGCATTGCAAGTCAAAGGGCAAAAAACACAAGTTGAAATTTGGAAGAATGAGCTTGTGCATGGTGTGATTGACAAGAATCAGTTTGCCAAGTACGGCATGGTTCATACAGTCCAGGAGTTCTATGGCTCTAATACTGCTGGCATTTTGCTTTCAGTATTAAGCCACTTATTTACAGTATTTCTGCAGGTGAGTTTGGTTGTTTTTCATTTTAACTTCAACTGATTGATATCTTCGTTTGTTTGAGTGTTAAGTTATTTTAAATGATATCTATGATCTCAGATGCATGGGTTTACTTGTGGAGTTGATGACCTATTAATTGTGCAGCACCTCGACTTGAAAAGGAAAATGATACTAGAAAAACATGAAAACACTGGTGCAAATATCCATTCTAAGTTCATTGGTGCCAAGATTGCAGGTGCGTTTACTTGCAAATTCTAGATATTGTATGTCAATCTATTTGATAACAAATTTGATGTAATGCTGGATTGAATTTTATCTCTGCTTCTATTCCATCTTTCCATATTGTCAGGACTATTGCATAGGAAGGAAGAATGTCATGGATGCCTTCTATTATGTGTGATTGTCCCATGTGATATTTATTAACTTCTAAATTAATGAATTATTTAATATCTCTGTTTCTGTGGATATGATATTTTATTTTATCATGGTCTTGACTACACGTGCACAACAGATTTAGCTGTCCTGCTTGATAACACAAACACAGTTTAATATATTCAGTTTTGTTGAAACTTCTTACATGCTGCATTTATGCCCTAACTTTATTTCTAACGTGTCTTTCTGTTATTTGTGAAGTTTTGGTTTAAAATTGTCGGAATATACCAGGATATGTATTTGTAGTTAGTGGGATGGTAGGATCTATCACTTTGAGGCAGTTTATTCTCCATTGGCTTGCTTCTTTTCTCAACTTTGAAGTGTATCTTGGATATTTCCTTCCCTGAAGTCTTGTTTAGGTTTAGATGAATAATGGCTGTTGGTAACTTAAAATAAGAATGTAACGCTTTCAGAGTTCAAAACTGCTCCAGATTCACAATTAGCAGGGGCTGAGCAACTCTCTGATTACCTCTTAAAACAGATGGATGTGCTTAATATAGAGTCAATGCCTGTAAAGAAACAAAATGTAGCAAAAGAGTTGTTTGGTTCAATTGGCCTAGCCTATGATGGTGATGGCTTCTTTTTTTTTTTTTTTTTTGTTTCTTTAATGAATTTCTAGTATGTGTTGTGGTATTTTTTCCTCCTCTATTTGATTGTTGTTGGGATTTTGATGTTTTGCTTGATATGAGTTGCATTGAGTTGGAAATCAAATGATGTAGGAAATGAGAGGGTTCAAGATGCTAAATCCCAAGATGTAAATTGTTGGAACCAACCGAATGATTCATCTGCCAAACCACATGTTTAGGATAAGGATAAGATTCATGGTCAATCTAATTCTGTCTGGGGTAGTCAGAACCCAAAGGGTACCCATACAGAGAGATCTTCAGATATTGGTGGTTGGAATGAAGATAGAGGACAAGATGAGTTGAATCAACCAATAAGATCTCCTGTTTGGAGTTCTTCCCCTATTGAGATTTATGATAAAACAAATTATTTGTTCCAAACAGGACATTTATGATAAAATAAATTATTTGTTCCAAACAGGACATTTATCAAAGGAGCACTATCAGGTGATATTTAAGATTTTCATTATAAATAGATTAAGAGCCAATGATAATTATAAGTAGACTTGCAGCCAAAAATAAAGAATTTGATTTTTTTTCAAAACATGGAAAGACTAATCAGTCCTACTTCTTGTAACTTCAGCCACTGCTTCAAATGGAGGGACTGCACAAAGATTTAGTTAGGGAGACTACTGATGGTAAACTAGCAGCTGCAACAAATATGAGAGCTACAAAGGTGAAAAGAAATATAAGGCGGTCGGTAAGATAAGATAGATTAACAGTACTTGTTTCAATTTTCTTGGATGGATGATGAATGTATTTGAGAATGTAAATGAAAATAAAAAACTTATACTATATATATATATATGTTATCAATGGAGGATACCTTGTTTAGGGGGACATGAAATTCTTGTAGCTTATGGTATGGTGCCCCAATATTGGTTGTATGTTACTAGTATGTAGTAGATAATACTAGGTTCAATAGTAGATAACCTATAACCTAAACCCGAACCCATTCTCAAATCCCATAACCTATAACCTAAACCTAAACTAAAACCTATAACCAAAACCAAAACCTATAACCTAAACCCGAACCCAAAACCAAACCCAAACCCAAACCCGAACCCGAACCCGAATTCCTAAACCTTAACTTAAACATATAACCTATAACCTATAACTTAAGCCTATACATAAACCTAAAACCTTACTTATAACCTAAAACTATTCTCAAATCCTTAAACCTTAACCTATAACCCAACCTAAACCTATACTTATAACCTAAAACTATTCTCAAATCCCAAACCTATAACCTAAACCCGAATCCAAACCCGAACCCGAACCCGAATTCTAGACCTTAACCTAAACCTATAACCTATAACTTAAGCCTATACCTAAACCTAAACCTTACTTATAACCTAAAACTATTCTCAAATCCTTAAACCTTAACCTATAACCTAACCTAAACCTATACTTATAACCTAAAACTATTCTCAAATCCAAAAACCTATAACCTAAACCCGAACCCGAATTCCTAAACCTTAACCTAAACATATAACCTATAACCTATAACCTAAGCTTATAACTTAAACCTAAAGCTAAACCTATAACCTATATCCTAAACCTATAACCTAAACTTAAATCCTAAACCTAAACCTACACCTAATTCTAATCTGAACTCCCTAACCTAAACCTAAACCTAAACTTGAAAACCCAAACCTAAACACGATCCTGAACCCGATTTCCTAAACCTATACCTTAACCTATTCTCAATTCCCTAAACCTATAGCTTATAACCTAAACCTAAACCTAAACCTAAACCTATAACCTATAACCTAAACCTAAACCTAAACCTAAAACCTAAATGTATTCTCAAATCCCTAAACCTAGACCTACACCTAATCCTAATCTCAACTCCTTAACCTAAACCTAAACCTAAACTTGAAAACCTAAACCTAAACCTAAACCTTAACCTTAACCTAAACCTAAACCTCGAACCTATAACCTAAACCTAAAACCTAAATATATTCTCAAATCCCTTAACCTACACCTACACCTAATCCTAATCTCAACTCTCTAACCTAAACCTAAACCTAAACTTGAAAACCCAAACCTAAACCCGATCCTAAACCCGAACCCACCCCAAACCTAAACCTTAACCTATTCTCAATTCCCTAAACCTATAGCTTATAACCTAAACCTAAACCAAAACCTATGACCTAAAACCTAGATGTATTCTCAAATCTCTAAACCTAAACCTACACCTAATCCTAATCTCAACTCCTCCCTAAACCTAAACCTAAACTTGAAAACCCAAACCTAAAACCCGATCCCGAACCCGATTTCCTAAACCTAAACCTTAACCTATTCTCAAATCCCTAAACCTACACCTAATCCTAATCTAAACTCCCTAACCTAAATCTAAACCTAAACTTGAAAACCCAAACCTAAACCCGATCCCGAACCCGAACCCGGTTTCTTAAACCTAAACCTTAACCTATTCTCAAATCCCTAAACCTAAACCCTATTCTCAAATCCTAAACCTAAACCTACACCTAATCCTAATCTCAACTCCCTAACCTAAACCTAGACCTAAACTTGAAAACCCAAACCTAAACCCGATCCCGAACCCGAATGCAATCCCTAAACCCTTAGCCTAAACCTAAAACCCAAACGTAAACCCGATCTCGAACCCGAACCCACTTTCCTATACCTAAACCTTAACGTATTCTCAAATCCCTAAACCTAAACCTACACCTAATCCTAATCTCAACTCCTAACCTAAACCTAAACCTAAACTTATGACTTAACTCAACCCGAACCCGATCCCGATTTCTAAACCTAAACTTATGACTTAACCTAAACTTATTCTCAAATCCCAAAACACCAGAACCTAAACCTAAACTAAAACCTATAACCAAAACCAAAACCTATAACCTAAACCCGAACCCATTCTCAAATCCCATAACCTATAACCTAAACCTAAACCTTAACTTAAACCAAAACCTATAACCTAAACCTAAACCTAAACCAAAACCTATAACCTAAACTCGAACCCAAACCCAAACCCGAACCCGAATTCCTAAACCTTAACCTAAACATATAACCTATAGCCTATAACTTAAGCCTATACCCAAACCTAAAACCTTACTTATAACCTAAAACTATTCTCAAATCCTTAAACCTTAACCTATAACCTAACCTAAACCTATACTTATAACCTAAAACTATTCTCAAATCCCAAAACCTATAACCTAAACCCGAATCCAAACCCGAACCCGAATTCCTAAACCTTAACCTAAACATATAACCTATAACATATAACTTAAGCCTATACCTAAACCTAAAACCTAAACCTAAACCTAAACCAAAACCTATAACCTAAACCCGAACCCAAACCCAAACCCGAACCCGACTCCTAAACCTTAACCTAAACATATAACCTATAACCTATAACCTATAACTTAAGCCTATACCCAAACCTAAAACCTTACTTATAACCTAAAACTATTCTCAAATCCTTAAACCTTAACCTATAACCTAACCTAAACCTATACTTATAACCTAAAACTATTCTCAAATTCCAAAACCTATAACCTAAACCCGAATCCAAACTCGAACCCGAATTCCTAAACCTTAACCTAAACATATAACCTATAACCTATAACTTAAGCCTATACCTAAACCTAAAACCTTACTTATAACCTAAAATTATTCTCAAATCGTTAAACCTTAACCTATAACCTATACTTATAACCTAAACCTAAGCCTAAAACCTAAACCTATGACCTAAAACTTAAATGTATTCTCAAATCTCTAAACCTAAACCTACACCTAATAATAATCTCAACTCCCTAACCTAAACCTAAACCTAAACTTGAAAACCCAAACCTAAACCCGATCCCAAACTCGAACCACCCGAACCCGATTTCCTAAACCTAAGCCTTAACCTATTCTCAATTCCCTAAACCTATAGCTTATAACCTAAACCTAAACTAAACTAAACCTAAACCTATAACCTATAACCTATAACTTATAACCTAAACCTAAACCTAAAACCTAAATGTATTCTCAAATCCCTAAACATAAACCTACACCTAATCCTAATCTCAATTCCCTAACCTAAACCTAAACTTGAAAACCTAAACCTAAACCCGATCCCGAACCCGAACCCAATTTCCTAAACCTAAACCTTAACCTATTCTCAATTTCTAAACCTTAACCTAAACCTAAACCTAAACGTATAACCTAAACCTAAGCCTAAAACCTAAATCCTATGACCTAAAACCTAAATGTATTCTCAAATCCCTAAACCTAAACCACACCTAATCCTAATCTCAACTCCCTAACCTAAACCTAAACCTAAACTTGAAAACCCAAACCTAAACCCGATCCCAAACCCGAACCCGATTTTCTAAACTTATACCTTAACCTATTCTCAATTCCTAAACCTAAACCTTAACCTAAATCTAAACCTAAACCTTAACCTAAACCTATAACCTTAACCTAAACCAAATCCTATGACCTAAAACCTAAATGTATTCTCAAATCTCTAAACCTAAACCTACACCTAATCTTAATCTCAACTCCCTAACCTAAACCTAAACCTAAACTTGAAAACCCAAACCTAAACTCGATCCAACACGAACCCGATTTCCTAAACCTATACCCTAAACCTATACTTATAACCTAAACCTAAACCTTAACCTAAACCTATAACCTTAACCTAAACCAAATCCTATGACCTAATACCTAAATGTACTCTCAAATCCCTAAACCTAAACCTACACCTAATCCTAATCTCAACTCCCTAACCTAAACCTAAACCTAAACTTAAAAACCCAAACCTAAACGCGATCCCGAACCCGAACCCGATTTCCTAAACCTAAACCTTAACCTATTCTCAATTCCCAAACCTATACTTATAACCTAAACCTAAACCTTAACCTATTCTCAATTCCAGTAAACCTATAGCTTATAACCTAAACCTAAACCTTAACCTAAACCTATAACCTTAACCTAAACCAAAACCTATGACCTAAAAACCTAAATGTATTCTCAAATCCCTAAACCTACACCTACACCTAATCTTAATCTCAACTCCCTAACCTAAACCTAAACCTAAACTTGAAAACCCAAACCTAAACCCGATCTCTCGAACCCGAACTCGATTTCCTAAACTTAAACCTTAACCTATTCTCAATTCCCTAAACCTATAGCTTATAACCTAAACCTTAACCTAAACCTAAACTTATACCTTAACCTATTCTCAAATTCCTAAACCTACACCTACACCTAATCTTAATCTCAACTCCCTAACCTAAACCTAAACCTAAACTTGAAAACCCAAACCTAAACCCGATCCCGAACCCGATCCCGATTTCCTAAACCTAAACCTTAACCTATTCTCAATTCCCTAACCTAAACCTACACCTAATACTAATCTAAACTCCCTAACCTAAACCTAAACCTAAACTTGAAAACCCAAACCTAAACCCGATCCCAAACCCGAACCCGAACCCGATTTCTAAACCTAAACTTGAAATCCCAAACCTAAACCCGATCCCGAACCCGAACTCGATTCTCTAAACCTAAACCTTAACCTATTCTCACTTCCCTAAACTCCGTAGCTTATAACCTAAACCTAAACCTAAACCTATAACCTTAACCTAAACCAAAACCTATGACCTAAAACCTAAATGTATTCTCAAATCTCTAAACATAAACCTACACCTAATCCTAATCTCAACTCCTAACCTAAACTTGAAAACCCAAACCTAAAACCCTATCCCGAACACGAACCCGATTTCCTAAACCTAAACCTTAACCTATTTTCAAATCCCTAAACCTAAACCTACACCTAATCCTAATCTAAACTCCCTAACCTAAACCTAAACCTAAACTTGAAAATCCAAACCTAAACCCAATCCCGAACCCGAACCCGAATTCTTAAACCTAAACCTTAACCTATTTTCAAATCCCTAAAACCTAAACCTAGACCTACACCTAATCTTAATCTCAACTCTCTAACCTAAACTTAAACCTAAACTTGAAAACCCAAACCTAAACCCAATCCCGAACCCAAACCCGATTTCCTAAACCTAAACCTTAACCTATTCTTAATTCCCTAAACCTATAGCTTATAACCTAAACCTAAACTTGAAAACCCAAACCTAAACCCGATCCCGAACCCGAACCCGATTTCCTAAACCTAAACCTTAACCTATTCTCAAATCTCTAAACCTAAACCTAATCCTAATCCTAATCTAAACTCCCTAACCTAAACCTAAACCTAAACCTTAACTTGAAAACCCAAACCTAAACTCAATCCTGAATTCTTAAATCTAAACTTTAACCTATTCTCAAATCCCTAAACCTACACCTACACCTAATCCTAATCTCAACTCCCTAACCTAAACCCGATCCCGAACCCGAACCCGATTTCCTAAATCTAAACCTTAACCTATTCTCAATTCCCTAAACCTATAGCTTATAGCCTAACCTAAACCTAAACTTATTTATATGTATTATGCGTGGATGAATGTAATGTGAATAAGATTGTTTGTGTTTGGATGGATGTAGTTTATGTTTGGATGGATTTACGTAGTTTGGATTTAGATGGATGTGAATGTGATGAAATGTGGATAAGATTGTTTTTTTACTTGTGAAGTTAAACTTATATGTATTATGCATGGATGAATATAATGTGGATAAGATTTTGTTTGGATGGATTTACGTAGTTTGGGTTTAGATGGATGTGGATGTGAATGTGAATGTGATGAAATATATTGTATAACAGGTGTATATCAGGAAGATTGTGTGTTTGGATGGATTTACGTAGTTTTGGTTTAGATGGATGTGAATGTGAGACAGGTGATGTGAATGTGAATGTATAACAGGTGTATATCAGGAAAAAGACCGTAATAGGTCAAATTTGGAAAGTCCTTTAAGGGTCGTAAGAGACGGCCTATAGCAGTCCTTTTAAAGGACGGTCCATGACCGTCCTTTTAAAGGACAGCCTATAACTGCCCTCTGAAGGCTCATAAGAGACGGTCCATGACAGTCCTTTTAAAGGACGGTCCATGACCGTCCGTTTAAAGGCCCATAAGAGACGGTTCATGACAGTCTTATTCAAAGACGGTCTATGACAGTCCTTTTAAAGGACGGTCCATGGCCGTCCTTTTTGGGCTCATAAGAGACGGTCTATGACAGTCCATTTTAAGGACGGTCCATGACCGTCTTTTTTTCGTCAATAAGAATGACGGTTTTCAACCGTCCTTTAAGTAATAGGACACGTCAAAATTTGACTGCCTATGCGACGGTCCATGACCGTCCTTTTTGGTCATTTGAGACGGTTTTGGACCGTCCTTTTTTCGCTGCTTGAGATTAAATTTCCTCAAGGATGGTGGCAGGACTCCAAGAACCCTGAGCTTATTCTAGAAGCACAAGAAAAAGCACTGGAAGAGAGTCACATTTAATCAGAAGTTTTCCTTGCCACAGCCATGTTATGCTAATACCCTGTCTTTGTTTTTATCTTTAAGCTTCTACAACAAATTTAAACATGTACTTTTGTTGTCAGAATGAACTAAGCATTATGTTTTGTCATTTTTTCCATGTGTTGTGCAGGATCAAGATTTTTCTGAAAATGATGCTTTTTTGCATGGACATTTGTAAAGAGGCGGCCACTATGGCAGACAGTTCTCTCCTTCCTTTGGCCTGTGGCAACACTAGCAATTTGCTGATAGTGCTCTACTCCTGTGCTAGTGTTGCCATCGATGGTATCCCCATCGATGCAAGCTGATAGTGCTCTACTCCTGTGCTGGAATTCTTTTGTTTATTTTAAGCCTGCTTTTCTGTAAGTCCAGTGTATTACAAACTGTAGCTATTTATTCACAACTTTATTTTATTTCCTTTTGAAAGAAATCCTTTAGACCATGGAGTTTGGAAATTCATGTATCTTATATATCATTTGCATGAAAACACAATTTACTATCAACATGTGTTCAACATTGAATCGCGTATTGATAACAATTTAAAGGGTGGTACTTCGTTAAGGCAGTATCATCAGGTTGGATTCTTACTATGATTTAAAAAAATAAAAAAACCCAACCTTAGGGTCTATATTGCACACATAGAAAAGACTAAAGTAGCATTGGAAGGTTACAACACGCACTCCATAAGTTCCTTTTAGCTCGGGTTTTGTCCACCATGTATTTCCAAATTGTGTTAGAGTGGTGAATCCCGATTCCTTTATTTAAAAAATAAAATAAAAATAAAATAAAAAAAACCATGGAATCTTTAGATCAGGGGCAACAACACATACCTTAATCTTTTTTTCCCCTTAAATTTTCAGTGAGAAGTGTAATCTTTGGTGCTCTATGGATCATGCTCGGGAAGCGTGTTTGGTTTTTCCTCAATATTCTAGCAGAGGAAGCAACATTGTCAGAGTTGTTTAGGTTTTGGCCCAACAAAGATGAAGAAGAACGGCCCAAGTGGACGTCAAGGCTTACTTATGCTATTGTAGCTTTGTTTCGGTCATATTGTCGCTTCGTCACCATGCACCGATGAGGTTTGCTTTGAGCCAGTAAGTATTAAAGTCTCTCGTATAAATCAAACCTGCATTTCTTGTATATGAATCCTTTGAAGAGACAACATGCATATACAGGTGTTCTTGGCCTTATTATTATTTTTTATTGTATTTTTTATTTTTTTGGTATTTCAAATGAATTGGTTTCCTTCTCAAAAAAAAAAAAAAAAAAAAAAAAAAAAAAAAAAAAAAGAAAAAAGAAAAACAAAGAAAAAACTCGGTTGAGCATCATAGTTAGCACCGACTTGGTGCGACTATGCTAAAAGGAATAGCCATTAATTTTGTCGGCTTATTGTATCCAAAGCTGGAAAGGGATTGGGAATCAGTTGTTTGGTTCCCCCATCCCCCTGAACATAAAGCTATAACCTATAACCTTAACCTATAACCTGAACGTATTCTCAAATCCCTAGACCTAAACCTATAACCTTAACCTAAAGCTATAACCTATAACCTAAAACCTGAACGTATTCTCAAATCCCTAGACCTAAACCTACACATAATCTTAATCTCAACTTCCTAACCTAAACGTAAACCTAAACTTGAAAACCCAAACCTAAACCCGATCCTGATCCCGCCTATTCCGTGTCGATTCACGGTCATTTCGACGCATTTCACGGTCACGCCCCCTTCACTTCACGGTCATTTCCATGCATTTCTCGGTCCAATCACTACACTTCACGGTCATTTCCATGCATATCACGGTCATTGCCGCCTCTTCCGTGTTGATTCACGGTCATTTCGGCGATTTCACGGTCATGCCCTTCACTTCATGGTCATTTCCGCACATTTCGCGGTCTAATTGCTTCACTTCACGGTCATTTCCATGCATATCACGGTCATTCCCGCCTATTCCGTGTTGATTCAGCCTCATTTCGACGCATTTCACGGTCATGCCCCTTCACTTCACGGTCATTTTCGTGCATTTCGCGGTCCAATCGCTTCACTTTACAGTCATTTCCATGCATATCATGGTCATTCCCGTCGATTCCGTGTTGAATCACGGTCATTTCGGCACATTTCACGGTCATGCCCCTTCATTTCACAGTTATTTTCGCGCATTTCATGGTCCATTCACCTCACTTCACACTCATTTCCATGCACTTCACGGTCATTTCTGGCGCATTTCATAGTCATGCCCCTTCACTTCACGGTCATGAATGAAATTGACCGCTAAGTGAATGAAATGGATTTTCAACCATCAACCTGATGGAATCTTGAAAAATAACCAGGTTGGTTGGCTAAAGTAGCTTCTCCTACCCCAAAATCATATAGGGTACATGAAGTAACTAATTTTAGTTTAAAAGATATTCTTGTCAAATGAATAAAGAAAGAAATGAAAAAGGAAAAAAAAAATTATACGCTTATATATACATATTTATATAAATATATGTTAGAGAAAATTATTGGTAGAATAAAGTTTTCCATGTAATTAAAAAAAAAAAAAAAAAAAAAAAAAAAAAAAAATCCTAAAAAAAATTGCACTACGGTCAATGGCTACGGCTATAATCCGTAGCCATAGGACCCGCCGCTGGGCGTGGCCCCGCCAGACGGGCGCGGCCCCTCCGGATAGGTCAGCGAGTGGCGCGGCCGCGCAGGGGGCCGCTAGCTTGGCGCGCCCACCCTGGACAGGCCTCTTTAGCTACGGATTTTGGTTGATTCAGCTACGGTTGACAGGCCTCTTTAGCTACGGATTTTGGTTGATTCAGCTACGGTTAAAATCTGTATAAAAAAAAATAAAATTCAGATTTTTTTTTCAATGTCGAATCTTTATTTTTTTTGGGTCCCATCATGAGGTCTATGTTATATCCAAACCGTCCATCTATTCGACGAGCTCATATTAATGCTTGAGATGGAAAATAAGATAGATCTAACTATCAAGTGGACCACACTTTAAATGGCAGTGGGGAATTCAACGTCTACCATTTAAACCCTTTTAATGGTTACGGAAGTTTTGGATCATTATTAAAAAAAAATTTCCTCTTCAACCAGGTATTTGTGACCTTATGAATAGATTGGATGGAATATAAATGTTATGGTGGGCCTACAAAAGTTTCAACGGTGAAAATCAATTTTCTGCTGCTCTTTGTGGTGTGGTCCAGTTGCTCTCTGGATACGATTTTTTTTTTTGGATAATGCTCCGAAATGATCTCGAAATATGGATGACCGCTGTGGATATAATAAATACATAACTGTGGGGCCCATGTAACGTTGATCTCTTTTGAACCGTTCGTAGGATTTCGAGGAGCGTCAACGCTGGTCTTCGAGCACCAGCCGATCCGCTTGGAGGAAAAAGCAGGGGCATTTTCGACCTTTGGAAAGGCGTCCGTACAGCTGGGGCATACTCTCGCAAGGGAAAATGAGGTGGGCTTAGCCTCCTAAATGGGCCATAAATGGGTCGTATTCTCGCAAATTTCTCAAAAATAAATAAATATGGCAAATCTCAAACGGGCGCGGATTAGATACCGACAAGGTCAGTATCCAAATTGCTACTGAAGTGACGTCACCAAGCTCTGTGGACCCCATCATGATGTATGTGTTGTATCCATACTGTCCATCCACTTGGAGAGATGGTTTTATGGCATGATAAAAAGAATGAGATAAATCTAAAGTTCAAGTGGACCCCACCGTAGAAAACAGTGGAGACAGTGATATCCACCGTTCAAAACTTCTTAGGGGCTACAGAAGTTTCCGATCAAGCTTATATTTTTGTTTTCACTTCATATATCTCTATGTTAACTTATGAATAACTTGGATCCAAAAAATACATCATGGTGGGCTCTATAAATGTTTCAACGGTGGGTGTGACTGATCCCACAGTTTTCTATGGTGGGTCCACTTAAGTTTAGATCTATCTCATTTTTTTTCTCATGCTATAAAACGATCTCTACAAATGATTGGACGGTATGGATTCAACACCCACATCATTGTGGGATCCACGGAGCTTGGTGACATCACTTCAGCAGCCATTTATATACTGACCTTGTCAGTATCTAATTCGCGCCCATCTCAAACACTTCCAAATAATGAATACAACACATCATTTCTTTTAAGTTGGGAATTGCATACCAAAATAGACACTGTAATAGCTTGGCTAAACTACACTGACGTGGGACAGATAATGTAATTTGTAATCATATCCTACTGACGGTGCCATAACACGTACGGTAATTTGTAAACATCCATCCCACGATGCTCTATTTAATTTCTAACTGAGGGATTATACGATCTTAGTGACCTCAAGCAAGACTGCGCATGTTGGGTCCACTGTTTAGTACTCTTGACCGTTGATCTGATGGGCTCCTCCTTAGATGGGCCAAGGGCTGGAAGCCTCATATTTTAGAAGATTCTAGCAATGTATTATCAGGTCTAATTATTATAGGCATTGTATCCTGATGGGGAGCAGACACGGTCCGTGGAGCGGACACGGGACACTTTCATGGCCAAGTTGACCAGAGAAGGCCCGGAGGTGGAGGTGATAGGACCGTCTAAACCTTAAAACAGTTGTATCTCACGAACCAGAATGAGTTTTTTGACATCATATATGATTTTGAGGTAGGAGAACCAACAACCAACCTCGCTAGGCCAAGTTGCCCACATTGGATTTGCAAGATTCTATCACATTGATGGTCGAAAGTCCATTTTATTTTCATTTTTATTATAAATAGTAAATTTGAATTCGATTATAACTTTCACTCCGTTAAGTTTTAGGATCCATGCCCAACATGAAAAAGACTTAGAAAAATTAGGAGAATCACGTGGTTAGGTCAAACTAAACATTTACTATTTTTGGCCGAAAACCATGAAGTCTAGTAGGAATAATGACCGTCTGTAAAATAGTAAGTTTAGTATTTATAGTAAGTTACATTTTTAGGGAGGGCGGAAAGAATCTTAATTGTTTCGTTGCTTGCACGATCCAAACCATTGATTCACTTCTAGAGACCTTTTCAACACCTAGGAACAAGTCGATAAGCATCTACAACAAAAGGTGTTCAAGGTGGGCGACCATGTTATGGTCTATCTATGTAAGGAGATTTCTGACCCGAACCTACAACAAGTTGAAAAATAAGTAGATTGGACTGGTACCGATCATCCAAAAGATCAATGACAACACTTACGTTATTAATCTTCTGAATGATCACATGGAGATCTCGCAGACTTGATCGAGTATCATGAACCGAAGCAGGACGAGAACTCAAGAATGAGTTCTTTTGAAGTGGAGGGGACTGATGAAGAGCATGTCGTGGACATTTTCATTACCAAGATGGACTAAATAAGGCCCGATCGGAGGCGGAGGCGATCAGGATTGTCAGAACTTTAAAACGGTTGTATCTCGCCAACCGAAATGAGTTTTTCGAATATGATTTTAGGGTAAAAGAAGTACTTTAGCCAACCAACCCCGCTAGACTAGGTTTCCCACACCAGTTTGAGAGATTCCATCAGATCGACGGCCAAAAGTCCATTTTATTTCCATTTGTACTATAAATAGTAAGTTTTAATTCAATCATAACTTTTAATCCTTTAAGTTTTAGGATCCATGTCCAAATGAAAAGGGCTTAGAAAAATTAGGAGAATAACATAGTTAGGCCAAATTAGACACTTACTATTTTGGCCGGAAACCATGAAGTCTAGTAGGAATCATGACCGTTTATAAATAGTGTTTACTATTTATAGTAAGCCACGTTTTTAGGGATTTAACCTACAAAGCTTTGCAGCGGATTCAATAGTTGGGTTGACAATTAATAGACAGTAGAAGGTGAATTATCCAAAGTTCACATTCAATTCAAGAAATTAACAGACACTGTCATTGTTTCAAGCATGTAATTGGATGGTCAATCTACTATTGTGTGGTATACTGTTCCAATCATCCCATCTCATTATCATGGTCAACCACAACATTAAAAACCAGTGTATGGAGATGTTGTAGCGTGACTCATTGATGACATGAACCACTAGTGTGTCACCCTCATGAACACGGATCATTGGGCCAGGGAATTGCCCATTCACAGCAACAATGACCCGCTCTTCACATAGTGGGTTGACCATTAGATTGCTGACCTGAACATGCATAAAATTTAGAAAGTAAAAACAAAACATAAGGGGTTAATTCATCAACCTCACAAATTAAAAACTTTCTTTGAAAGAATAAATTATGCAAATAGTAGATGGTATAAACAATTTCCCAATGGTCCACATTCACACACACAAGTCGCTCCCTGATGAGTGATTGACGCAGGGATGAACGTGATGAGGATAACTACTCCGAATCCACGGAGCTTCTCTGGACTCCTCACAGAGACTTCTCGAATCCACAAGGAAAGAAAGCAGAAAATAAAAATAATTTCTAAGAAATTCGAAATTGATTAATTGATGACTAAAAACGAGTTCACAACCCTTTAAATAGGGTACCAAGCAATGGGAAAGAAATCAGAATCAAACTACAACTGAAACTCTTAGAATTCGCGACTTACTATAAATAGTAAACTTACTATTTATAGACGATGGTGATGTCTACTAGTGCGCAAGGTTTTCGGCCAAAAATAGTAAGTGTCCTATTTGGCTTCACCAAACTGTTCTCCTAATTATTCTAAGCTCTTTTCACGTTGGGCGCAACTCCTAAAGCCCGACGGATGAAGAGTTATAATCAAACTAAAACTTACTATTTATAGTAAAAACGAACTTAAAGCAGGGAAACAACCATCGATCCAGGGGTTTTTCGCAATTCCGAGCGTCGCAACCCATCGTAGCGGGGTTGGTTGGCTAAAGTAGCTCGTTCTACCCTAAAATCATATATTTTACGTTGGGTAACTCATTCTGGATTGCGAGATACGCCCGATCTAAGGTCTGACGGTCCGGATCACTTCTGTCGTTGATCGGGCCTTTTCTGATCCATCTTGGCCATGAAATTGTCCGCGACCCGCTCTACATCAGTGATCCACCTGATTTCCGGACCAGGTCATCTACACAGTCAGTCACACCTTACAGTTAGCTTAGATGTCCCGGATGTGCTAGGTGCAGCCACAAGTAGTGATGTTTGTGGAGTTTTCCTATTTAGTGCGCTTCTCTTGTGATTGGGTAAGCAACTTTTGTACATATTTTTCTCTAAGGCAATGTGTATAGACATTGAGAAAATACCTGTAGGAGGTGTTGCAAATTCAGATGCATTTTGGAGAATCTTCTGTCATCCAGCATTTGCTTCTTCAGTGCAAACTACCTCCATTTAAGGAAATCAGCCGTACCCCCAAAAACATGCAGAATAGTAAATAGGGGGTGAAAACACTAATTAAGTGTCAGAGGAACTCGTTCCACAATTTAAAGAGGCAAAAAAAAAAGAAAAAGAGGAAGCATGAGGTCATGAGCCACAACAACAAACATGATCTTTGTTGAGGGCAGGATTTCATACTTACCCATGCCTGTGCTAGGGTAAGTAGCATAGGCAAAAACTAGGGTATTGATGATAGAGTAAATCATCATGTGATATGCAAGATGCGAGTTCTCAATCTGAATGGTGATTTGCAAAAGATAGACTTAAATTGGTCTTCCCGATTGTACAACAGTGAGGCTAAACTTTTCAAATTTCTTATTTATCTTTGTTAAGAACTCCCCTCGGGATTTTGGTGTAGTGTGTCTAATGAACATTACTTGATTTCTAAAGACACGTAGCCTTTCGACTCGAGCAACCCATCCATTACAGAGAAGTAGGAGTGGAAACAAACATCGGCAAAGTCGTGTATGATAGTACCTCTCAAAATGGAGCTCCAGTACCATCCTATACATTAATTACAAAACCAATCATTCTCTCAGCAATATAAAACTGCAATTTAAAAGCACAATCATCGTAATTCAATGCTTAGCCCAACTGAATTCCCAATCAGGTCAGTACTCTGTAGAGTTGGGCCATCATTCTGTGATTCAAAGCATTCATCTGGATGGGTGACAAAAAAAATCACCTATATTAAAAATAGCAGCCATACAAGTCAGTTAATTTCTACCCTTGCATATGAAGTGGTGGCCCCACCAGCATCACAAATGGGCAGCAGGCTTCTTCCGGTTGCATTTTAAACATTGGTTATATTTACTTTTTAACCGTCCAATGTGAGCCAAATATTGGATGGCTAGGACCACCCAATAGGATAGTTGCATGCAGCATCTCCCATCCATAGTGAGCCAACCAGATGAACACTAAGGATCCACAAAATGTGGGCCCCGCGCCAGCGTGAAATATTGACTGGAATGAAGATGCAGTCACCTATCAAGTTAGTGTACATTCACCCAAAAACAATACTACGAGATGGAGACAGCATTACAGAAAAAGCCAAACATCACCAAACATGAAAATATGTACCACAAAGCAGACAAAATGTAATCAAATTCCTCTCTAAGTGGGATTTTTTTTTTTTTTTTTGGTCGTTTAAAACTTCTGATCCTCACCAAAACATGTATAAGAAAGCAGTGATCAAGAACAAGACCTATAAAAAACAAAAAAATCAACAAACACATGCACTTCAGCTCATCACAGCCATCAAGAATAAACCCAACAACAAAGAAAGCAAATGACAGTGCAAACCAACCTCGGGAATCAAACCAGCCGCATTCGTGTTCGTCGCCGTCGCATAACTCCCATCAGGTGTATTCGTGCTGAGAACAACAACAATCCAGTCCTTTTGGGCAGCAATTCCCACTCACTACTACAAAACTGCGGAAAAGCGGCACTTCTGTGCAACTTACACCGGTGCTATTTAACTGAGGACCACGGATGTTATAAAAAATTAAAAACGACGTGATTTTCAGTTCACTCACTTGTAGCTCTCTCTCTCTCTCTCTCTCTCTCTCTCTCTCTCTCTCTCTCTCTCTCTCTCTCTCTCTCTCTCTCCCCGACAACTCTCTCTCTCTCTCTCCCTCTCCCTCTCCCGACTCTCTCTCTCTCTCCCGATTCTCGGCTTTCTTCCTACACCCGAATCTCTCTCTCGCGCAAGCCGCCATTAATTTTAGGGCTTAGATGAAGATCTGAAACAGTAAGAGTCTAGATTTCATCAATTTCAACATTAGTGATTTCCTAATTAGGGATTTACAATGTTGAAACCCTAATTAGGGATTTACTATGTTGAAACCCTAATTAGGATTTTTCTATGTTGTTTCATGTGAATACATAGAAACGATTTGTTGTGTGATACTGCTTCGATTTGTTCGATACTTCGATTTGCGCTTTTTCCATCCGAATTCTCATTGGATTTCGTGACGGGTGAAGTTTTTCAATCAATTCTTCGATTTGCGCTTTATAACTCATTAGGTATCTAGATCTGCTACTCTCTTGTTTCCTAGGGTTTTGGATCTATTTTTTGCACTTTGCATTTGGGTTATTTTAGGTATGGTAAAATACATTTTTCAAATTAAAATTTCTTTGAATTTTTGTGTTCTATATTCAGAAAAATCAACAATGGAAGCAATGCAGATTTTGTTGATGACCATTATCATGGCTACATGGTATATAAATTTATTTTTATGTTGCTTGATGACCATTATCATGGCTACATGGTATATAAATTTATTTTTTATTTTTTAATCAAGAAAAATCCAACCAAATTTCAAGAGATTCCATTGAGAAGATCGACCCTCGAATGAGTTGCTAATGTTATATGCAATTTCCACTCCTTGATTTTATTTGTTACATACATTACAAAGTGATAATCTAACGGTGGAGATTTCTCATAAAGAGAGAGAAAAAAAATCACTCATCATATGATGTCCTTGGTTTGCTCATCCGGACCATTGTCCCGATATGCCCCCACCATGGATATGAGATGCTCGAAAAATCCCTCAATCCTAACCCTTGGATCAAGGCCTTAGGTGGTGAGAGAAAATATGAAGATGGTCTCAGCATCCATCGAAGAAAATAGAGTAAATAATTGAATGGTCGATTTTAAAATTTAGGAGATTTCAAGCACCCTCCATACATGGTCGTGCCATCGTTGTTAAACCCGTAAGGGACACTCAACACCACCGATATTACAACAAATGGATGGGCTCAACCAAGTTGTTCTTATTCGCAGATACAAGCCCTTTCCAAACTTCAAATAGCTATGAGGAAAAATGAGAGAGAGAAAAGAAAAGAAAAAAAAAAAAAAAAAAAAAAAAAAGCGGTGCTAACATATAGATAACTTGTTGATCATGAATAGGAAGACGTTGAGTTGATGCATTCCCTTGGAGTGAATTCCTCTGATTTTCCATTTCCTGGTCTAGAATCCTTCCAAGTGAGTTTTACTTCTCTCAGATTTTATGTTAGATAAATGTGGGAGACATCCAACCCGTAAGGTAGGTTGACCCCACCATGAAGATCACATGTGCTTAAAATCAGGCGAATCCACTAGTCACACATGCCAAATTGTAGATTGGACCAAATGAGTTGTTGTCCACGATATTCTTCAATATGCCACATCCAAAAAGCGAGATTAGCCTAATTTTTTAGCTTAATGTTCTTTATTGTGGGGCCCACCTTTGGGACAGTTGGATGTTCTACCCTCTTGCCATGTTCATGTTATAATAGAGACTTAATCCTCGTTTTAATATCTGTGAATTAACAACAGGAGGAATATTTGGTGAGATTAATAAGGCAGAATTGAATTTTACAACAACCTTTACACCTTAGGAATGTTGAGATCATGGCTTTCCCGAAGACACGCAAAGCGATTTATATGAAATCTTTCGTTTATCATAGATGACTTTTACGACTTCGGTGTGGCCCGTTCTGCCTTCAGAGACCTGTAAATCATAACCGTAGATCATTTATTTTTTTTTTTAAAGACAACTCAGTATATCATCAAAAGCATTTTTAGCTTTTAAATTTCTGCATCTTTATAAGGAATTTTCAAAAATAGGATATTACATTACCTCTTTATGGGTAGGTTTTCTAAGGGTCCCTCCACAATAGCCTCGTAGTTGTTCTAAATACACCATCTACACGTCCAAAAGCAGCTTCAAGCTCCCAAAACCTATCTATAATGATAAAAAGTGTAAGAATCCAAGAAACAAAAAACACCCACTTGGAGAAAGACCATTTTTTCATGAATGAATAGACAAAAGCAACAAAAACGATGCATTGAGATATGTGTGTTTGACTTGGGTATGAGAGAGAGAGAGAGAGAGAGAGAGAGAGAGAGAGAGAGAGAGAGAGAGAGAGAGACCACTTGCAAAACAATATTTCTTATATGAATGAAAAGGAAAAACAAAAGCAACAAAAACAAACAGAGAGAGAGAGAGAGCCCACTTGGAAAACGGCAATTCTTATATATACGAATGAAAAGGAAAACAAAACAGAGAGAGAGACATTCAAGAAAAACATGACTTCCTCGTAGAAACCGTGATTGAACATCAATGGAAGTGAATTGAGAGTTGCAAGCATCGAGTTTTCTGATTTGGGTTGTGAAATCACTGATACATCGTTTTCTAATAAAAACTGGGATTGGGATGTATTTGGTCTAGTTATCCAAAATTGGTGTTGAGAGAACTTGATATAGCCTTTCTTCCGTTTGGTGAGAATCCTTAGATCCTTATCTCATAGCCCATTGTTCATGGGAAGTTGATCCAAACCCTTCATCTCACCCATACACATGGAAAAACAGAAAAATGCAAGGTCATACAGAGGATATGATTCCAATATATAACACCAACATTTGAGAAAATGATGGCCATTTTTCTTTGAAAATAACAAATTTTGCTATCGAAAGGCATTTTCATTATATAACACCATGAAGAATGCGAAGTCCTCAGAACAACGTGGAGTTGTGACGACTTCTCAAATCTTGGAAAGAATCCATTTTTCATCCTAGTAAAAAGTAAATTACTTGCAACAAAACATCACTGAAATCTAAGTCTTTTGGAGCCTCATTGGCTTAAGTACATTTTATTTGAGCATTGTTTTGGCTTAGATATTTTCAAATTGAGCCTTGCTATTGCTGGCTCCTCAGAGCAGGATCATGAATCCTATTCTGACCACATGTCAATATGGCACCTGGATTCAAGATCCAGGTTGTTATTCAGGTCAACATCAGTGTATGTGCCATTACCCAGAAATCAGACTTGTCCAATCATCAAGTGGACCACATATATACTGAAGATGGCATTCCTCAACTAGATTTGAGAGAGGATTTCTTGTGATTATTGTTTGGCAAAAGTTTAAAACCAGCTACCCACCTAATGTGAACATTCCTTTACCTGGGGATGGCATTGCAATAAACTTGTTCAATGTAATTGACCTCCATGATAGACTATTAGAGCTCCTGATTGTAATAATAGTCTATTACATTGTGCTTGTGGGAGTTTTGTACTCTCATTTGTTACTTATTTCTGTCTTGTTCACCTTGTTAGATATGCCAAGAGTTCTGATTTGCAGGTTAGACACTTACAACTACATATGTTTTTTCCCAGGTATTATTCATCAATATCTTTCATAAATAATTGATCTTGCTTAATTTATATTTTTGTCGCTTCATTTATATGCTTTCCTAGAGGCCCAACTTGTAACTCCTCAGAACCCACTCTGCCGTAAGATATTACGATGTATGACGGTTCCCAGCAGGTTAAGTTGCAAGTTATTATATAGAGTTGGTTGGATGTCTTTTATTTTTGTAAATGCTATTAATAGTTAGTTGGATGATGAATGATACTTGTGATTGTGAATGACAATAAACAACTTATATATATTAGAATGTCAATTGTGATTGATTATGTAATTGTTTAAGTATAGGACAATTAGTTGCCCATTTGAGAATTTTTATGTGGCCAAGCATAGATATAGTGTGCTTTTGGAGATATAAAAATTCTCAAATTGTCCCATGTTTGGACAATTCAAGGTTGGATAGATTAGAATGCTTTCGGTTCCTGATTTAAATGCACATGCTAGTTCTGCGTTGTATCTGTCCTTTTCTCTCTGGTTATGTTTCTTATATTTATTTCTAATGTTAAATATCGTCACATTATGTGGATACTTGACATGGAAATCAAATGCAAGATCAACGTATTCGGAGAGACATGGGGAGATCTCATTGGAATTTAGGTGTGGGCATTTAAATAGGAACATGAAAGTATTACAATCTATCCAGTCTTGGATGAGTGACTGATTTAGTTAGTCAGTTAAAGATACCATTAGAGATTCTATTAGATGCCTAAATCGTCGTCGCTTGTGGGGTAAGCAATAATGGTGCTTGTTTCATTATAATTTCCCTTTAGTACTCTTTCTTAAATTTCTCTTATACCCATTCTAGTTTCTCTCCTAGGAAGCTTTGTCGAGCTCACGTTGTATTTCAACTAACTTGTCGAAATAGCTGAGGAACATAGTGATGGATAAGAGTTGGATTCATTTGTCAAGGTATCTCAGTAACTTCTCCTTCTAGTTGGTGTTGCCCAATGGTTAAGATACATTGTTTGATATGTCCTCCAATTGCATTGAATGATTTAGGGTAAGCGATGCATACTTAAGTGGAGCTACGGAATTCCTAGACTTTGCATATACAAATGCAAGTGATAAAGGGAGGATCCTATGTCCATGTAAGAACTGCAATAACAACTTCTGGGTATCTCGACAAGAAGCATACGATCATATCGTGTGTGATGGATTTAATACGAGTTATACTCATTGGCGTTTTCATGGGGAAGCCACGTCTTCTTCTATGCCTAATCTGGATCCAAATGATGATATGCGCAAATTGTTACATGATGCATTCAATTTTTCAGGCCCAGATGATCAAGAGAGTGATGCAACATATAGACCTACACAGGGGCTTAATCCTAAAGCACAACAATTTTTCAAATTAGTAGAAGAAGCCGATAAGGAATTGTACCCAGGCCGCAAGAAGTTTAGTAAGCTCTCTTTCGTTATTCGACTATATCACATAAAGTGCCTTGGTAGATGGAGCGACAAGTCATTTACGATGTTACTTGACTTGCTAAAGGATGCACTTCCCGAAGGTGAAACCTTACCAAGGTCTTTCTATGAAACCAAGAAGATTATTGGGGACTTGGGCCTAAAATATAATAAAATTAATGTTTATCCCAATGATTGTATGTTATATTGGAAGGACGTTGTCGATGAGCAATCATGTGGTATATGTGGTGCTTCTAGATGGAAAACATTTGAATATCAATCAAATGACAAGGCGACTTCTTCGACTGCCAAAGAGAGAAAAATTCCAGCCAAAATATTACGTCATTTTCCTTTGAAACCAAGGCTCCAAAGGCTGTCATCTAAAACAGCGTCCTCTATGAAATGGCATTACGAGTGTCGCACTGAAGATGGAATGTTAAGGCATCCAGCTGACTCCCCGGCGTGGAAAACTTTTGACCACTATCATCCGACCTTTTCATCGGATAGTCACAATGTTAGACTTGGGTTAGCAGCTGATGGTTTCAATCCATTCAAGACAATGAGTATTACTCATAGCACATGGCCGGTTATTCTGATACCATATAACTTGTCACCATGGATGTGCATGAAACAATCTTATTTCATGATGTCCTTGCTTATTCCTGGTCCTTCTGGACCTGGTAATGATATTGACGTGTATTTGCAACCTTTAATAGATGAGTTGAAGGAATTATAGGAGGTTGGCATAGACACTTATGATGCCTCAAGCAATGAAATATTTCGAATGCGTGCAGCATTGTTGTGGACTATTAGTGACTTTCCTGCATATGCGAACTTGTCTAGATGGAGCACTAAAGGACGCCTTGCTTGTCCTTGTTGTAACAAGGACACTTCGTCTAAATACTTGAAGCATGGTCGAAAGTTTTGTTATATGGGCCATCGTCGATTCTTGGAACTTGATCATAGATTTAGAAGTAATAGTAGATCTTTTGATGGTACAGAAGAATTTAGTGAGGCACCAACTTTGCTATCTGGGTCTGATGTGTTGGATCAGTTACAAGGAATTAATGTCACATTTGGGAAGAAGACTCCTGGCAATTATGGGCACAAGAGAAGACAAGAGGATAATGCAAAAGATCGATATAATTGGAAAAAGAAGAGTATCTTTTTTGATTTGCCGTATTGGGAGCATAATTTGTTGCGGCACAATCTGGATGTGATGCATATTGAAAAGAATGTGTGTGACAATGTGCTTGGGACACTGTTGAACATTGAAGGGAAAATAAAGGACAATTTAAAGGCACGTCTCGATATGCAAGATATGGGTATAAGACAAACATTGCACCCAAGACAGCTTTCATCGAACAAAACATATTTGCCACCTACATGCTTTACCATGTCATCGAGTGAGAAAGATGATTTCTGCCAAGTTTTGAAGCGAGTGAAAGTTCCAGATGGTTATTCAGCCAATATTTCACGATGTGTGCATCTTAAAGAGCGTAAAATTTCAGGGCTCAAGAGCCATGATTGTCATGTTATGATGCAGCAATTACTTCCGATAGCGATATGAACAACATTGCCTAAGTGTGTGAGCTCAGTCTTGCTTGAATTATGCAATTTCTTTAGGGAATTGTGTTTCAAAGTTGGTTGAGTAAAAGATTTTGATCGACTGGAATCTCAAATTGCGGTAACACTTTGTCATCTAGAAAAGATTTTTCCGCCGGCTTTCTTTGATGTTATGGTGCATTTACCCATTCATTTAGCGGGCGAGGCCAAAATTGCAGGACCGGTACAATACCGATGGATGTACCCCATCGAGAGGTGCGTGTTAATGTTTATAAATTAATTTTATTTGTCATGTTGTTTCAATTGCACTAATCGACCATATATTTCTAAACTTCTTAATATTGATAATCATAGGTACTGGCTCACATTGAAGTCATATGTACATAATAAAAGTCGACCCGAGGGTTCAATTGCAGAAGGGTACTTGGCGGAAGAATGCTTAACTTTCTGCTCGAGATACTTGCATAATGTGGAGACAAGGTTCAACCGACCAATACAAAATGACGACTATGGTAACACCGTTATAGAACAATCCACTATTTTCCCACGAATAGGTTGTGCATTAGGGAAGCTTGGGGATTGTGTGCTAGATAAAGTTGCATTTATACAGGCACATAGATATGTTCTGTTTAACAGTGGCGCACTCATCCCATTTCTTGAGTAAGAAAACTATAACACTTATTTTATACATGATGGAAAATAAGTTACTATCACGTGTCTTACTAAAATTAATTCATATGCAGAGAACACATGAATGTCGTTAAGCAGAAGAATCCTCGTGCACGACAAGGGATATAGAACGCATTCACAATAAAACATTTCATAAATGGTTTAGCGATCATGTAAGTAGTTGATATGATAAATTGATCGACGTGTGTATGTTCATTTATTTTCATTGTCTAGACATGTGATTCTGTTTTAGCATTTTTTTAATAGGTTGAACAGCTACGCCAGGTCTCAGAAGACCTTAGATGGCTAGCTCGGGGTCCTTGTGCAACAAGAAGATACAAGGGTTTTATCATAAACGGTTTCAGGTTTCACACTAAAGATCGAGAAAAGAAAAGAAAAACTCAACATAGTGGAGTTATGGTGACCGCAAAGACATCAAGCTTTGCGAATGTCAATAACAAAAACCCTATTGCAGGAGATGTAACGTACTACGGTGTCTTGATAGACATAATTGAATTAGAATATTGTGGTGATCGGAAAGTTGTATTATTTAGATGCGATTGGGTTGATGTTCTATCTCAGAGCAGGGGTGTCAAGAAGGATGGGTTGGGGTTCACGCTCGTGAATTTGAAACGATTATGCCATTCTGGTTGACGGTTGTCTAATGAACCATTTGTGTTTGCATCTCAAGCTGAGCAGGTGTTCTATGTGCAAGACCCTGTCGAGAAGGATTGGCATGTTGTGGTGAGGGCGAAACCTAGGGACTTGTTTGAGATGCATGGGGAGGAGTTTGCAGATGATGTTGATGCATACTTGGGAAGCTCGCAATGCAATGATCAATGTTCGGAAGATCCGAGTTATGACATTGATAGTTGGGAAAGGACAGATATCGATGGTACAACAATTATTACACCTTTACCACCCACCTAGACAATGGTAGATGGCCAAACAGATGATACCGAGTTTTCTGATTGTGATGGAAATGACATTATGTACAATAATTGATTTCATTGTATATGGTTTAGTTATTATTATTTTTGCATGTTCATTTATTTTCATCGTATAGAAATTCACATGTCTTTTGCTTGATATGATGATTTTGGAATATGTTCCATTGATATTGGGATTCGTAATTTGTACGGCTTGTATATTTTAATATGCAACTATCCACAAATCAAGTTGTTTATTTTATGAATCTCCATTTAAATGAGAAATATTTAATTATCATATTGCTAGACATATACAGGTGTTAAACATGAGTATTAGATGTAGGGTTAGGCAATCTGTAGGCCCTATGACTGATAGCACTAGCCAGCCTCAGCTGCCCCAAACTAATGTTGGTCCTGCTCACCTCAGCGCCTCAGACTACTAGTGGTATAAAAAAAATGTGTTCCTCTCTCGTGGACAATGTGTTTTACCATGTAATTTGCTTTTGTTAATTAGTTTTATATGTACCATTGTGATTTTATTCAACAGATTCAACGTCCAAGAAACCAAGGACTCGAGGCCCCACACGATGCTTTGATGTATGGAAAATGCCTGAAGGTCAATGGATTTCTATTTCTGTCAATGATCTAGGGCAGCCCGTTTGTGACAATGCTAGTAAGCTGACAAATTTCATAGGGACAATAGCACGCAATGGGGAATATGCTCCCCTTACATTAAATGATTGGAGGGCGGTGCCGAATGCGAAGAAAGATGATATGTGGGGGCTTGTCACGGTAATGGTTATGATGCTTTTTTTTTTAACTTTTTTTTTTTGTTCATTATGTGATTATCTGCTTTTAACATGTGATGCAGTCCAAGTTTGAGTTTGACGATAATGCTAAGGCTTGGGTGCTGAAGTCAATTGGTAAAAAATGGAGGGAATGGAAGGGCGAGCTGAAGAAACTCCACTACTCTTCTCATGAGACCGATGAGGAGCGGCTCGCATATCTTGATGAGCGGGTCCAAGAGGATCAATGGAAGGCTCTCGTTCAGTTTTGGAACTCTAAAGAGGGGGAGGTATGCCTCATTCAATTATAAAATGTATTTTTCCCAGCGGCTACCATGCTGTTTTGAGGGGCCTACTTTTGTGGGCCACGTTGTGGAAACAGCGAGTGCAAGCACGCTGTGAAAAGTATAAAAGAAAAAGATCAACCTGATCAAAATATCTAACGGACCATTTTAGGAGCTGATTTATATGGTACAAGGAAAATTGAAAAGAAAAGGGCTATGAATAAGCTATCAAATGCATTTATATGGTATCAGGAGTATTCAAGCACGTCTGTTTGTCACTATTTGGTCCACGCTCATTAATAAATTATCAAAATGGTTAAATTGCATTCATTTCAATGTACTGTGCATAATACTCCTGGTATCTTTTGTTTTTTGTTTTTTATTTTTTTTCTTTTTCCTGTGACGACTAATTCAGTCTTGTCGGGTCTGTCAGTGGGTACTCCGTACCTGGATCTATGGATAGGGAGGTTTCAGTCTAGATATTAATTGCAGCCCATTTAATAAATGGGATGGGTGTTAGTACAATGCTGCCTTTAGTTAATCTTAGCCCAAATCCAAGCGCTAGGAACATCTATTTAGAAAATCTTTTTAACCATGGCCCATTTATGATAGTGTCGGGTGTGTACTGTAAACTGCTATTTAGCTGGTCAAGTGGACTCTAAAAGGATGGTTCTTTCATGTTACTAGGGTGATTGTTTTTTGCCAGCATACCTAACTGTCCATCTATTGGGGACCGTTGGTTATTACCAATCGTCCAAAATTTCCATTTTTTGGCCTGCCAGCCTAGGAATTTTTCAGTTGGGTGTGGACCCATGACCAAGAGATACCAGATTGATGCAGCTACTGAAGTTGGCAACTATTCCCACATTCATCCATGTAGATGCATGTGAAAACTGGACTGCATTAGAAAGAAAAGGTGCTTTGGTCTTTTTAGTCAATTTTGCATTTTGGTTATTTAAAAATAAAAATAAAAATTATAGCATGTTTTCTTGACCTTCACACATGTAAGGCATCTAATCCACGTATCAATTGACACCCACCTACAGATTACCCCCTGCATAAAAATCAGCCCAATCAATCACCACGTGGGCCCCACATGTGGGAAACTAGTCTCAAGATAAGTTATACTTTAAAAGGCACTTAGTGGATGCATTATGTTTACCACGCAATCCATCCCATAGGTCAACCCACCATGAAAAGTAAGTTGACTTTGGTGTGTGCATTGTGTATGCCATACGATAGAGGTGTGCATTGTGTATGCCATACCTAAAAAGCATTGTATGATTTCTTATGATTTACTTTGTTGGTGTGTCACATATAGGCTCGTTCTAAAACAAATATAGAGAATCAGAAGAAACAACTGACTAACCACGCGGCAGGCATGAAGAGTTTTGCGCGAATATGTGAAGAGGTAAATTTTATTAATAACCTGACCAACCATGTTAGTATATTTCTGTTATATAACTTGTTTGCATAATAATAGAGGAAAAATGTCAATGGGGAGGGTCTAAGCCGAGCAGATATGTTTATATTGACTCATACATGCAAAGATGGAAACCCTGTGGATGAGGCCTCATCAGTAGTAATGGTATGTTAATGTATTTATATGCAATAAGAGCTCCATATAAATGTGTAGCAACAACTATAGTATTTACACATTAATTGTTACCATGTGATAATTATTATTGCAGGCAAAACTCAATGAAGAAATATCACAGCAACCTGAAGCCTCACAGAATTGCACGACAAAGAATGACCTATTATCTCAAGTCATGGGAGAAGATAGGCATGGTCGTGTTCGCACTTATGGGTTAGGACCATCTCCATCTGATTTGTGGGGCGCAACATCCAGCCAACAAAGGATGACCTCCAATGCTCAGAGGAGAGATGAAAGATATGAAGAACTACATGCCGACATAGTCTCTCTAAGAGAAAATATAGCTGCACTCTCATCCTTAAGAGAAGCTGAAATGTCAACCCTTAAAGAAACTATGGTTGAAATCTCACCCGCAAGAGATGCTGAAATTTCTTCCTTAAAAGAAACTCTGATGAAATTGATAGCCACTATGAAAAATGCAAACAATAACCCACCCACAGTATTCGGTGTTGCAGCTAGTTCTAACATGAACCAACCGTCCTCATCATCAAGCCATTGGGTGACCTCTCGGGTAATTATATTATATACATGTATATATTTATATATGCACTATGTCCTAGATTATATATAGTTTAGTTGGTATATAATGATTGATATTGAGTTATCATTTGTAGAAACACTCGACGAATAAGGCGAAGACCACGAGTTGCACTAGTGCCAGGGTAATTCCTTATACCAAGTGAATAGTTCTTTTATTACATTTTGATGTTTTTGTGTTCTTAATTAGATGGTATATTTTATTTTCTAGGATGTGACTGGAGTTAGTCTTACAAGTATCACGAAACCCGGGGTTGCTCTTGCTAAAGGAGTTGTTTTGAGCAAGGATCCGCTCACAAAAGTAGGGGGGCATGAACTTGGAATTGGTTTCTGGGAAGTATTAATTCATGTGGCAATAGTACGGGATGAGGTTTTGATAAGACCCTATGGACGATATAAAACAATTGGGGATGTTATTAGAACAAGTATTGTTTGGCCCTCTATTTTGTGTAAGGTAAGATTAAGCATTAATTTCTTGTACAAAAGATTATGAGTACTAATTAATTTCTTTTTTTTTTGTTTTGTTTTGCAGGTTTAAGGAGAGATGGATTGAGCTAAATGAAAGATCCTAGCCCTAGCTGGAGTGTCATCCCTGTTTGGTAGCATTCTCCCCTGTTTTGCTGCATCCTCTGATTGCTTCTGGTATTATTAGTATTTGAAGATGCCTATTTTGCCAATATATGCTATTGTGGGGTTGATTGCTTCAGGGCTGGTGGTGCTATCTGCTGGCAGCTTGGTTTCTAATGTTTGGCTAGTAGAGGTGTGGCTAGAGAATCCAATGCTCTCGAGGAGACCTGGCTTTTCCTGCTTTCGGGTTTTTGGTGCAACGGAGAAGGCTTGGTTGGGAGCTTTTCCCAAGTGAAGTGAGCTCCTTTTAGGCCCAAGAAGACATGGTGGAAGGGCTGCTTTTTTTTTTTTTTTTTTAGAATTGAAAATCAACTTTTGATAAAACCTGTCGTTTATGCCTTAGTTTTAGTTTGTGCCTTAGTTTGCGATGAGTACTTGTGCCATGGTTATGGAAATTGTTAATACCTATCGTTAAAACCTCAGTTTTAGAAGTCTTACATTTTCATGTCTGCATTTTGTTTGCTGATTCTCACTATATTTTAGCCTCTCTCTCTCTCTCTCTCTCTCTCTCTCTCTCTCTTTCCTGCTTTCGTGAGGCAGATTTCCAGATTAGGCATAGAAGAAGACTCTTGTTCTTTCTATGTTTCTTTACAACATTAATAGGAGGGCATCACATCAATCTTGATGATGGAAGCCAAGCGAAGGAGAACAACTACATTTATGTAAGTATTGTTGTTGTTATCCTTGGTACATATTTGAAGTATTATAAGTCTTAAGCTCCATTTGGTCATCACATCAATCTTGATGAATATAAATTTTTATCAAACCAAATGGATCTTAAGCCCTTTTTTAACTCCGCCAATGCAACTACTTGCATTGCCGGTCCCAAGCCCGGGTAAAGGAGGAGGGAGAAGGGCTTGATTGGCAGTTACAACTGCAACCTTCCTTACTATTCATAATGAGGAAGTAGTCCTCAATTGGCAGTTGGAAAAAGAGGAACTGTCTGATTCATTTTTCACTGATATTGCTAACTGTGCTCAGCGATGTGCTCTCGCTATGAATATATGCTCTTGAGAGATATGGCCATACCTTCGTTCCTTTACTTCAGTCGTGTGTTGACATTGAATCACTAATGGTTAACCTACCAATACTATGTTTTGTTTTACATGTCAGGTGAGAATAATGCGCAGGCTACATCCATGGTAATTTGGATTTGGATACATCTTGGGTTCTGATTTTTTTTTATTTTTTATTTTTCGAGTGCTCTTGTTTTCAAAATAAATAATGATCAACTGAGATAGATGATGGTGATTTTAAACTTCAGAATCCTAACATTTGTAGTTTGTATTGTACATTAATCAGTTGGATTGATTATGACATAGGCTTGCTGGAGTAGATGTTGATTTCTTCTCTTCTCTATCTGTTTCATGCATTGAAGATCCTGTGTTCAACTCAAAGTCGAGTGGCCAGGCTGTTGCTTCTGATTCTCTCCAATTCGTCCATTTTAATAGGGTAAGCTCCGATTCTCTTTGACATTATGGTTGCATTTAAACGTCTCAACTTTGTTGGACTTGTTGGATGCTATTCCGCCCAAATCTATATTGGCTACATGTCAGGTCTGACATGAAACTTCCTTGATTTCAGGGTGGAAAAGGTGGAAAAAAAAATGGGAACCTGTCCCAGTGTAATGCAGTTATAAAAATCCATGCTGCCCCAACAATGAAAAGGATAACAATTCATTCTGTTTAACTATCTGATAGTTCTGATTTGGAAAAATCCAAATGCACCCATCATTGACATTCTTGAGATTGATGAGTTAGCGTGACTTGAGAAGCTTGCTTGATCTAATTAGAGGTTATCTTCGTTTTCTTTTCTTTTCCTTTTTTTTTTTGAAAAAAAAAAGCAGGCAGTTGCTTCCGCTGATATAATTCCAAGAGTCGGACAATAGAGGTTACCTCAAGAGAAGGGACAACAACCTAACACTGTTTCCAGCAATCATTTTGAAAAGTGGGGAGAGTCTACAATGGCAATAGTATTAATGTACAATACAAAGACAAAAATAGCAATTGACTGATTTAATACTGTTCATTCATATTATTTCACTACCAGAGAAGTATCAAAAGAGGCCTGAGTCATCTCTTGCAACTGCTTTGTTATCTGTGACCCTTGCTACACTGATGTGCTATCCTTTGGACACTGTGAGAAGGCAGATGCAAATGAGGGGTTCACCATACATGACTGTTCTGGATGCTTTTCCAGGTAAATTATGTCACCTCTAACCATTACAAACTTGTTCACTCCCCAAGTATAGGGTTGTGATGTAGTAATAAACTCGGTAAGATCGAGGTCGAATCCCACGAGGACTGGTCGTCACAACTCAAATCTATGATTCTCCTTAACTAATCCAACAAATAATGGTATGAACTACTATAGCACAATTCTAAGGGAAAAAAAACAATTAAGAACATGGAAGAAAATTTAATCAGAGAGAGAGCACTAGGACTTTCGAATCCACCCCTAATTATCCTAACCCTTGTTTTGTCTGTTAATTTACCTTGATCTTGATTGATACCACTTAAATAGAGAAAGCACAATCTGTGTCCTAAATCGGGCATACAGACTGTCTAATTCCTTTAAGCAATGCCATGAACAATACATCCCATGTCCTTGGTCGGGCACATGGTATGTAAAATTCATTAAAGCACCCTGTTCCTTCCTCTATAGGAAACCCGTTCTTGATCAGACCCAAGCACTGTAATAAGCATCAGACAACATCCATCTATACTTTGGTCAAGTTCATAGATGGAGAAGTATGGAATTTAAACCCATAAAGCCCACTCAGAGAAAGAAACAAATTAATTAAAATTCAAAGTAAATCAACCAATACAAGAGTTAATCAAATTAGGGGCTTCATCTCAGCCCTAGCTGAGAGGTTAGTGACCCATAAAATCCATAAAAAATATTAAATAAAATTCATAAAATAAAAACACCGAACCAATCGATCTCTCTCTCTCTTCCTCCTTCTCTTTCTTCTCTTTCTACTCTCCCTGGCTCTGGATCTTGGATCCCCTAGATCTGAATCCCTCTCCCACGTCCAAAACTTCCCTTTTATAGCTGCTGGATGGCTGGAATCGGTGTCATCGTAGAAGGACTCGGAGTACAGATTTTCGCAACCGTGATCGGTGGGGCCCACAGAGGTGTTTTCTGGAAAATCCACCCCATCCATTGGATTCAGGACAAAATTTCAGTCAAGAATGGGTGGTTTTGAAGGTCCATTAACGTGGCCCACAGAAGAAATCTCAAAAAGATCAGATTTGAACGTCGCCGGGTAGCCCTTTTGTGGCCTCTGTACCGCACACGTGTGTACGCATGGGAGTGAACTATCAGCATGGTTTTGTAGTACTCGTGGCCCTCTACACGATGGACGGATCAGATCAGCCGGAAGGTTGACGAGTGGGGCCCACTGTCTTCCGCAAAAACGGCCAGCGGCCGTGCGTTACGCCGACGGGAACGACGGCTGCGATGATGGTGGGTCCCACGAACGAAGTTTACAGCGAAATCCACTCCGTTCATTGGTTTCAGCTTGAAATTTCGGTCGGAAAAACCTATTTTTTCTCCATTTTTCTGTGGGCCACGGAAAATATTGTTACACCGTCCAACCTGCGTTTGAAAGGCTGGGATCTGATTTAGGCTTTCATTCGAATTTGTACCACCTAGGCGAGGGCAACTGCCGCCCCAGGAAGTGGATGGACGGTTTGGATTGTCCATTTGGACGACATGTGGGGTCCACAACCGAAGACCGGCTGCCGTTCGCGGACGCTGGAAAACCGCTGCTGCGATGACGAGCTTTGGGAGATATAACGCGGGTCAGCGTTTCGCTGACCGAGACACGGGTACGGTGCACCGCAAGTGCAACCGTGTAATGTGTACACTCCTCATGCATGTGGGGTCCACTGCAATGTTCTGGAGAAATCCATTTCATCCATTTATATTGTCTCCCCATTTAAGGCGTTGATTCCAAAGTTGAAGCATATCCAGATTGTAGGTGGGCCCAGAATCAACGGTTTGTGGGCTGATTTGTCTGTTGGGCCACTTTCCAAGATCTTCAAGGGCTGAAATTTAATATGTACGGTTGATTTACAGCCCCCATCACATGTATGAAGTTTTGAACTGATCGGATGGCGGGAAACATGTGATCTAGTATTCTGGACCCCTTTCGGGCCCCTTTGGCTTGCTTTCCTCCGATCCCAGGCGTGCAAAATCTTCATTATTGGTCTTCTGAGGTTCATCCCATGCTCTGGTGATTTTGGAGCATCAAATCCATGCCTTTAACATCAAATTCCAATACACGCTCCTAATTTCCTCCTGTAACAAAAATATAATTAAAATCCGATGTTAGGCCTTATCATGTACGTAAAATTAGGCAATTACTGGGGTCTGGTATGCAACATTCGACGCTCATCACAAACTTGCCAACATAACCGATTGAATTGATTGCTTTTGCTAACTTCGTTTAGTTGGGTTCTAATGTGTTCTTTAAGGTGAGATTTCAGTTAGGTTGTAGCTGTCTTACTTGTTCCCTACTTGTAGAAAATATCATTATCGAAATCATTTTCATATATTTCTATTGTTTTGTTTATTTTTCTATTTCCAATAGTACCTTATATGATGTGTCTTTCAAAGAAAAAAGAATAAATGATGCATTTTCGTCAACAAATATGGAATGTTTTCTTCAATCCCCAAGTGCAGGGTTGTGATGTAGTAATAAACTCGATAAGACCGAGGTCGAATCCCAAGGGACTGATACTTGTACGCTTTCTGAAACTAACCAGCACTAGAACTAGAATAAGATGCAATCTAAATCAAATAAATATAAAGGAATAATGGTGAAAATATTAATCTAAAACTAGTGAATTTTAAAGGTAGGAAACTAGGGATTCAGAGGATCCACTTGTAGAAATCAGGGAGATCTTATGCCTGCTTGAAGAATCATAGAATTTAAACTGAACTTATTTGATATAGTGTTTAAAAGATGAAAGGTGTATGAATTAGAATGGATTCCATCACCAAACCATGCCCAGGAGACAAAGTAAACAATAAAATTAAACTAATTACCAACCAATCAATCATGTCATGAAGGTTAGGAAGCGTACCGACATCCAACCATGCCCAGGAGACGATGGTGAACAACAGGGCTTCCTGACGTCATAAACATAAAAGGAATAGGAACATGCTCAAAGCTATCACAGACCCATTGTAATTTCAGTCACAACAGACCATTAAAAACTAAAAACATTCCCTTAATTAAACTAAAATTAATATCGGTTCAGTATAAACAAAAGGCATAAAATAGAGTCTCCCATCATGCCACAAGCTTCACCTCTTAGCCCTAGCTAAGAGGTTTAGCCACACATGAATGGGCTAGATCTCATAATAAAATAGAGGAAAGAAAGAAGAAAAGAAAAATAAACAATTAAACAAAACTAATCTCTACTCACTGTCTCCCTCGCTGTTGACGTCCCCACCGAACTCCCTCAACACGTCCCAGCTCTCTCCCTTTTATAGACAAAAAAAGCGAAACGGTCTTGGGGGGTCGGTTTACTGTGATAATAACCAGGATTCGACTCCTTACACAACAACTCCATGCTCCGTTTGGATTCTCTTACGCTGAAAATTGGTGGGGCCCACTTTAGCGGTCTTTTGGGAAATCCATGCCGTCCACCAGATTCCTCTCGAAATTTCGGCTGGAGATATGTTTTTTGGATCTTCTGTTGACGAGGCCCACATTTTTCTCAACTGTCACTCTTCCGTTTGGACGGTTGGATTTCGCTCCTCGCTATATTTTGAAATTCTGCCACCTAGGCAGTGATAAGGAGCGTCATGGGGATCCGATGGACGGTCTGGATTGGGCCGTTGAAACATGATGGTGGCACACAACACCCAGCCGCGGACGTGCGTAGGCTTACGCACGTACATACGCTGACGTGTTCAGTGGGTCCCATAGTGATTTTTTTCTAGAAGATCCACCCCGTTCATTGGATTCCTGACGAAATTTCAGTCAGGAAGGAGTGTTTTTTGTAGAGTTTTGGTGCGGTCCACTGTACAAAATTAAGTCACCATTAATCTTGCATTTTTCGACGATCCACGTATTCATGTGTGCATGGGGACAAACGGTCACCTAGGCGTGGGTCACGCTCCCCCTCTGGATTCAATGAACGGTTTGGATTGTCCATATGGACAATAGGTGGGGCCCACTACTCAAAAACGGATGGACAGCGTCCGTCCGTTGTCTCTGAGTGGGAGATGGCGCGGGTCAGCCCGGCTTTGACCGGGCTGACCGTCCGGTGCGGCGCGGGTCACGTGTACCCCATGTATACACACTGTACATGCGGGGTCCACCGTGATGTTCGTGAGAAATCCATTCCGTCTATTCATTTCCTCAGCTCATTTAATGAGTCGAGACCAAAATTGAAGCAGATCCAGATATCAGGTGGGCCCCAAATTGAGAATTTATGGGCTGATCTGTCCGTTGGGCCACTTTTCGAGAGATCCAATGGTTGAAATTTGACGTGTACGGTTAATTTATTGTCTTCAGGCTACATGTGAAGTTTTGAGCTGAACAGATGGTGGGAACCCTGTGATCTTGCATTCTGGAAGATTTTTGGGCCACTTGAGCTTCAGTTTCCCAATTTTCTCGGATCTCTGGCGTGTAATTCCGTCGATCTTAGTCCCCTGAAGTCCATCCCTTGCCTTTGGTATCATCAGAGCGTTAAACCTATGCTTTAAGCACCTTTTTGCAGTCTATGCTCTCAATTACAACCTGCATTACAAACACGGTTAAAACCGACCGTTAAACAATACCATGCTCGTAAATCCAGGCGATAAATGGGGTCTGATATGCAATATTTGACCCTCAACACAACCCCCAACCAGCATTTTGCTAGTCCCGAGCAAACTATGCGAAAAATAAGTTGAGAATTACAGGGCAATTTCCATGAAACCAAGTGATATTTTTTTGAAGAACGATTCAGATACTAGAAATCTAAGATTCATGAATGTTGGACATAAATTTCTCCTAGAGGCAAGCGCATGGTAGACTTCATAATCAAGTTCAAAGTATTAATCCATCAATTAGAAAAATTATAAACATCGAGTTCCATGGGTGTATAGTGTAATCTCGGCTTATCATCATTAAGAGATCAAATTGTCACTTTCATGATATCATTGGTAACCAATAAGAAAATTCATAACCACCAACACCTAAACCAGAACTTTTCTCACAGATCATTCTTTCATTCAATCAACTTTTGATTTTTCTATTAAAAATAACGCCAAAGAGGGGAAATCAAGTCCTCACTTATAGGGAGCAAACCTATGGTGAAGATTCTTCTCCTAACCTTTTCAACTGTTAACCATGGGAAATCGAATCCACACCTATAGGGAGCAAACCTATGGTGAAGATTAATTGCCCAACCTTTTCAATTCTTTATATATATATATATATATATATATATATATATATATATATATATATATATATATATATATATATATATATATACCCTGATGGCAAAATATTTCAGGCCGGTTCCTTTCATGCTCAGTGATTACCAAGTTAATCCTTCAATATGGAACTGAAACCTTAATGTGTAAGCGAGATGTGACATGTGAAATCATGACTCAATCAATGTTTACAACTTCTAATCCTGGATTAATAATTCAAACTTAACTGTGAAATCTAACGAGCAACTGAATCCAAGAGTAGTAAATCACCAACATTCCATATCCTGTAATTTTAAATCAAAGATGGTCATCAAATCACTTCGAATTCACCAGAAAGTCTAGAAAATTTTAAAAACTTTCACAATTTTTGCTCAAGACTAAGAAAAACACTGATTAGGTTGCCTAATCTCCCACCCCCAACCTAAAAGCTACATTATCCTCAATGTAAACGATATGAGCATGTAACGCACATGGGACAACGAAAGTAAATGTGAAGTGATAGGAAGATAGTACCTGGATGATGAATCGTGAGAGTCTTTTCTAAAAATATCAGCGAGAGAGTAAGTCAGCGCAAGGAGAAACCAACACAAGTAAAACACAAATAACAAAAATAAAATCCTACCTAGACCACTTTCGCAGGTGCTCTCGATTGCATTTAGCGCATGCAACAAGCCTTTAAACCCCTAGGTTGCCCCTAGTGGACGAGTTGTAGTCTCGTGAGGGTTTGCAGCAATGTTACCCACAAACATTGAACTAACTAACTAGGAAAATGAAATGGAATGAAAAAGCTGGGTTGCTTCCCAGGAGCATTAAGTTTACTGTATATCCTAAAACAGCATAAAGGAAACTACCCTAGTCCTAAGAAAGCAGGAAAAAACTACTCAGTCATGCCGCAAGGTTCCTCTTCTGGCCAGTATCGTGATAAATTTCTCAGTAGGTTTCTTTACAGGATCATCCAAAAGTCCTTTTTGCAATAGGCTTTGATGCCCTGAAGCATGAATGGCCAAAGAAATTTATGTACCTCAGCAAAAATTTGTCGTTGATCCTCCTGAGGTATCCAAAGTATATATGATTCACCTGTGTCAGAAAAAGTTTCGAAATTAGTATCCCATGATGAATCAGAGACTATAAGTAGATCAAACTGAGAAAAATTTTCAGGAAGTGGTGTAGTCTCAACACATTCCGAAGTATCAGACTTCGGTTTAATTTTCAGCTCCTCCTCCCTTATTGGTAAATAGTGAGGATCTGGGGAGGAAGGGGCTTCAGAGTAGGGGTTCTCTCGGTCAGTAATGACTACCGAGATGTCGTCTTGCAAGGCATTCACTATGTCTCTTATCATGGGATCGTTTGAATCTGCAAAGTGTGCCAAGCAATCATCCAAAGAGTTGAGACATTCAGCTGAGAGTGACTCATTTTTCACATTAGAGCTCGTGATGATCTGCCCAAGGAATCCATCGTCTTTGAAGGTAAACGGAGGTGTGCTCTCTTGCTCCAGCCCTGCACAGACAGATTGAGGGTCAGTGTAAGAAGCATTGATGTGCGGACTCTGCTCATTGATACTACTCAGAAGAGGCATTGAATCGTCATTATTCAACAGTTCAGATGGTGGCCTCAACTGGGTGGTTTCAAATTCAAGAGTCATATCGAGTAGCTCGTCCATCTCTCAAATCATATCATCATTCGATTCAGAGAAGTGGTCCAAACATGTTTCACAAGAGTTAGAAGGGTCGGTTGTAAGGGGCCCATCCTCTACCTTTAAATCAGACATGTCAAGTGAGGGGAGTGGCTCATTATGACCGATCACTTCATGTTCATCTTGATCATTGACCTGGACCAATCTTGAAATTGATTCAAGGGGAATTTGGGCTGCACGTTTATGATCATCATCCCAATACGCATCATCATCTAATTCTGTGCAGTGCACACTTGGGATGGGGTCGCTTTCCTTACATTCTAAATTCGGTTGAGGTTCGAATAAACTAACCTCAACCTCATCATTGAGATCCTGTGTGTCATGTAAGGAAAGTGTGTCATCATCACTGTATTTGAAAGACAACCATGTCTCTTCCCCATTCTTTTGAACCGTCATCGAGATCGACTCATTGGGAAAGTGAACCATATGCTCATTAGCACAATTCAACTCTTCATTCCAAATTCCAGAATTCTCCAAAAGCAAGTTAGGATTGCATTGTATTTCTGGACTGGGTTGCAGCTGGGGTGAACTAGCCTTGTTCCTCTTATTGAAGTGCAATTCAATCACCTCTAATGATTTCATCATTTTCGCAACATGTTGGTTGAATTGTTCTAGATTAAAACATGAATCCTCTTGGATCGTTTCTGGTTGGATCTCAAAGGTATGGGATCCAAGAGAATAATCGTTACAACATGTTGTTGGTTCATCTTCCCAGTTTTGATGGTTCCACTGGTTATAGTCATGCTGATCATACATGGGAGAATATGATGGTTGATAATAATCCTCATTCCCATAATTACGATCGTATACAGCCCTATTAACCGATGGAACATAATGTTCTAGTCGGTTCTCAATGTCTGTTCTCGATGGAGAGAAATCTTGAGGTATTCGTTGAATTCCACAATCCTCAGGCATTCCCCAATATCTCCTATCCATCTCAGCGTATGCACGTACCCACGCTTCCATGGTAGAACCCTAACTCTTAGTCTAATCCTAGAAGAAAAGAAAAAAATCCTACAGTAATAAGAGAACTAGAAATAGAAAGAGAAAGAATTAGAAAGAAGTTACCAAGTTGGAAGTTCCTATGTTAGAATCCTGCAAAATAAAACAAAAGAAATTAGTTTCTAAATAGAAGAAGTTTCAAAAGCAAACCAAATCTAAAGAGTTAGAAAATCTAGAAAATCAGAAAGAATTTACCAAATTAGAAGTTCTATCTTAACAACCTACAGAATAGGAAATAGGTTAGTTCTAAAAATCAAATAAATAAATAAATAAAATTTCTAAAACTAAAGTTAGTAAAATCCTAATCTTAACCCAATTCTAAAACCAATTAATTTTAGAGAATCGTAGCCATCAGTCCCCGGCAACGGCGCCAAAAACTTGTTCACTCCCCAAGTGCAGGGTTGTGATGTAGTAATAAACTCGGTAAGACCGAGGTCGAATCCCAAGGGACTGATACTTGTACGCTTTCTGAAACTAACCAGCACTAGAACTAGAATAAGATGCAATCTAAATCAAATAAATACAAAGGAATAATGGTGAAAATATTAATCTAAAACTAGTGAATTTTAAAGGTAGGAAACTAGGGATTCAGAGGATCCACTTGTAGAGATCAGGGAGATCTTATGCCTGCTTGAAAAATCATAGAATTTAAACTGAACTTATTTGATATAGTGTTTAAAAGATGAAAGGTGTATGAATTAGAATGGATTCCATCACCAAACCATGCCCAGGAGACAAAGTAAACAATAGAATTAAACTAATTACCAACCAATCAATCATGTCATGAAGGTTAGGAAGGGTACCGACATCCAACCATGCCCAGGAGACGATGGTGAACAACAAGGCTTCCTGACGTCATAAACATAAAAGGAATAGGAACATGCTCAAAGCTATCACAGACCCATTGTAATTTCAGCCACAACAGACCATTAAAAACTAAAAACATTCCCTTAATTAAACTAAAATTAATATCGGTTCAGTATAAACAAAAGGCATAAAATAGAGTCTCCCATCATGCCACAAGCTTCACCTCTTAGCCCTAGCTAAGAGGTTTAGCCACACATGAATGGGCTAGATCTCATAATAAAATAGAGGAAAGAAAGAAGAAATGAAAAATAAACAATTAAACAAAACTAATCTCTACTCCCTATCTCCCTCGCTGTTGACGTCCCCACCGAACTCCCTCAACACGTCCCAGCTCTCTCCCTTTTATAAACAAAAATGAAACAGATTCGGTGCTGGGGTCGGTTTACGCAGTAACCAAGGATTCGGACTCCTTACGCTGCAACTCCATGCTCCGTTTGGATTCTCTTACGCTAAAAATTGGTGGGACCCACTTTAGCGGTCTTTTGGGAAATCCATGCCATCCACCAGATTCCTCTCAGAATTTCGGCTGGAGATATGTTTTTTAGATCTTCTGTTGACGAGGCCCACAGGTTTTTCTCGAAACCGTCAATCTTCCGTTTTGACGGTTGGATTTCGCTCCTCGCGATATTTTGAAATTTTGCCACCTAGGCAGTGATAAGGAGTGTCATAGGGATCTGATGGACGGTCTGGATTAGACCGTTGAAACACGGTGGTGGCACACAACACCCAGCCGCGGACGTGTGTAGGCTTACGCACGTACATATGTTTTTCGAGTTTTGGTGCGGTCCACTGTACAAAATTAAGTCACCATTAATCTTGCGTTTTTCGACGATCCACGTATTCATGTGTGCATGGGGACAAACAGTCACCTAGGCGTGGGTCACGCTCCCCCTCTGGATTCAATGAACGGTTTGGATTGTCCATATGGACAATAGGTGGGGCCCACTACTCAAAAACGGACGGACAACGTCCGTCCGTTGTCTCTGAGTGGGAGATGGCGCGGGTCAGCCCGGCTTTGACCGGGTTGACCGTCCGGTGCGGCGCGGGTCACGTGTACCCCATGTATACACGCTGTACATGCGGGGTCCACCGTGATGTTCGTAAGAAATCCATTCCGTCTATTCATTTCCTCAGCTCATTTAATGAGTTGAGACCAAAATTGAAGCAGATCCAGATATCAGGTAGGCCCCAAATTGAGAATTTATGGGCTGATCTGTCCATTGGGCCACTTTCCGAGAGATCCAATGGTTGAAATTTGACGTGTACGGTTAATTTATTGTCTTCAGGCCACATGTGAAGTTTTGAGCTGAACAGATGGTGGGAACCCTGTGATCTTGCATTCTGGAAGATTTTTGGGCCACTTGAGCTTCAGTTTCCCAATTTTCTCGGATCTCTGGCATGTAATTCTATCGATCTTGATCCCCTAGAGTCCATCCCTTGCCTTTGGTATCATCAGAGCGTTAAATCTATGCTTTAAGCACCTTTTTGCAGTCTATGCTCTCAAATACAACCTACATTACAAACACGGTTAAAACCGACCGTTAAACAATACCATGCTCGTAAATCCAGGCGATAAATGGGGTCTGATATGCAATATTTGACCCTCAACATGTTTGATCTGTTGGAAGTCAGAAATATGAATCCACTTATTGTTTAGAATATCGTGTTTTGTGCATAGTGGGATATTTTCTATCATCTTCCTCATTTCCAGATCAGTATTTTATTGTGCTTGAATTAAATATCCTCCTGTATCATATTTTGCTTATTTGGACTATCTACAGCTTGAAACATAAGTACAGAAACAAGAGGTCTTCAACTGGTCTATTTCTATCATATTTTGTTTGTGTACCCTAGTGCATCTTTCAGCTTTACCATTCATTCTTCAGTTGAAACTTCCATAAACTTGAACATCTTGGTTGACAATGGTTTCCTTCTCATGGTGCTAGATTTTAAAAGAAAGAGAGAGAATAAATTGTGGTCGGTTGTGGAAGGAAATCCCCAAAAATTGGGATCAATACCTAAATCTTGATTTGGACAGGCTCCACACCAGATTAGTGTGTACTAAGTGGCGCTTTTCTCCCGCTTAATCACAAGTTTGCAATGCTTGAATAAAATAAAATGATTAAAATCATGGTATCGGTGGCGTATTGTTCAATGTGTGCTAACCTAACTTGGATGGATGGGGCATGAGAAAATCAGGATTAAGAGGGGAATTTCCTTGCTAAACAGAGACCCTTAACAAATTCCCTTAGATCTGGAAATTATTGAATTGCAATTGTTTGTAGCATGTAAAGCTGCCATTACTGTGGGCATGATCTGGGCTGAACTGGCCCAGTTTCTCTAGTCTCCATGTTTGAAATGATATATTGTTCTCTACCTTTCTTTTCACATACTTTTTGGAAAGTCCAACCTTATCTTGCTAGAAAATGGTTTCTTGTTGTGTACTGATGTCTTCTTCTCTTTTAGTGACACATCATTACTGCACCATGTAGAAAATTTCATGATATTATTAACAACTCGATTAATTATTGAAGGTGTTTTTTCTTCCTTTCCTGTGGTGGCTTGCGGGGACTAAGTTCATTTTGGCACTGAACTGCTTGGTCTTACATCAATAGAAGACAATTGCGACCATTCGGTTAGAAAGCTTCAGTATAATCCAGTGCACTATTGTATGGACTCAGACAAATTGTAATGCTCTCTTATTAATTATAGATTAATGTAACATGGCCAAACTTTATGTTGAGTGGACGTTAACCATCATCAATGTTTTCAAGCCGATGTGACGGTAAGTACTGCAAAAAGTGCATAACGTCTCTTCCCAAACCTTTGCCTTTTTTATGGTTATACTTTTTCTCGAGAAATTTTTGAAATAGAGATTCTAGCAAATCATCTTTAGGCCTTTACGGAACTTGTGGGGTTCTTTTCTTAACGCCTAATTAATGTGGGCCACTTCATAATCTGCTTTGTGTGCCAAAGTTGAGGGCTCTAGCTCAGTTGCCTTGATTTTACCTTGTTTTGCGATTGCGAGATGTTTCGATGGTGTTTCATCGGCATGTAACGAAGTGTTTCTAGCGACCGAGTTGCTCGTATTTGTTCGTAGTCGCGTATGTTGATGGAGCCCTAGTAACAGGACATGCGCATATGGACTCTACCCCAGAGGCGTCATTATGGCATGCTTGCGATACCTTCGCCAGTCATCAGTTGAGGTGATCTTCATTTGTGTTTGCCCTAAATTTCTCCATCTATTTTATTGTAGTGGGGTTCACACTGGTAAGTGGACTGAACTAACTTTCTGGTCAGGGCAAGTGGGGGTCCGATGAACCAGATGCCACCCATGTGCCATGTTGGTGAAGGATGTTCCCTTGACGAGTGTAACAATTTTACAACTAATGAATGAACCGGCACAACTTGTCCTCATGAGTGTCTGGTGAAGGACGTTCCTTAAACAACCTAATAATTTTACAGGAGCTGATTCTCATAGAATTTGTTTATGCAATGAGGATGCTCCTTTTTTTAGCCATGTTCGCTGCAGAACCCAAATACAAGTCCACCCACCGCAAGACTCCTTGTGTGAGGCGATGGCGAAAAATGGGACATTCAAAGAGACTTCGCTTAGGGCTGTTTGATTTTAAAAAATAAAAATAAAAAAATTCAGCACTTTATCACTGAAAATTGGGATTTTCACTTGTAATTCAGAAGATTTGGCAAATCCAAATAATTAAGTGCTTAATTTGGATTTTCAATGAAAATATGGGTTGTGTTTTTCCAGCTTTCTTCCCTTCACTTGACTTAATAAGGATTGCAGTAAGTGATTTGCGTGAAAATATTTTGTCACTTCTGACCAAAATATCTCTATAACTATGTTAATATTACAACTTTGCCAAATCTTCTCCCAATCCCCGTGGCTCAAACGTCTCTCTCCTCATCTTCCACAAATTCTTGAATTTGGCATGTGATTATTCAAGATTTTAGGTTCTGTGAGGTTTTCTCCAAACTTGGTTTCAAGTTTTCGAGTTCTGATTTGTGGGTTTTCTCTCAGATCTGTTCTTTCCCTATCTTTCTTTAGCTCTTGATATTTTCTTTACAGGAAATAGTGAAACCACTGATGGATGGGGATTTGAAGTATCAGTGTTTCTGTTGGGTTTTGCGTGGATGAATAGGATTCTCTCTTCTTTTTCTTTTCTTTTTTTCTTTTTAATTTTTCATTTGGGTTTTGCTAATGATGAATTGGGTACAAATGCCACCTCCAAATGGGGTGATCTAGACTGTTGATTGGATGTGCCCCACAAATGGATTATGCACCAAAAGTCTCCATTTAAAGGGACAATCAATTATTATTTTGTAGTAGAGAGAAGAAATACAACAACTACTATATCCACCTGTGCGAAGGCCCATAGATTGGATGGTTAGGATCTTTCAATCTGGTAGAATTTTTATGGTATTGTCCATCCACCGTGGGGTTCATCAGTTAGAAGGTGAGGATCCCTGAACAGGGGACCCACTATTACAAACTGAATACTAAAGTCTTTGTTCTAATGACATCAGAGATTTGATTCTCATACTTCTTTATAAAAACAATTATCATTATCATTATTATTAGGTATGGAATGTGTGGTTTAGAATATTTGAACAATGGCATTGGTGGCCTTGCTTGCCTGATCATGCAATTCTTTGAAAGAGAGGAAGCTTCTAGGTGTGTTCTTAGATATGGATGCAATCATGTCTCTTGGGTTTCTTTTTTTTTTTTTTTTTTTTTTTTTTTTTTTTTTTTTTTTAAGTGCTCTTGTTTTCAAAATAAATAATGATCAACTGAGATAGATGATGGTGATTTTAAACTTGAATCCTAACATTTGTAGTTTGTATTGTACATTAATCGGTTGGATTGATTGTGACATAGGCTTGCTAGAGTAGATGTTGATTTCTTCTCTTCTCTATCTGTTTCATGCATTGAAGATCCTGTGTTCAACTCAAAGTCGAGTGGCCAGTGCTTTGCTTTTGATTCCCTCCAATTCGTCCATTTTAATAAGGTAAGCTCGATTCCTCTTTGACATTATGGTTGCATTTGGACGTCTAAACTTTGTTGGACTTCTTGGATGTAGACATACTTGTTAAAAAATCTTGTTGAATATTGTATTTGAAAATCCTCTCTTTGGTATTGACAATTTAAGGATAATGGTTGGTAATGTGGCTCAATATGAACAGGTTGGATGATGCTTTCGGGAATGGGAGCTAACTCTGATGTTTTCAGAATGGTAAGATTAGGATAGATTTGTTGATTTGTTAGGTATACAGGATTTTGTTAGATCTCTTACACTATTTTAAAATCATAGATGCTAAGAATTCTTTCAAAAGAGATGAATTTGATAATTTACTTCTTTTTTTTTCCCTTGTGCAGGATTTTAATCAATTGTACCTAAATTTAGGCTTACAAGCACTTCAGCCTTTTGACGCCACTCAGGCTAGGAGTATGCCATATAGAGGATTTGTTTATTTATTTATAATTCAAGACCATTTTCAATTTTATTGTAATAAATATTTTATATATATTTTTTGTGTAGTAATATAAATTTTGTTTAATATTCAATTTTAATTATATTGCAACATTTTTTGTTTCAAATATTAAAAAATTGCAGGTTTCAATAGAATTATATATAATTTTTAAAAAAAATTAGTGGCCAACGCTGGGCCTTTTCAATTAAATAAAAGCGGCGCTTTTATGGATCTATAGCAGCGCGTTGGTGCTTTTCAGCGGCGCTTTCTTCACAAATACTACCGTCCAACAAAAGCGCTGCTGTAGCCGAAAGGCGCTGCTAAAATCCCTTAGCGCTGTAAATCTTTAGTGACATACCCCTCCGGCAGCGCTTGACTAGCGCTGCTAAAAAGTATTAGCGGCGGTTTTGGTTGTTTTAGCGGCGATTTTGGCCGCTGGTGAAAGTACTTTGTCTTGTAGTGACTCCAGTGTACTGGCCGTTGTTCATATTCTGAGAGTACTAGGACTGCATGAAGTTGGAGAGTACAAGGCTCGAATCAAGGTTAGGAACACAGGCGGGCATTATGACTCCGTCTCTCGTGTTGGTTACATTGAGATGACAGTGGGCTAGAAGTTGTGGGAAGTTGGGAAACTAGTTCTCTTTCCCAGGAACAGTATTGGCGCCGGTGGTGTTGGTGCAGGGTTGATTCTCAAACCGATTGGCTATTTGTCCCACTAAGCACCTGGCATTTTTGTTTTCAATCAAAACTGACAGGTTTATGGATGCTCGGAAGCTGTTGATACCTTGAAGAAGCTTCTCTTCGGCATCATCAGCTTTAGTTGAATGAGAGAGAGAGAGAGAGAGAGAGAGTGGAAGGAATGAGGAAGAAAGAGAAGAAGAGAAGTTGGAAGTGAGGAGCCATTGCTATTGTTGAAATCTGGTAGAGGATATAAGTTTGCAATAAAGGCATTCTTGATTTGCAGCTATTGCAAGTGAGGAAGCAAGACCCAGTCCTTGTTAATCCTGGTACAGGTATTATAGGATGTGACCCAAACTCAATCTGTTGACATCCTTGTATGCAGCATGTGTCGGCGTATAGGCCTTAAATTGCTTAACTTTTAACTAAAATGGACTGCGCCTAAAGTACTTGGGTCTATATATGCCAAATGTGTTGGAATGATACGAAGGGTAAGCTACCTAACCCTTAGTTGCCTAAACATATTTTGCTAAAAGAAGAATTTGGATTAAATTATAAATATTGGAGAAAGAAAGAAACAAAAGCTTGTCTTGTTGCAGCATTCTGTCGAACATATCACCGGTAACTGCTTTAAGAGTTGTACTTATCTGAAAATTATCATGGGTAACTGCTCATAGGTAACTGCTATAAGGGTCACCAAATTATATAGGTATGCTAGCACTTTCCATGTTCTGTAACTGAAAATTGCCAACTGCATGTAATCAATGGATGACATCACCTATGATTCTGTTTCACTGGCTGGTCCAACGGATCAACATCTGAATTTTGAACTTGGAAACCTTTATAACATTATTTTGCAATTAATCCAGTGCATCTACAAAGAAAAAATGAAGTTCTGCAACTGTATTTCTTGAAGCTTACCATCAATGAATCAGGAAAGTAGCCACTACAATGCCAAAAGTGAAGTTCTGCAAGAGAATGTGGCCCATATTCAAAGCATAGAAACAAAAATGAGTCTATGCAAAATTGATTTTTGCACACCACCAATGCCGATTTGCATAAACCCCATTTATACTGCCTCAAATCCCACAATGGAAATGGTTGTATGCAAAACCAATCAGAGTAGTTGCAGAAATCAATTTATATATATATATATATATATATATATATATATATATATATATATATATATATATATATATATATATATATATATATATATATATATATGAGATTTTTTGTACTTGAGGTGCTTCCATGAGGTAATGCTTGGGAAAATCAACTTGGAGCTGGTATGATTCATTGGTGAGAAACAGAGTCTAGTTGAGGAATTTTGTCAAACATGTAGATAGCATGAAATTCAACCTGCACTGCATCTTCCCTTCACAAACCCCCAAACTCCAGTTTTTCATTAATTTCACCCTTTTTTTTTCGTCTTTTGAGAAGACAACAAAATGTTAATAAGGCTAAGAAAAGGGAATAGAATTCCCAATACAAATAGAAATACCAAAAATCTGCATTCCCCAAATTCATTCAACACCACTTAGCCAATACGCCCTGCACTCGCTCTCTTTACAGCTCTGATTATGTTTCCCTGACAACCACTAACCAAAAAAGGAAAACAACATTCCCAAAAATCAGAATCCGTGCAAAATCCAATTCAACACAAAAAAGGAAAAAAGAAACAAAGAAAACAAGAATCAAGAAAGAAATCTCACCTCCGTGGTACAAGACAAGCAAGGATCTATCGTCAAGCCGTATATTTAGATTTGGGGAAGAAACCCCTTGTGATTTAGGGAAGACAGCCTATGTTTCAATAGACGAGTGATGGTTTCACTGCGACGGAGAGGAATAGAGAGCTGGTTGCACAACCATGAGGAGAGAGATGGGATGCGTGGGCTACTGGAGGGATAGGAATAGAGAGAGATGGATGCGTGGGCTGTCGGAGGGTTAGGAATAGAGAGAGATGCATGCGTGGGCTGTCGGAGGGAGAGGGAGAGAGAGAGAGAGAGAGAGAGAGAGAGAGAGAGAGAGAGAGAGAGAGAGAGAGAGAGAGAGAGAGAGAGAGAGAGAGAGAGAGAGAGAGAGAGAGAGAGAGAGAGAGAGAGAGAGAGAGAGAGAGAGAGAGAGAGAGAGAGAGAGAGAGCGTCTGAGGCGAGGGAGAGGAAGAGGGCTGCCAGATGTCGAGGGTGGGAAAAAGCGGAAATAGAGGGAAGGATAATCCGAATGGCTTATTGTTTTTTTTATTTACATTTACATCATTTGAAATTTGGAACGGTGTAACACTGTTCCTAAACCACGGATGTATCCGTTCCAGATTCATGATTTTGGTGCAGTGGAAGTTAATTTCATAGACCTCAACATCTTCTTGTTGTTTGCACATATTAAATATGTTCAGCTCAAGTGTCACAGTCCCAAAGGATAACTTCATAATTCCATTCCTCCGATTTATTATTGCATTTGATGTGGTTAGGAATGAGAGGCAAAGTTAGGATGACAAGAATCTGAGTGTTAACATTAATGACAGGCTACATATCCAATACAATAAAGTCTACTGGATAGTAGAATATATTGACTTAGACAAGTACGTCCTCTATTATCCCTCTTAGTATACGAATCGAGTGATCGGCTGGTTAGACTATGGTCTTGGTGGGGTAATAATTCACATAGACCAAGTTATAAGTAAATCGAAGAGGGAATTAGATTTATACTCGCCCCCAAATTGAGTAAAGCATATATGCTCAATCCAATAGTTCCCAATCACGCATAAGATGGTTGGACTACCAAGATCTTTGTATTTTTGGGACATCATATTTGATGATAACACTCACTTTTGCTATCAATAATATCTTTTTCTGAACATTGTGCCATGTCTTTTGATCATACAAAGGTCTTTAAGGAATTTAGCACATGACGGGATTTGTTTTATGACATCCAATAAAGGGATATTGATTTTCTCCTGTTTAAGAACTTCTAAGATACCATGAGTGTTGAGTAGAAGTTTAGGTGAGATCAACCATTGTGGGAATAGAGCCACAAGCTTATACTTTTTTTTTTTCCCAATTTCTTCTCATATGGAGTGTTGTTAAGCTCATCATCACTTTTAGATTCTTCCAAGTCCTTAGGCTTCTCAGCTCTCATTAGGATGCTTTACTTCTAAGAGTGGTGATAGGCTTGGCTTGCTCAACATGTTGGGTTGAAGATTTAGGGTGACTTGTCTAGCTCACATTGCAATTTTGAGTTAGGAAGATGTTGGGCTAGAAGAGTTCCCTACTCCCTAACAGTTAGTTGTGATTGCAATCTTTAAATGAATTAGGTAAACCCTAAGGATGTTTTAATACCCTGGAATGTTTGCATGGCACTCTAAATGAATTACACTTGATCATGCATGAAATTTTGAACCGGATCCTCTCGGGTCCTTTTCTCTATCAACAATGAGATAGTAATCAAAGGAAGAAGACCTTGAGGATTTTTATTGGGATTAGCCGTTGGTCTATTCCTCTAACTGACATTCGGATGGTTTCGCCAACTAAAATTATATACGTTTGAAATTAGAGCACTGAAGGGCCTTTCATAATTGTCCATGGTTGTTCATGTAACAACTCTCGAAATGAAGGAATTGTAGGACATCTCTCCATCAAATGTATGTTACTTGCGCAAATGTCGTAAATAGATTCAAGGGTATCCTTGGGTTTGACCGTTTTCACCTTCTTTAATTCTATGGCATCGACTTTCTTGTGAGGTTGGCCACCCTGGCATTGACATTGTCTTCTTCCCTTAAGACATAAATTTCTTAATTTTTCTTGGATTGAGTAGACTTGGCTAAAGTATCCTAAGATTGCGCGTTTTTAGCTAGCATATGAAAGTAGTCCTACGTGTAATCGGGACTCTTATTCATAAACTCTCCATTGCACATCATCTCTACGAATTGAGGCATGGATTAAGTCAATCATTCATAGAAAAAGATGCTTTTGTCTCATCCAAGGGTTGGTCAAGTGAGTGAATGATAGAGAGAGAGAGAGAGAGAGAGAGAGTTGCCTTGTAAACGTTGTTCGGTCCACCAAATTAAATGGTATGAAATTGCGTGTTTGGAAATGTCATGGTATTTGGACCGTCCAATCTCACATTTATATCAAACTCTTCTTTCAAGAAAAACATTGTATTAAGTAAAACATATGCTTTATATACTAGGAAACTGCAATCAACAAACCAGATTTACATTAATGTTGGTCACCTATGCATATATGCAACTCAAATATCACATGTAAATGACACGTACGGCATTGATAAAACACATACATCAATGTGGGGCCCACAGATGTAGTAGATTTCACCATCCACCAAAAATCTAGTAGTATTTGTACTGTTGCGGCTTAGATGATATGGTACCTAAATCAATCCAATTCTTGCCGTAGTTTTTAAAAGGCCACTGCTGAGGGTCAAATATTGCATATTAGACCCAAGTTATTGCCTGCTTTTATGAACATAATACTATTTAATGCCCTATTTTAATCGTGTTTGTGTTGCAAGGTGGATTTACGAGCATGGACTGAAAAGGATGTTAAAAGCTTGAAATTAACGCTCTAAAATCACCAAGGCATTGGACGGGACTCCATGGGACCAAGATCAAGGATTTACACACCAGAGATCAGAGAAATTCCGGCCACTCACTTCAAACAGCCTGAAAAACATCCAGAATACAAGACCACAGGGTTCCCACCATCCGTTCATCTCGAAACTTCATATATGGCCTGAGAACCCCAAATTAACCGTACATGTCGAAATTCAGGTCCCGGTTCCCTGTGGAAGTGGCCCAACAGGCAGATCAACCCATAAATCATCGATTTGGGGCCCGCCTGATATCTGGATATGTGCCAAATTCAGTTTCAACCCCTTAAATAATGCGACAAAATAGATGGACAGTGAGGATTCTTCATAAACATCCCTTGTGGACCCCACCAGCTGTGTGTGTGCACCCTGCACAAGTGCACTCAAGGTGCACAGGATCCGAGGACCGGTCGGGCCCACCGGCGGCGCCCAAATACTTGATCCCATCCACGCGAGAGACAGCGGACGGACGTTGTCCCTCCGTTTTGCAATAGTGGGGCCCACACATCATACACATGGATGATCTGGACGGTTCATTATGTCCAGAATGAGGAGACGACCACAGTAATGGTGACCTTTTGGTCCCATGCACCTGATCACAGAAATCTGAGTTAAAACATAAGATGGACGGCGGAATGAGGATCTCATGGTCCACCACAGTTGGGATCCAAAACCAAGCATGCAAAGACAGATTTTCGTCCTGAATCTAATGGACGGAGTGGATTTTACAGCTGGCATAAATCTGGGGCCAACCGATCATCACAGTGCGAAGCCCGAACCTCTGTTTCGCAGTGGAGGTTGCGGTTTTCCGCTGTGGGCCACCATCGTCATGTCAATTGAAGATCTAACCCGTTCATCATGTCTGGAAGGGGGCTGTGACCTGCACCTAGGTGAAATCTCTCCAAGAAGAAGCAGGTATGCGATTTCATCCGTTCAAACACCAGATGAATGGTCGGGTGAGATTTCTGTGGGCCACACTGAAACAGGTTGAAAATCACCCATATATGACCGTATTTGCATGGGGAATCCAGTGTACGGTTCAGATTTCCTATATGGTGCCAATCAGAGGCCCATCGACTTCAACTGCATAAGCCAAACGCATTGCCTGCGTTGGAAGAGCCGGCCGATCCGGGCCGTTTTGTAGCTAAGGTTAGGATCGGTCCGACCATCTGGACCATCCAAAATCTCTCCATTGGACTACCGACCAAGGCCAAGAAGCCTAACTGGAACAGATCGTACATCAGATCCCTGTCTCGCCAAATCTCAGTCTCATGCATCAAGGTCTCGCAGCCGGCTACACAACATGTTTCTAAATCTGTTGCTGCAGAAACCTACGCACGAACGGACTTCTGCATGAAGTCTCCACATCTCAGCCGACCTCCAGGAGCCCTATAAGAAATAGAAAAGAGAGAATGTGGAGGGGGGACACGGTAGCAAGAGTTTGTTTTATAGTTTCTTTTTCTGTTTTAAGTTTTCTTTTCTTCTTTTGAGATTAGCCTAACATCATCATGCGTAGCTAAACCTCTTAGCTAGGGCTAAGAGGTGAAGCTTGCAGTGAGATGGGAGTTTTCTTTATGCTTTTTGATTCATGTTAAATTGAACTAATTTGGATTCTAGTTTGATAGAAAGATGCTTTAGTTTTAATGGTTTATTGTGACTTACATTACAGTAGATCTGCGATGTCTTGAGTATTCTCTTCTCCTTTTCATGTTATGACGTCAGGAAGCCCTGTTGTTCACCATCGTCTCCTGGGCATGGTTGGATGTTGGTCCCTTTCTAACCTTCATATCATGTTAATTGGTTATTAATTAGTTTAATTCTGTTGTTTACTTTGTCTCCTGGGCATGGTTTGGTGATGGAATCCATTCTAATTCATATACCTTTCATCTTTTTAAAATTATATCAAAGGAATTTCAGTTTAATTTTCATGGTTACACCCTTCAACTGGATGAAGATGGACTCTAAGTCTAGTTGAGCTTTTGATGCAGGCATAAGATCTCCCTGATCTCTATAAGTGGATCCTCTGAATCCCTAGTTTCCTTTCCCTGAATTCTCTTGATTTTATATTAATACTTTCACCATTATTCCTCATATTCATTCGACGTAGACTTCATCTTTATCTAGTTCTACTTCTGGTTACTTTTAGATTACGTACAGGTTTCAGTCCCTTGGGATTCGAGCTCGGTCTCACCGAGTTTATTATTGCATCACAACCCTATACTTGGGGAGTGAACAAGTTTTTGAACAGCCACATGAAATTTATATGAGACCAAATGCAATTTCATACCATCTAATCCCATGTTCCAAACAGGGGCCAGGCTGATCTAGTCTCGGGCCAGGATAACAGAGAATTGCCTTGTAAACCCTTAGGGCGTGTTTGGCCGGGCAGATTGGAAGGGATTGAATGGTATTAGAGTGGATTGCATCACTTTCAAGGTAATGATGGCTGTGTCAGTGGATTGGTGCAAGATCCATGCGATTGCTATATCCCGGGATTAGATCACCATGCCTATTTGGCCTGCCTGTCCGATCCTAGGATTGTACCTTCCAATCCCTTTCAATCCGTCGAACCAAACATGTCCAAGGCAAAATTGAATGGGATTAGGGTGGATTGGATGGATTTTAAGGTAATGATGGTGATGTCAGTGGATTGCTGGCAATCCCATGGGATTGCTATATTCCGGGATCAGAATCCCGTGTCTGTTTGGCACGTCCGGCCAATCCCGAGATTTACCTTCCAATCCGCCCAGCCAAACAGGCCCTTAAAGGACAGGCTGAGCCAGATAAGTAGTTGTGCAGTGTCTAAACCTAACTTAATTGAGTAGTGGGCCTAAATTTAGAGCCTGAGTCAAGCCCTCGGGACTAATACTCTAGACCAAGCACGTCCTGAGGTGGGTCGGACTGGTGCATCTACAGCCCAATGAGTAATCAGGCTGATTCAATCATTTGTTCTGCTTGGGTGTTCTCCTATGGTTGTTGCAGTGTATTCTATGGTGTGGCCCACCCAATAGGTGAAATGACCGGATTCATGTGATGTTTGAAATACAGCCATCCATGGCAGAGCCGTCCCGTTGTTCGCTTTGGAAGGATGCGGGCGGGAAAATGAGTCACATTGAGAAGGGACCTAGGTCAGAAGCCAAGCTGTCATGTACCAAGCCAAAATTCAACGGTTTGGATCAATAGTTTAAGTCACTGAGCATGGATCTCATGTACCAAGCCAAATTTTGGATGGTTTAGATTAGTAAAAAGCCACATCTACCACAAACTGTTCATCTGGTTTCAACGACCTAGATCTGTGAACATAGCACGATTAAAGCCAAAAGAATAGTCAGATCATCTAGAAGTTTCGACATCACCCACGTGAACGGAACATTTCATTTTGGGCCGTCTATTTGATCGTTTGCTGTCCATTGATTGCAACGGTGGGCCTGTAATCTTTGAAACAATCATGAACTGGGGCAATTTTGTCTTTTACTTCCCAGGTGGAGAAAAGACAAGAAAACGTTTATGAACCGTTGAGATTTGAGAACGTGCCTAGATTTTACGGAGATGGATGATCCTTGACGGTCTATCTGTACAGATATCCATCAATGGTATGATGTCCGTCCAACTGGAGATCGTCACTCGATGACTACCAGGTGGACGGTTGGATCATCATATCATGCAACAACGGTGGGTCCATCACGGAAGGGCTAATGGCGATGAACTTCAAGCGCGATTGATGCAAAAACCAATGAAATTGATATTTCAAGTTCCGAAGCAGTTCGTTGTATCCACACCCTACGTGCAAAGAGACTGTAAATACCACGAAGAGTACACACACACACACACAAAAAAAGAAAAAAAAAAAAAAAAAAAAAAAAGTGTTCTATCAAAATATGTACCCTAACAGTCATTAACATAGCCATTAATGACTGCACGTAGTCATTCCTGGTGTGTTATTAGCTTACATGGATGGAGGATTTCATGTGGATTAGATCCAATCCATCCAAGAGATGGGCCACCTCATTTTAAGCAGTGATACCAAACATAACACTGATCCAATACTCATGTAGGTTTAAATAAAAGAAACAGTGTAAAATTATATGCCTGGTGCTGCTTGTCTGAGTTTAAGACCGACCCAATTTTTATTTAGGTTAATATGCAGGAGGCGTCTGATGGACGGCATGGATCTTATGCATTCTCCCCCACATAGCGATTGTGCAGATGGTCAGGCCAGGCCAAGCTTTGTTAAGCCTGGCCCATTGTTCAACGTACGCCTGGGCCCAGCCCAGTCTGTGACGAGCCAAAATAGGAGTTGGGCGAGGGTTTTTTTGATGAGCAAGGACTACGAAATAAATATGACCTCTCAACAAAATAAAATGAGGTTTTACTTATTGTATATATTACAAAATTGCCCTTCCTAAGGGCATGGACAGGCTGAGCTGACAGGTAGTTGTACATTGTCTAAACCTGGGTGATTGAGATATGGGTATGAATTTTAAGATGGGCCTAAAAGCCTGACAAGTAAGTTACAGTATAATTACATTTTTAGATCAAAACATTCTCTTAGATGGATGTCATTAAAAGCCTTGCTTGAGATTCACTCTTAGCTGGAAAATTGCATAGTTTCTTCCAAAAAGCCCCGAGTTTACTAAATCATTCAAGTCTAAATAGTCTAGCCCATAACCTAGAATTCCCTAAAAAATCAGGACCATAAGCTCAACTTGATGGGTGTTGTTGATGCAAAAAACTGTTGCGTCCTCTTCCCACGTCCTACCGCCTGCACAAGAGAGAGACAAGGGAGACCCTGGCTCAAGCCGGGGAACCTCCAATTCTAAAGTCAGCGCTAGGACTGTGCAAGAGAAGGGTTTTTGAGAGAGTTTTCTGCGTACCTTTTACTGTAGAGATTTCCTGTTCTTATAGGAATGGAGGGTCCCGTCGTACAGGGACTCTCTTCCGAGTATCTCGGAGATTTGATTTAGTTGTAATTTGTTTATGAATTTTGCCCGATCCCGAGATCTTCAGAGTCGGAAATCCTTTCATAAGATTTTTGAGACGATATTTATGCTTACACCGTCTCTTCGTTGCTTGGCTCAGCCTTAACCGACTCTGATAATAAACGAGTCTCGGCTGGCTGCAAAGATGGGGCTTTTTGCCTTCTGTCGGATGAAATAGGGTCGGTCTATAACCGATACTCTTTCTTAATCCGATAGCCGACACTGTAACCGACCTAATATGGGACGGTTTTATGGTCAGTCAGGAGACTTCTAGCATTTGGACCTTAATCGGTCCCTATAGACGTCGTTGCCTCGTTATCCAAGTCAACTTTATACGTCTTATATATTCTGCCTATGGCTCATAACTCTGTCAGTCTCGGTCGAGGTTCATTCCTTACCGTTCGAGCTAAGTTTCTCCTTAAGGCATTCTCTTCTCTCCGTTGGGCTTATTGCCTCGGAATCTCGGGCAGTGTCAATAAAGTTGGTCCATTCCATAACCAGGTCTCCAGACTTGTCATATTTTTCCCCAACAGTAAGCCCCCTTACTACTTATGTCAATCGTGTTGATGCTAAGGAGTAAAGAGTTATTGAATCGGCTTGAACTGGAGACCAATGTTATGATGGAACATTTAATGCTCCTTATATCGTCCATAACAGGCGTTGATTCATTACCCGAGGTCGCACGTGTGGGCAACCGTTGGAGCGCCTTTCTGGCTTATGATCGTTAGACGTGTGGCAAGGATGGTTATCTCGTCAATTGGCGTGCGACACGTGTTAGGCAGGGGAGTCGAGACTGCCGTCGATTCGACTCCTCCTTAAATGCCTCTGCCACATGGCACGACTATAAAAGGAGGAGCGGGACGCCCTTTTCCCATTTTTGCGCGCCCGTTCTCCTCTCTCCCAATCCAGTTTTTTCACTGTTCCCGTTTCCTCCACCATTTCCATCTCTGTTTTCATTTTTGCATCCACGTTCGAGTACTTATCGCCTCTCCGGTGAGTCTTAGCTCTCTTCCTCCCATTCGTTTTAAATTTTTACAGCAATGTGAGGTTCTCTGAGCCCCCAGGAGGGAGCTTCCGGTGATGAGGGCGAAGCGGGACATTTTTGGAATGTCTCGGAATCGCCCTCTTTACTGGCGAAGATGGCGATCGGTGCCAATGAAGTTTTCCAGTTCTCTAAGAGAGTATCAGGGACTTCAGCGGAGCGTCCTGCTTTGGCAGGTCTTTCTCATGGAGGTATGTCGCTGGTGACTATATCCAGGAGACCTAATCCTCCTAGAGATGACATGGAGGAGGAGGATGAGGAGATTGAGGGAACCACTAGATTGGTTCCCACTAGGAGGTCGGCACAGGCTGTTGAATCAGTTGCCGAGGAAGGGGAGGTCGCTGAGAAGGGGAGCCTGGAGACGAGCAAAGGGGTCCGGTCCCTTCGGTCTTAACTGAGGCGGACTTAGATAAGATTAGAGTTGGGTATCATGTCCCGGACTTGGTCATCATTCGTCTTCCTCTGCCGAGTGAATTACCCGACCATCCTCTTGCTGGGATGGTAGCAATTTTTCAAGTTGCTCTGCAGTGCAGATTGCATCTGCCCCATCAACCCGTTGCTCAGGATTTTCTTTTTCGACTCCAAATTGCTCCTGGGCAGATAGTCCCGAACGGGTGGAGGAACTTGTACGGGTGCCCGGTGTTATGGGTTGAGACAGAGCAGCCCCCACTGTCCATTAATGAGTTTCTCTACCTGTATCAAGTACGGCCGAATGCACAACAGCTCGGTTGGTACTTTCTGTGTGCTTGGCGGAAAAAGGGCGGTCCTATGATAACCAACCCTCCTACTTCTAACAAGCATTGGAGAGAGAGATGGTTCTGGGCATGTGGTCGCTGGGAGACTGCCAAGTCAAGGCTCTTCGAGCCTTACATTCCTCGGGCTTTCTTTGAAGCAGGTGACTTGGCATGTCCTTTCTCTGTCTTTCTTTGCTATGATGCTTTTGAGTCTGACTGAATGTGTTTTGTAGATATCCCCAAGAAAAGGCCGAAGCTAGAAGCCAGCGCTCTAGCTCGGATCAAGGATCTGAAGGCGCTAAGTCCGAAGGATCGGTCTTGGAAGGTTCTTCTTCAGCCGGAGCGCCTTCTTCTCTCTGGTTTGGACTCAACCATGACAGGTGCTCTCTGTGGTCTTAATGCATGTCCTTGAACTTTGTCTAACTCTGTACTTCTACTGATGCAAAGATGGTTGAGGATCGACCCCTTCTAAAACCTGCTTTTAGAAAGAAGGCCCCTTCGAGGTCGGCGATTTTATCAGAGACTCGGCCTTCGAAGAAGTCGAAGGCGGCTCCAAAGACTAAGGGGCCAACCGCCCCGGTTATCCTGACCGTGGTCATACTCTCCGACTTGGAAGAAAGGGCGGAGGAGGCAAACGCAGTAGTTGCCGAGACCCAGGTGGCTTCTGAGCCAGGACCCGTTGTAAAGTAGGTCTTGGAGCAAAGAGATGAACAGAGAGAGGAGACCTCTGGAGAAGAGATGACTCAACAGGAGTTTTCGCCCTTCTAGCGAGCCGTGTCGGACATGGTCCCTTAGGCCACCTCTCATGGGGGTGAGAGAGACTTTGCTGGCCTCTGTAACTCCCCCTCGAGGTGGACTCTCGCCCATGTGGTGAAGGTGTTGCTTGAGGTAACGTCTTTGATCTGGTGCTTTATCTTGAGCCTTGCCCTTGTCTCGGCGACTTAGTTTTGACCTCAAGTTTTCCATTTGCAGTTCGCCCCTTGTGTGCTTAGGGGTAGCTCGGATCTTGCCGACGTGAGAAGCGAGTTGCGGAGTTAAAGGTACAGCTTGAAGCTGTCATGGCTCGGGTTGACTTGTTATCGGGTGAATTGGGGCTTGCCAGGAAGGCCACAAACGATGCCAGGGCCGAGTGTGCCCATATTGCCTCGCTATTGAAAGAGGCTCAGGAGGAGAGTCAGTGACTTCGTCAGGCTCATACCTCTTTTAATGAGAGGCTGACTCGGGTTAAGGCTGAGGCCGGGGCAGCCATTGAGCAGGCCAAAGATCAGGCTAAGGATCAAGCCATAAAGGCTTTTCTCGAGTCCCGAGAGTTTTCGGAAGAGAGGGATCACTTGTATCAGGAAGGGTACGCCGAATGTATCTAAGTGATGAAGCAATCCTTTCCCGACCTTGATCTCTCGGAATTCGATGAAGATGCCACTGGATCTAAGGGTCTAGAGGCTGAAGCTGCTGACGCGGTGGTTGGTATCGAGGTTGAGCCTGAGGCTGCTCCTGAGGCGGCGCCAGAGGTTGCTCCGAGCGGCGGCAGCAGCTGAATCTGAGCCACCTCCTGTGTTAGCTCCTGATGAACCTTGGGGCTAGTATGGTGTCAAGTAATTCAAGCACACCAAGCTTCAAGGTGAGCTTGAGAGCATCTGCTGCCGAAAGAAGACATACCGCATTGTGGCCAACTTCTTTTGCTTTTATCTTTATGATTTTATCAATGTAATTCCACTGTGGACACTCATGTAATCTGATGTAAAAAATCATTTGACGAATGAATATACTTAGTCGTTTTACTCATTTGACTCATCTTACAAGTTTTCTATTTTGCTGAGTCTTCATGAATGCTCAACGCCTGACTTATGGATAATAGAACTTTAGATACTTGGCGTTCCATGGATGGGGCAATAACTGACCAGTTAGGTCTTCCAATTGATACGTTCCAGGTTGGATGGTACTTGAGACGACATAGGGTCCTTCCCAATTGGGTCTTAGTGTGCCTGCACCAACTTCCTTTGTGTTTAGGAACGTTTTTTGGAGGACCATGTCTCCAACTCGGAAACGTCTGACCTTGACTCGGGCGTTGTAGAACCGAGCTATTTGCCGCTGTCGAGCCATCATTCGCAGCCGAGCTCTTTCCCTCTGTTCATCCACGAGGTCGAGTCCGAGCGCCAAGAGTTCTTCATTGTCTTGCTCATTGAACGAGCTAACCCGGGCTGAAGCCAGTCCTATCTCGACCGGGGTGATAGCTTCCGATCCATACGCAAGGGAAAAAGGAGTTTCTCCCATGGCTGTTCGAACAGTGGTTCGGTATGCCCATAGTATCTTCGGGAGTTCTTCAGCCTATGCTCCTTTGGCTCGGTCGAGCTTGGTTCGGAGATGCTGTTTAATGATTTTATTGACTGCCTCAACCTGTCCGTTCGTCTAGGGGTGATGGAGCGATGAGTAAACATTTCTGAACCCGAGATTATCGCACATCTCTCAGTTGCGCCTGTTATCGAACTGATTTTCATTGTCCAATATAATGGTCCGAGTGTTGAGGGTCAAATGTCGCATATTATACCCCAGTTACTACCTGAATTTACGAACATTATACTGCTTAACGGTTTATTTTAATCATGTTTGTGATGCAAGGTGAATTTAGGAGCGTGGATTAGAAAGGATGTTAAAAGCATAGATTTAACGCTCTGGCATCACCAAAGCATTGGACGGGACTCCAGGGGACCAAGATCGATGGATTTACACGCCAGATATCTGAGAAAATCGAGAAACTGAAGCTCAAGTGGCCCGAAATTGGTCCAAACTGCAAGATCACAGGGTTTTCACCATCTGTTCTGCTCAAAACTTCATACATGGCTTGAAGATTATAAATGAACCGTGCATGTCAAATTTGAGCCATCGTATCCCTGTAGAAGTGGCCCAACGGACAAATCAGCCCCTTAAATCCTTAAGTGGGGCCCACCTTATCTCTGAATACTCTTCAATTTTGGACTCAATGCCTTAAATGATCTGAGAAAACGGATTGACGGAGCAAATTTCTCACACTACATTAACGTGGACCCCACCTCGGGTGGTGTGTACACCAGCACAGGTATACCGGTTGTGCACCGGACCCCTTAAACCTGTCAAACTCGGTTTGACCAAGTCTTCTCCTTCATAAACAGAAACTGTCGTTTTTGCTTCCAGCGTTCGCGCGGCGAATTGCGGGTGAGCATCGTGGGCCATCATTGTGGTCCAGATGATAAATCTGGACTGTCCAACAGAATTCAACGACCCAAATTACCAAGGCCTTGGTGATGGAGTTGCAACAGACAGCGGAGAATGGTTTTCAACCGTCCAAATAGAAGATGGACGGTGGAATAAAAGAACCTGTGGGCCACATCAACAGACGACCAAAAACATCCATTTATTATCATAATTTCGAGCCTCATCCAATGGACAGAGTGGATTTTGTCTTTTTCACCAATGGGCCCCACCAACACAACAGCGGAAGAAGATTCGCGGTCCTATTTTTGCGTCCGCACGTTGCCGATCTTGCGGCCCATTGTGTTCTCTTGACGGTGATCGGAAGGATGATCAGGACTGTTCAGATGGAATCCCAGGCGGTCTTCAATCCCACCATGCAGTCAGATTCCAAGAAGACCGGAAGAAAAGCGGAAAAATAGGAAGTCGGTTCCGCTATGTCAAACACGCTACGGCCTGTCAAACGCATTCGCAAAGCTGTGCGTAATCAGCGTGATCGGACCGCAGATTTAGAGGGCTAGGGGTCAGTCAACGGTGATCAGATATGTCCAGAGGATTGATCTAACGCAGCTAAGGGATGGTACTGAGTTGTTTATAAAAATAAGGAATTAACAAGTTGATTCAACGTCACACAATGGAACAAGAAACAAAGCTGATCAGGGACCAAAATCTAACCTATCTAGAGATCATCCAACGGCCAATAGTGTGAATAGTGTAGACGGAGTCGGATCTCCAAGAAATTCAGAGTAAAATTATCTCAGCAATGTAGTTGTGCATGGTATTACGCAGTCCACGTTCTGCTATGAGCGTTAACCGACTCCAGCACCGCCTCTTTGGGGCAGAAGTTTTCACTAATCTGAGGTGGCTATAAAGAAGAAAGAGGTGAGAGGGAGATTTCATTCAACAGTGCTTGGACGTGGAGTGCAAGACAGGGAGTAGCTTTAGATTTTTTTTTCTTTCTTGTTTTATTTGTTACTTGTTTTCTTTAAGAGTTAGTGATTCATGCCTGTGGTTAGCTAACCTCCTAGCTAGGGCTAGGAGGTGAAACTTGTGGTGTGATGGGGTTGATCCTACGGCTTTGATTCATGTTGAACTGAATTTGATGCTAGTTTGATTTTAAAGATTACTTTGGTTTTTAATGGTTTATTGTGACTTACATTACAGTAGATCTGCGATGGCTTGAGTATTTCCTTTTCCTTTTTGTGATTATGATGTCAGGACGCCCTGTTGTTCACCATCGTCTCCTGGGTGTGGTGGGATGACGGAACGCCTCCCTAACATTCATACATCACTCAGATTGGCCGTGAATTGGTTTAATTCTGTTGTTTGCTTTGTCTCATGGGCATGGTTTTGTGATGGAATCCATTCTAATTTACAGCTGTCTGATTCCTTGAAAACTAGATTAAATGAACTTCAGAATTGATTTCCAGGTTGTATCATCCAACTAGATGAAGATGGGACTCGAAGTCCAGTTGAGTTCATGAATCGACCGTAGATCTCCCTGATCTCCACAAGTGGATCCTCTAAATCCCTAGTTTCCTACCTATGAATTCCTTAAATTTTATATTCGTATTTCATCATTATTCTTCAGCTTACACTCGATTTAGATTGCATCTCATTCTAGTTCTAGTTCTAGTTAGTTTCAGATTACGTACAGGTTTCAGTCCCTTGAGATTCGACCTCGGCCTTACCGAGTTTATTACTACATCACAACCCTATACTTGGGGAGTGAACACCGAGGTATCCCGAATCAGCAGATGATGTTTTTCCAGACAAAGTCTGTGATCTTTCGTTCGGTTATCCTAACTAATGGCTCGACTTCGGCCCATTTTGTGAAGTATTCCACTGCAACGACGACAAACTTAGTCTATCCTTTCCCTAAAGGGAGCGGTCCGATAATGTCGATTTCCCACTGTGCGAAAGGCCACAGACCGGCTATGGAGTCAATTTTTCGGGAGGTTGTCTCGGAACGGCCGCAAATCGTTGGCATTTATCGCAGCTCTAGACGAGTTTACGCGCATTATTTTGAATGGTCGGCCAGTAATATCCTTGACGTAGGACCTTGTGCCCGAGTGATCGTCCTCCTAAGTGATTTCCGCAAATACCCTCGTGGATCTCCCACAATACATAATCAGCCTCGTTGGGGTTTAGGCATCATAGCAAGGGAGCGAAAAATTCTTTTTTATACAACACTCCATTGAGTATGGTATAACGAGAGACTCGAATCTTTAGTCGTCCGGCCTCGACACAATCCTCGGGCAACTCTCCACTGCCGAGATATCGGACAATCAGGTTAAGCCAATTGTAGGTTTCGGATCGATCGTATGTACGGTCGAGCTAACCGGATCATCGATACTAGGTTTAGCTACATACTCGATCGGGACGGACCTGGGTATGTCGTCCTCATCGGTAGAGGCAAGTTTTGCCAAAAGGTCGGCTTTAGTATTTTCTGTTCGAGGTATTCGAGTGACAATACATAACTGAAAACCTTAAAATCAACTCTTTGGCTTTCTTCATGTATGCTTTCAGCTGCTCTTTTCGTGTCTGATATACACTAGTGACCCGATTGACGACCAATTGCGAATCACTGAACACGTTGAGATGAGTCACGCCTAAACTGGTTGCTAGTCGGAGGTTGAGCAATAAGGTTTTGTATTTTGCTGTATTGTTCGAGGCTTGAAATCCAAGTCTCAAGGCATATTGCATGTAGGTTTGATCGGGAGTTTCTAAGACGACTCATGCCTCGCTTACCTTAGAGTTGAAAAAGCCATTGACATACAGCTTCCAGGGTTTGAGGTTGGGTGAGGACTCGGGAGAAGCTGCTGTTGATTGATTAATTGATTCATCTCCAAGCTCGGTAGGTAGATTGACCAGTGGTGTCACTTCGGCTATGAAGTCGGCTACAGCCTGTCCCTTAATAGCTACTCTCGGCTTATATTGAATGTCGAATTCGTTGAGCTAGATCACCCATTTTGTTATCCGGCCGGATGCTTCTAGTTTCTGAAGGATCTGGCACAGTGGGAGGTCGGTCATAACGATGATCGTGTGAGCTTGAAAGTATGGCCGAAGTCATCGCGAGGAGACGACTAAGACCAAGGCCACCTTCTCCAAAGGCGGGTATCTTGTCTCTGTCAGTAACAATGCTTTGGCGACATAATAGACTGTCAGTTGCTTTCCTTCATGTTCGTGTATCAAAGCCGAGCTAACAGCTGCGTCGGATACAGCCAGGTATAGTAGCAGAGTCTCTCCTGACTCGGGTTTAAACAAGAGAGGCGGGGATCCTTGATAAGACTTCAATTGCTGGAACGCTGCTTCGCGCTCTTCTGTCCAATCTAACGTTTGTCGTCCCTTCAATTGTTTGAAGAATGGGAGACATTGTCGGTAGCTCAGGAGAGAACGGTTGAGTGTGGTTACCCGTCCGGTCAGCTTTTATACGTTTTTTATTATTCTCGGGGACTCCATGTCGAGCAGTGCTTTGATTTTTTCTGGGTTTGCCTCGATCCCTCGTTGACTGACGAGGAATCCGAGAAACTTTTTCGAGCTTACACCAAAGACGCACTTGCTCGGATTTAACTTCATTTGGAACTTGCGAAGGATTAAGAACATCTCTTCTAGGTCGGCTATATGATCGGTCGTGTGTGTACTTTGACGAGCATGTCATTAATATATACTTCCATGGTTTGGCCGATCTGTCGAGCAAACATTTTGTTCACTAATCACTGATAGGTCGCTCCAACGTTCTTTAAACCAAATGGCATCACACGGTGTAAGACCCGTAACCTAGACCGTACCATTCTGTAGGACTTCCGATCCTTTTGGTCGAATTTCGCCAATCCTCAACCTGTTTCTGACGTTGCGCGCGATCCTAAGTCGAGTCCCGCATGCTGAAGTCGGCTCGACCCAAAACCTGTATCTTGGCGACCGAGTCGTCGCGACAGTTCTAATGCCGCGACTCACGCACCAAACCGATACCCAATCCAGGAGATACGGGTCAGTGTTCGATTCGAGGAAACGCCGCACGTTACGAATCTCGAGGCAATCTCTACGAGATGTCCCATCAATCAAGTCAAGTACACCAACTTACCTCCATGCCACCTCACCCAACAACAAGTACACATGACCACTCCTCCCTTACCATAAGTCCACTCTCTCTCCCCACTCACCATCCCTCCTTTACCCATTTTTCAACTAACCCATCCCCATTTATTACAACCACTCCACCCATTCCTTCCATCCATATCTCCCATCACTTCTCTCTCTCCCTCATTTTTCTCAAATATCTCCAAGCAAAAAAAAATTCATACGTCCAATCTCTTCCCCAAGCCAAGTGTGGCCCACTTTCCCCTACTCTCACAACTCCCATCTCAACCGTTGGATCATCATCAACCACCATTGAAAGTGGAGGCTAGGAGCTAAGGAGGCTTAAGGAGCAAGGAGGAGTACAAGAGGTGGGTGATCCACCGTTGATTTCTATTAAAGGGGCCCACAAATAATGGGATCCATCTTGATGTATGTATTTGTGATTAGAGAGGGGCCCATAGTGGCGGGGTCGCTCTACTCTATCGATCTCTCTCTATTTCTCTCTCTTTCTCTCTCTTTCCCTCTCTTTCTCTCTTCTTTAGAACGAAGTGGGCCCCACCAATATGTTAAATCTACTCCATCCATCAAATGGGGTGGTCCACCTCATTTTAGGAGAGATCCACCACCTATTTAAATTATATAATATATTATAATATTTTATTAATATTTATATGAATAGTGGGCCACAAACATGCGGGACCCACCTTGATGAGCATGGCCATGTACATGTGGGACCCACCATGATATTTGTGCTGTCCAGCGTCCAGAGACGCTGGACGTGAGGAGAGGCTAACATGGAGTGCGTGTACTGACATGGTGGTGTACTAACAAGCTAAGAAAAAAAAAGGTAGTGCTAATGGGTAGGCTGCTCATGCAGGCCCCACCTTGATGTATGAGGCTGATCCACGCCGTCCATTCTGTTCTCCAGCTCATTTTAGGCGTTGAGCCAAAGTCTTAAGGTGATCTGATCACCGAGTGGGCCATACCCTCTAAAACCATGTAATGCCAGAACTTATAAAAGTACATGGTGGGACCCACCTGAAGTTTGGATGCAGCTGAAACTCGGTCTGGATGGCCAGAAACGTGGGACACACATAATGGGTGGGCTGGATTGTGAATCACATCTCGGTGGGCCCCAAAAAAAAAAAAAAAAGGAAGCAGCTCTTTCTTGCTGTGAGCCGGAGGCTGGCGCACAAGGCTGCATGGACGATGGGCGGACGAGCCAGGTCCTCACGGCTCCAGCCGTGGGCCCCACATGATGCGTTTCGAACATCAACACCATACATTTGGTGGGTCCCCTTTTTCTATAGGGCGTCCCCAAAAATCAGCCGCAAATGGAACTCAGGTGGGCCATACCATCTAAATCATGTGAAGACATGCCTAAATCATATAAAAACACTTAGTGGGGCCTACCTGAATTTTTTATGTGGCCGAAACTTGGTCTGGACCCTCAGACAGGTGGGACACACATAATGTATGGGCTGGATTTGTGAACCACCTCGCGGTGGGACCCCTAACAATGTGACCTTATCAACAGGTCGGTTGGCAAATAAACATTACAGTGGGCCCTGCCCAAGGTTCACGTGAAGATTGCAAATAAACATTGCTGTGGCCCCCCTCCCCTAACCGTGGGCCCCTGGACAGATTGGATGTCAAATAAACATTGTAGTGGGCCCCTGGCCCACTTGATCTCATAAACAGGTTGGGTGCCAAATAAACATTCTAGTGGGCCCCTTGATCCCATGACCTTTTGAAAAGATTGGATGAAAATAAACACTTCAGTGGGCCCTACCCTAGGCCCATGAGACCTTATGAGAAGGTTGGATTGAAAATAAACATTATGGTGGGCTTCACATGAGGCCCACTTGGATGCATATGGGCTCATGTACTTAGGCCCATCTTGATGTATTTTTAGGCCCAATGTTGAGGCCCACTTTGGTATATATGGGCCCATGTATGTAGGACATCTTGATGTGTTTTTAGGCCCGTTGTTGGGGCCTACCTTGATATATATAGGCCCACGTTATGAGGCCCACTTGATGCATCTGTGGCCCATTGTTGAGGCCCACTTTGATATATATAAGGCCTATGTGATTAGGCCCATTTGATACACATATAGCTTATGTGATTGGGCTCATTTTAACGCATTCTCAGGCCCATGGATAATGGCCCATTGCAATGTACCTAAGGCCCATTGGTGAGGTTCATTGAGATGGCCCACTTGATGAATATAAGGCCTATGAGATACGGCCCATTTGATGTATTTAAGGCTCCATGGAACGTACCTAAGGCACATTGCAATGTGTAATTCCACCAGGGTTTATTTAATGGTATTTAAGGAGAGCCAAGCCTTGGGGAAAATATTGGTTTGACGTCCACATTGTACGAGTAATGTTGGTTAGATGTCCACATTATAACTCTCCCTAAGGCCACTGATAGGCCCGTATCTGTTTCATATAGGCCATCTAGGCCCATCTTCATTGAGAGGATAGTTTATTGCTTTATAACATATTTAGCACAACCCCATGATTCATGTCATACGCATCATATGTATGTTTGAGATGAGGAGTGTCTGATCATAGCATGTGCCTTCGGGCAGACTGATTACGGGCTCCCCGATATGCGGAGTTACCCTACATGAGTGCACGGTATGTACAGGATTGATGCATGTCTGGCAGTATGATTAATGCACTTGCATCTGTATGATTGAGATATGCCCTAGCGACATCAGGGCCATAGCCTCCACAGATATATCGTGGGTGGCTGGTTGGATACCGAAAAATCTTGTTCCAAGCAATTGGGGCGCCATAGATGTCCCTGGGTGAGAGTCTCTAAACCCGATGGTACCAGAAGATGACTCCAACATCGAGACCGAGTGGATATACGAGCACACGATGGCCGAATACTAGAAGGCCGCGTCTCCCACTGTGTCGTGGTCGGTTGGAAAGGAGTGGTGGCCTTACTCGCCCGAGAGCAGGGGACATTACTAGGCTGAGTTTGACCAGCTCAGAAATGGGTTCGCTATCGACGTGCCGGATAGGTATTGGCTGACTATTGGCCAGGCGGATAGTGAGGTTTCTTACGCTCACTTGGACTGTGCTGTTTAGAGAGAGACAATGTCATTTGGAGTGTACTGAACCCCAGTGATTATCCATACTGAGAACCGTACTGATTTGGTGCTCTAGTGAGGAGTTGCATTGGTATGAGAGTTGGCATGCTTGACCTACATGTTGCATCGCATGGCCTTGTTATGGCCGATAACATTCATATCTTGTACTGCATAGCCTTGGTACGGCTGGTTGCATTTACGTACTCATCATCATGATTCCACATTACTCTGACTTTGCATTTTGAGCATGTTTGCACACACTTACACCACCTTCTAAGCTTTTCATAAGCTTATGCACGATTGATGCGTGCAGGTGACGCCAGGACGCAGCCGTAGCTTTGACACAGTTGGAGCGTGCAGTCGAGCTTTTAAAGTTTTTTTGTATTTACACTATATTGTATTTCCTTTTATACACCTTGTACTCAAAGTTTTTTATCATAGTGGATTTCGTGGTGGTGTTCTTGTGGTTATTGTTCGTGGGTTATGCTTGTGGTTATGCTCATTACGAATCAAATTGATTATTAGAAATCCTCCTTGTATCATCCCAGGATCGGAACCTGGTATATGGGTGCCGGGAGCAGAGAATGGGGTATTACGGAGGCTGTCGATGCCGGATTCGGCGATCGAAAATTTTGTGAACCCGGTTTTCGAGTTCGGGGCGTGACACACGGTAACAATAAAGTCCTTTGTCGGTGACAAAGGTAGTCTTAGATTTATCAGATTGATGCATTACAATTTGATTGTATCCAGAATAAGCATCATAAAGCTAAGGAGTTCATGCCCTGCCATGCTATCTACCAACTGATCGATTCTCGGAAGAGGGAAGCTATCCTTTGGGCAGGCTTTGTTTAGGTCGGTATAGTCAATACAGACTCACCACTTTCCATTGGCCTTTTTCACAAGTACGACATTAGCTACTCATTTCGGATAGTATATCTCCTCTATGAATTTGGCCTTGAGGAGCTTACTGACCTCTTCTTCAATGATAGCATACCTTTCAGGGCTGAGGGGACGTCGCTTCTATCAGATCAGCCGGTAGGTCAGATCAATGTTGAGTCGATGAGTCATCATTGAAGGATCAATTCCCGGCATGTCTTCATGGCTCCATGCAAATACATCAGCATATCGTCGGAGTAAAGCTATCAACTTGTCTTTCAAGGGAGATTGCAGAGACGAGCCAATCTGTACTGTTTTGAACTCGTCTGTCTCCACCAAAGGCACTAAGATTAGGTCCTCTACCGATTGTCCTCACTTGTGAGTCTCGGTACGAGGATCCAATGATTCAATCGTGGATACCTCGGCTGGAGCTTTCACGGCCGTGGCATAGCAGCGTCTTGCATCCTGTTGGTCACCTTTTACGATTCCTACTCCCTACTCAGTCGAAAATTTCATGAAAAGGTGGTAGGTCGTCCCCACAGCTTGGAGAAGACACAGAGAAGGTCAGTCGAGTATCGCATTGTAAACTGATGGTTGATCAACTATCAGAAAGTCGATCATTACTGTTGCTTGGTGGGGAGGGTTCCCTGTAGTGAGAGGCAATGAAATGGCTCCTTTGGGGAGTGTTCGTCCTCCCGAGAATCCGATCAATGGGGTGTGAACCAGCCGTAAAGTTGATCATTTAATTCCCATTTTGTCAAATACTTGAGTGAACAGTACATTTGCAGACGACTTTGTCTCGACGAGAATGTGGAATACCTTACGGTTTGCTATAGTCAGCGTGACGACCAATGCATCATTGTGCGGATGATAGATGCCTCGGGTGTCTTCGTTGGTGAAGGATATGCAATATTTCTCCCTTTTCTTTTCCTTCGGGGGCCAAGACAGGATCAGGATTTCGGACTCAGGTCGATTAATGTTCCTGGCATGATTCTTCCGAGCATTGTTTGAGTCGCCCCCGCCTCGGGGACCACCTACAATTGTTCAGATTTCCTTAGTGGGTCGGTTATCACCCTGACGTTCGTCCGTTGCCTCGGTCCTCTCGACATGCTCTCTAAGTCGGCCTTCTCGGATGAGCCTCTCAATTTCTTCTTTCAAGTGATAACAATCACTTGTATTGTGGCCATGATCGCAATGGTAATGACAATATTTGTCCTTACTCCGTCGGTTCGGATTGCCTCGGAGTTTATTCAACCAATTGACGAATCCTTCACCCTTAATTTCCAACAACACTTGCTCTTGTGGTTTATTGAGTGGAGTATATGTTGAAAATTTGTGATCGGGTCGCTTACCCGACCTACGCTCATCACGTGCCCGATCTTCCTTACGCTTCTTTCCACCGACTGAGTCAACTTCTTTTTTCGCGGACTCTTTGGTCAGGATTTTTGCGTTCTGGGCAGCTTCGCGTATGATCTGGGTTTCCTCGGCATCCGCGTACTTATCTGACGGGGCTATGAATTCAGCCAGAGTCAGAGGCAGATTTTTGTCCAGGGACATTAGGAACGGTTTGTCCCTAACGCCTTGCATGATCGAGTAAGGGTTGTTTCGTCTGAATGCTTCTGGACTTAGAGCGACTTAAAGTTGAAACGCTTGATATAGTCTTTTAGTAGTTCTCTCTTTCTGAACTATGTTGTTCAGATGCGCGGGCGGCTTTAGTTTCTTTTTCCCACTAATGAAATTATTGAGGAAGGTGTCGCTAAGTTCCGTGAATGAACTGATGGACTTTGGTTTTAACTGTTTGAACCAAAGTCGAGCCACGTCGGCCAGAGTAAGAGAGAAGGCTTGGCACATCACGACATCCGAGGCATCATGCAGTTCCATGTATGTTCTGAAGGATTCAATGTGCTCGGTCGGATCGGTCTTAGCGGTGAAAGGTGTAATCTACGGGAGACAGAATCGTTCGGGCAGCAGAGCTTGCATTATTTCTTCTATGAACGGGGACGTTTTTGCCTCGGGCCTCGTCTGGTGTGCATCACGACCTTGTTTCATGTCCGCAATTTATTCTCGTACTTCCCTCCTGAAGTCCTGGAGGTAAGCTTTCCAGGGCTTGTCGCTTTCTGCAGTCCCCTCAACTGGAGGCCTGTCGTGCCTTCTTCGATCTATTTCATGTCGAAGATCATTGTCAGGTAGCGGGGCGGTCACAGAATGAATAGGTACTGGCTTGGACGGGCCATGGTGCCGACTTTGCTGAGGGACAGATTGCGAAACAGCAGGTTGGGGGTCGGCGAATTGTTGCAGAGCAAGCGTCTCCTGACCTTCTGTACGCGGCGGTAACGGGAGTTGCTGGCGATGAATTTTTTCCAACATTTGCTTCATGACGTTTATATCAGATCTGAGTTCCTGAACCTCCCTATCCAACCGTCCATTTCCTCAGTTCCGCTGGGTATTCCTAGTCGCAGCAGAGGTTGCTGGACGAGCAGTGGAACCCTGTCGGTTGTCGGGTTGATTCTGAGCTCCTTGGGCTCCATTCGTACCCGGTGGTCCTTCGGTTGCAGGTGGTCCAGTGACAGCGCCTCATTGGGTTCATCTTGAACAGTCCTTCTGGTTCTCGCCATTAAAACTCGTTTAAAGCTTCTAGATAGAGCCGGAAAAATAACTTTTTATATCGTTTCCCACAGACGACGCTAATCTGTTGATGCAAAAAACTGTTGCGTCCTCTTCCCACGTCCTACCACCTGCATAAGAGGGAGACAAGGGAGACCTTGGCTCAAGCCGGGGAACCTCCGATGCTAAAGTCAGCGCTAGGACTGTGCAAGAGAAGGGTTTTTGAGAGAGTTTTCTGCGTACCTTTTACTGTAGAGATTTCCTGTTCTTATAGGAATGGGAGGGTCTTGTCGTGCAGGGACTCTCTTCCAAGTATCTCGGAGATTTGATTTAGTTGTAATTTGTTTATGAATTTTACCCAATCCCGAGATCTTCGGAGTCGGGAATCTTTTCACAAGATTTTCAGGACGGTATTTGTGTTTACACCGTCTCTTCATTGCTCGGCTCGGCCTTAACTGACTCTGATAATAAATGAGTCTCGGCTGGCTGCAAAGATGAGGCTTTTTGCCTTCTGTCGGATGAAATAGGGTCGGTCTATAACCGATACTCTTTCTTAATCTGATAGTCGATACTGTAACCGACCTGATATGGGACGGTTTTATGGTCGGTCAGGAGACTTCTAGCATTTGGACCTTAATCGGTCCCTATAGACGTCGCTGCCTCGTTATCCGAGTCAACTTTATATGTCTTATATATTCTGCCTATAGCTCATAACTCTGTAAGTCTTGGTCGAGGTTCATTCCTTACCATCCGAGCTAAGTTTCTTGTTGAGGCATTCTCTTCTCTCGGTCGGGCTTATTGCCTCGAAATCTCGGTCAATAGAGTTGGTCCATTCCATAACCGAGTCTCCGGACTTGTCATATTTTTCCCCAACAGGTGTCATTTTAGACATATGCTCCAACCACATGAGAACGTCTCTGGGAAGGGTTGAGAACGTCCAAACTATGAGGTTTTTTTAAAAAAAAATTATTTAAAGTGTATATATATATATATATATATATATATATATATATATAATGAGAATTCACAGGAAAAAGGGTGTCAATGGGCCAGGTGCCGAACTCTGTCCAAACCCGGTACAACATAGACCTCAGCCATGTCCAAACCCGTGACGAACCAAAACAGTTTAACCGGAGCCTGAGCCTGGCTAAGATGTTTATGTTAGGCCTGAGTCGAGTGTTTCTTAGATGGATTAAAGACTACAAAACAAATATAAGAATGTAACAGAATAAATAAGAACTTTCACATATTGTATATATTATAAAATTGCCCTTTCAAACCTTAATGGCTTCCCGGATGGGCTTATGGACAGTTGTACAGGATCCAAACCCAGCATGTAGAGAGATGGGTCGAAATTTATGCTCGGCTCAAAAGCCCAGCTCTCCAGAACCATACCTTGGAAGGCTTATGTAATGTGGTAGACAAGACCTAATGGGATGTCTCTTACAGCTCTGAGTGATGAGCCAGTGCACAAGATCTGGACCATTTGTTTGGTGGGTCCTACTATGGATTTGGCAAAATCATGAATTTCTCACCCATCTGATACAGAATAAAGGTTTGGAAAAGAATATTGGCGGTGGTCATATCAATTTGAAAAGGTCAACCGCTAAGATGGTTATGATTGTTTGATGGATGCCTTTTGGGAAGAGATATGATGAGTGGTCTGGATCATGGACTACTTTCCCTCGTTTCCATTTTTGTGTGGTAGGGAGCAGATGATTAAACATATGTTTTATTTTTAGTAAAGGTGTACACGAGCCAAACTGACTCGACCTTGGTATAGCTCGACTTGTCTCGGCCACTAGCTGACCCCAGCACGAACTCAGCTCGGCTCGGTCCTCGAGCCTGACTGGCCAGCTCGGCTCGATTCGGTCAGCAACTTGGGCCAATTTGAGCCGAGTTCACCGGTGCGGAATTTTCACAAACAGATGGTATGCACCTTCACTTTCTCATGGCAAGTAAAACAGCAGCAGCAGTTTTACAGATCACCAAACTAGTTCGATTCAAGTTGGGGTTCAATCTGAGTCGAGTCGAGCTCAGGCAAGCTCAAACTCGATCCGAAATTTTTTCAAGCTAAAAAAAATCAGCTTGAACTCAATTTCGAACCAAGTGGAATGGAGCTTTTTCGAGTCGAGTCAAGCGAGCTACAGGAGCTATCTCGGCTCGTGTACAGCTCTAATTTTTAGCGGTAGTATACAGCCAATCTCGCATTCGTGTGTAACCTAACAGAAACCCAATACCTCCGTCCAAATATGTAGATGTGACATTTGTGTGGAACATCTGAGACGTTGATCAGTTGGGACCTTCCTTGTGAATGACTTTCCACGAGAATCAAGCCGGTCCATTTCTTAAGGAGGATCTGGTGCCTTGAGGGCAGAAGATGATTTCCACACTTCTTTTTGGCATTACAAAATTCCAACTCAAAAATCACCATATAGTAATAAAGTGATTACTCTTACACCCCATATACATGGATGTGGGAAGGTGAAAGAACTCTATGTGATGATCGAAAAATACAAAATATAAAAATATACATAAAACACCACTCTTCTTCATCTTAATGTTTGCTTAGCCCACATTTGTCTAGACTATTGGGGGGGGGGGGGGGGGAAGACCACTGGATAGTTAGGCTACATTGGTTAGATCATCCAGCCGATAGATTAAGTTATCTTGTTGCTAAGGTGGGCCAAAATTTGAAAACAAAGAGACAACTGAGACATTTTTTTTTCTTTTTTGCAGAAATGTGGGAGCACACCACATGTAATTTTATTTATTTGAAAATGTTCTGTACAACCATTCAGGAAGGTGCAAATGCAACAAACAACTACAACACATATCATAAAGACCAAGCAAAATACATAAAATTACAAAAAGGAGAAAACAATTAAAACTTTTTTCTTTTAGCCACAAACTCTACAAACATACTTACCCTAGCTCCAATCCTCTTGCCATCGTTGCTATTTAGAAAGCACCATAGAAGGTAAAATCAAAGCAAGCATTCCATCAACAAATATATAGAATTCTCTCCTTCCATTCCTCCAAAGCGCTAGAGTCCAGAAAAGCATCCCCACACCAGATCCATATCCAACTCCAAATCCTATCCACATTAGTTCCCAATCGTATTTCCTTTCAGATTGCAGTGTTGACGGAGCGAGCGATGGTGCACCCTCAGCATCTTTGCATTTCTTTGATAGTGGAGGTCCACATAATCCTGGATTTTCTTGGAATGATTCATTTGTGAATGTAAAAAACTGTTTACTTTGTGGTATGCTTCCCACAAGGTGGTTTCGTGAGAGGTTTAATACCGAGAGGAATGTTAGCTTTGTCAGCTGCCAAGGAATCTCCCCTGAGATATTATTTTGTGAGAGATCCAATGACTCAAGCACCGCTAGATTCTCAAGTGATGTTGGAATTTGGCCCGTGAAACCGTTGTGCGACATATTGAGTAGATGTAGTGACTTGAGAATCCCTATAGATTTTGGAATATTCCCCTGAAAATAGTTGTTTGAGAGATCAACTGTTGTGAAGATGGATAGGATCTTGGTGAGTTCCCTGTCTAGTCCTTTGATCATTACTGACACCGTATCTTGATAGTATACTATTTCCATTGATCCAGATAGGGTTCTATGAAGGAAAGATTGAGATTTGTCCTCATCCATCATTGCCTTCAAATTCTCAAACATATTTGATGGCAAACCACCCATGAAACTATTAGAAGAGAGGTCAATTATCTGCAACATTGGGAAGCTTTGATTTGTTTGTGGAAGTATAATGGGGCCATGAAATTTGTTGGATTTTAAGACAAGAATGCGCAAAAGGGGCAACGCTTCTATCCATGACGGAAAGGTGTCATTTATTTGATTGTTTCCAAGGTTTAATACCTCCAACATTTTGCAATTGGCCAAAGACCTTGGCACTTGGCCCTCTAATTGATTCCCACTGAGATCAAGCGTTTGTATGTTACATCCCTCTTTAAATGTCTGAAGCAAGGTGCCATTGAAAGCATTTCCTTGAAGATTCAACACACTAAGGCTATCACCAATCTCACCCAAACATGATGGAATCCGACCAATGAAGTGATTGTGAGATAAATCAAGGAAACTTAAGAATGTCGCATTGCAAACTGATCGAGGGATTTCACCACGGAGGCTATTGTTTGAAACTGAAAAGAAAAACAAGGAAGGTGGTGGGCTAGGAAGTGAGCCTTCTATCTTGTTGGAGCTAATGTCCAGAACACTGAAGTCACTCAATAAAAGATGGGGAGATGGTTCTATTCCCTGTAGAGCATTGTGAGAAAGATTTAAAGAGTATAAAGACCCATTGCCAACCTCCCATATCCATTTGGGTATTTCACCACTAATTTTATTGTAGGAAAGGTCCAATTGCCCCAACTGCCCTTGATTTCTCAAGAAATTTGGAAATGTGCTGATGTTGCAAGAACGTAACAACAAAGATTGAAACTGGGGGATGGAAACAAAGGTGGAATTACCACTGCCATATTGGACTGACAAATTGTTATCTGAAAGATCCAGAGAGTAAAGTTTTTTGAGGTTTTGAAATAAACCTAGCTCCACAACACCGCTGAAATTGTTGGAAGAAAGGGAAAGTAGTTGAAGCTTGGTAAGTTGAAAGATAAATCTGGGTATCATCCCTTGCAATTTATTGTTACCCAAAGAGAGGATCTCCAGCTGTGAAGAAGAGGCATCGTGGAACTCACCAAGTTGACCGCTGAGTTGGTTACCTCCGAGAGACAACATTTGTAATGATGGGACTGAAAACAATGATGATGGAATGGTCCCATTAAGCAAATTATTCCCTAAGTTGATCTCTTTGAGATTCAGAAGCTCATTTCCATATGAAGAAGGAATTGGGCCGCTCAATTTATTGGATGAAAGATACAGATATTGCAGTTTGGTAAGGTTCAAAAGTGAGGATGGTAATGATCCTGACAAGTTGCAAATGCTGAGGTCTAATTCAGTCAAGAATTTGAGATTACTGAGAGAATCCGGTAACTTTCCTGAAAATCCGGTGTATGAAAGGATCAATTGCTGTAGAGTATTGTTTTGAGGGAACTCCGGCAAATTGATAGCTACAAGTGGATTGATTGATATGTCAATGATTTGTAGATTTGGCAGCTGGAAAACACTCTCAGGGAATTTTCCATGCAATCCACACTCTGTAAGGAGCAGGGACGTCCAGGAGGATAAGTTCCCTATGAAATTGGGCACTGCAGAGGAGAGATCGTTTCGACTGAGATCGAGTTCAGATAAGAAATGGAGCTGTGAAAGGGAAGAAAAGATGGAGCCTGAAAGACCACAATCTCTTAAGATCAACTTGCGGAGACTCCCTGGGAAGCCGGGCACTGCAGAGGAGAGATTGTTATAGCTGAGGTCGAGTTCAGATAAGAAATGGAGCTGTGAAAGGGAAGAAAAGATGGAGCTTGAAAGACCACATTCTTGTAAGATCAACTTGCGGAGACTCCCTGGGAAGCTGGGCACTGCAGAGGAGAGATTGTTATAGGTGAGGTCGAGTTCAGATAAGAAATGGAGCTGTGAAAGGAAAGAATAGATGGAGCCTGAAAGAAGACAATCTTGTAAGCCAAACTTGCGGAGAGGAGGGAGTGGGAAGAATAAGGGGTGGCCCCACTCACTACCCAGCGCTAAGATGTCTGCCCAGTCCAGATTGAGTTCACTCAGATTGGACAGGTTTTGGACGAGTGCTCCAAGGCTTGGGTTTTTGAGTTTCAGGTATTTTAAGGATGAACCATTGTCATATTGATTGTAAGAAAGATCAAGAGAAACCAAAGAGGTCAAGCGGGAGATATCCAGTGGGATTTGGCCATAAAAGGATAAGTCAGAGAGGTTGAGATGGGTCAAACTGGTGAGCTGGTCAAACCCAGATGGGAATGGAGAGGGATCAAACTCATTGTAAGCGAGGTTGAGCCTCTGGAGGCTCCGAAGACGAAAGAGGCTTTCAAAATCAATCCGACCAGAGATAGAGAGCTCACTGAGGTCGAGGCTGATCACGTGACCAGTGGGTCCATCGCACGTGATGCGTTCCCAACAGCAGCAATCGGTATTGTTTGAATTCCAAGAAGGGAGAGTAGAGAGGGAGGAAGCAGTGAAGTTAAAACCATGCTTGAGGTGGAGTAAAGCAGAGAAGTGGTGATGGTTGCATTGTTGGGTAGTGAGAAAGAGAAGAGATGATAAGAAGAAGAGAATGAGAAATGATGTTTTTTTTGAAGAAAAGAGGAGAGCCATTGGTCAATAATAGACGGGTGTTGGGAGTTGGGGATGTGTAGGAATAGGAAGCGTCAGCTTTATTTATAGACAAAAAGTGAAGAGGTTACTACTGTTAAGACTCATACGTGTGAAATACGAGAGCCGCTCGTGGTGCCCATTTGATTTTCCAAATTCCAATGTATGTGGGGCCCACCATGATGTATTTGGCTTATCCACACCGTCCATTCATTATTTCAGCTGAATTTAGTTAATTAAAAAACAATTGAGGAAGATCCAAATCTCAAGTGGACCACACCACATGGAAAAGGGAATTTAACACCTACCGTTAAAAACTTCATGGGGCCACTATTTCCTTTGGTGTGGTCCACTGGAGCTTTGAATATGAATTATTTTTGGACTCATTTACTAAAATGATCTCGTCAAATAGATGAACTGTGTGGATATAATAAATACAACATTGTGATGCCCATACAACTTTGATCTCATATGACGAGCTCGGCGCGCACGCGTCAGCGGTACGGGGATTTCCAGCCAAAGCCTTTCCCACGAAGTTCCTGTGTTGTGATGCTAAGTGGGGCCCACCATGATGTCTTTGAGAAATCCACACCGTGCATCCGTTTTTAGAGATGATTATAGGACCTAAGACCAAAAATGAGGTGGATCCAAAAATCAAGTGGCCGCACGGGAGGAAACAGTAGGAATACAGTGATCACGGTTTGAAACATTAGTATGGCCAGAAAGTTCCATCTCAGGCAAACTTTTGGGTGTTTTCACTTCATCACAGTGGGAATGACCTTATAAACGGTTTGGATGGCATACAAACATCAAGATAGATTTGGATGGCATTGTCGATACTGGTTAGTGGTCAATGTTCTATAAGCCCTCCTGTAATGTATATTTGCATTATACCGTAGGAAACCACGGTGACTGACTGCCCACCATACTTTGTGGTACGTTAAAACTTTTCTGGATTAAATGCGAGCAGGTCTCACCTAACGCGGTGTGGTTCTGACTGTGGAGCCCACGTTGATGCATGTATTTTATATCCAATCCGTCCATCCATTATCCATATTTCTGCTCCTTTTGAGTGCATTAACAAAAAAACAAAAACAAAAAAAAAAAAAAAAAAAAAAAAAGGAGCACGTCCAAATCTCAAGCGGACCACAGTGCTGATTGAATTCCCACAATTAAAAATTTCCTAAGGCCTAATATAATACCCACCATTAGTTTATTTGCCATCAAACCTATTTATTTGCCCCCACCATGAAGGGAAAAATTAACAGATATCAGCTTCATCAAAAACTTTTGTAGCCCACAAAATTTTTTAGTGGTGGATGTTCAACAACTACTGTTCCTCTGGTATGGCCCACTTGAGATTTGGATCTACTTCATTTTTTGGCTCATGCTCTAAAATGATATGGAAAAAACTGATGGAAAATGTTGATATACATTACATACATCATGGTGGGGCTTATAGAATACCACCCATATATTACAATGGAAAAGAGAGACAGGAAGCGGATTGCCTACGTACCAGAGAGGCTACTGGTGGCTGCCTATCATGATGTACTTGTTTAATCCACACTGTCCATCCATTTGACTAAGATAAGTTTAGGGCAACAGCCAAAAAATGAAGGAGATTCAATTCTAGGTGCACCATTCTAGAGGCAACAGTGGTAATTAAATGACCACCATTAAAAGCTTCTTATGAGCTACAAAAGTTTTAGATCAAGCTGTTTCAGTTTTTATCCTTCATCCATATCAACAGTTTGGATGACAAATAAACATCATGATGAGCATTATGGTGGGCCTTAGAGATTTTGTAATGGTGGGCATTCAATTAGCATAGTTTCTTGTGGTATGTTACACCTTAGATTTGGATCCTCTTAATTTTTGGGTTCATGGCCTAGAAGAAGCTGGAAAATGGATGGATGGCCTGGATATACAATAAATACATCATGATGGGCCCCACCGTCTAGGCCACACCCAATCCGGAAATCCTCATCCTAACTATGCTGTGCAATAAATACATCAAGAAAATTGTTGTTTTTTTTTTTTGTGATTTTTTATAAAAACATTAATTAATAATTTTACTTTTGGTAATCTATTTAATTCTTTTTAAGTAACTTTATTAATTGGTGGAGATTTTAGTCATTTTAGAAAAAATCATAAGGGAGGGAAGTAGGATAAAACTAACAAAAGGTAGCCTTGACAATAACTTCCTTAATGAAGTATCTTAATGAAAATTTAAGTTATAAAGGTATCAGGATGTAAATGACATGTTAGTAAGGTACTATTTTGTGAAATTTCTTTGATAGAATTTAAATTGGCTGCATGACTGCAAGGATTGAACATCAACCGTTGAAACATTTGTGGGGCCATAGAAGTTTTAGATCAGGCTAATACTTTTGCGTTTACAGTTACTCTCAGTAAGAGTGGCTTTATGAACAATATGAATGACATATAAACACGATAGAACTAAGAGGTTTCAACGGTAGCCATTTTCCCACCCACTTTTTCCTGCTAAGTGGCCCACTTGACTTTTGGATCTATTTCATTTCTTGGCTCAGATTATAATAGAGTATGGAAAAATAGATGGACAAGGTAGATTTCTAACAAACATCACAGGCGGCCTCACCTAGCTTCTGAGTCCCGGAACTTCAGGCCCGCTTTTTCATGTCGTGCTGCCACTTAAAAGTTTTGGATCTGCCTCATTTTTGCGCTCATGCCCTAACAAAGTCTGGAAAAACGGATGGATGGGGTGAATTTCTCACAAACATCACAGTTTGGCCCCACTTAGCTTCCGAGTACAGGAACTTCCAGCCACAGGTTGTCCAAGCAATCCACGTACTGGATTCAGACGGTCCTGATCCTTTTATGCAACATAGATGGATAAGGTGGATTTCTCACAAATTTCACATTGGCCCCACCCAGGTTCTGAGCATGGGAACTTTCTGTGACAGGCTGTCCTAAGTAATCTGCATCCCACATTTTGATATTTAGATGGACCAGATTCTTTTAGGCAAGGCATCTACACTATCGATGATTGTCTGGTAATTGGCTTTGATCAGACTAACAAAGATGACAGCCACTCATCAGGTGGTCGCCACTTTATCTTTGCCCCAGTCTCACAGATCAGGGCCAGACATGTATCAGGATGTGATTGATAAAGGGAATTATAGTCAGCACATTTCTGTATACATATGTGGGTCCGACTCTTCGAGTCAGGCATCTTCACCATGAGGATTGCATAGTGAGTGGCTCCGATCTCACACGTGTAACCTTTCCTGTGTGTGTATTGAGTGCGGAAAGAAAGTGCGCTGAACAAATGCATGCATGCATGCAAGCACAAAAATGATCTTATGTCATACATCTGATTCATTCATGTGTCTCACTTACAGTCAGTAAATTCCATGTTATGATCATGTGGGGGCATGTACGGTGCGCAATAGAGTGGGCCCACTTCACCTTGTATACATGATATAATGTGAAAGTTCAGATTAGGCCTTTTAGATGGATGAGATGAACTTAATTTGCTCTATTTCCAAACACAATAATTAACTGACTACATGAATGGGTACCATTGGCCGTGATCATTCAAGGAAGGCGGCATCAAGTGTCCCATTTCCCATCTCTATCTCATAAATATCATTAGTCCATTTTTCTTAAAATGAAACACTTCCACACGCAACACATATACGTGCATGAATTTGACATTGGCCATTAGATGTGGGGCCGAACATGCTTTAATTTTCAACTGCTCTTGGAATTCCTAACCCAACAATCTCACCAGGTAAAGCAAGCCATGACCATAAGCAGGTCAAGCATGTGACACCAATTTTATTTATTTTTTCTTTTTTTAACTAATGACTATCCTCATTTATTCATTTCTTACGAAGTTCATAAATTATAGTTAGCAAACACACGCAACATATATACATGCAGAACTGTATGTACAAAACTGGATGGAGAACTCCCATAAGCCTCACCAATATAAACAATGTAAAAATGCTTCGGAAACTTCTCGAGTTCAAGCCATGTGTTGTGTCTGGGTTTTGGATTAGGTTAGTTTCTGAACCCTGATATTCACCAGTTCATTTAATGAGCATAAGACTCTAATGAGGCAATTGGTCTAGGTGATTTACAATTGAATAATAGCTTTGATGAAAGATATACATCAAAGTGTCTCCACACACAAACCTATTGTTGGTATCTAATTTCCCTTGTTTCCTGTGATGTGGTCCACTTGAGTTATGGATATGGTTGATTTTTCCTCCGGGGGAACCCAAATCCAGCACATTAACTGATGGATAGAGTGGATGTTACATATATAATATTATGACCCCACATAACTTTAAGAGTCACACATGTAAATTACGGGAGTCACTCATCAAAGTAATCACCATTTTTCCAAATGCCTTGTATTACAAGTCATGCATGTCAACAAAGTAGTCACCCTCTAGTAGATGCCTTGCCTCACAAGCAATAAGTTCAGTCTAACCATTATTCACATGAAAATGAAAGATTGATAGAATTGATTGCCCATCTCATTATTAGATGATGAGCCTGATTCTTTAAGGCAAGGCATTTACACGGTCGGGATTGTCGGATTCTTTATGACAAAAACACTAGATCTTTGCCTTTAGACGATCAGATTGGATTAAGTCATTAGTCATGGTTGTCTAGCCTGGGACCCTTGGGACACCAATCCATTTACATGAGAAAAGGACCATCCTCAAAGTTGTTCAATTACTATTGGAAGTCACCTATTAATGCGTCAAGTCATTATTTTGCTCTTTTGTAAGAAAAAGTTAGTCATAGTAGCATGAAAAATTACTCAGATAACGATACTTCCATCATCTCATTAACCCACCATCTTATTTTTCATTATTGACTTTTCAAGTCGCTAATTTATTATATTGTGAGAAAAAAGTTGATCATAATAGTACGAAAATTATTTAGGAGGGACCATGGAAAGGTACCTAACATTCATTACTCACTCTGTAGGCCCCACTTTTCTATTGACATTTCAAATTGGACATGGATTGGGTACTACCTTCACCAAGACCTAGCTAGAGACAGCGGCCATGTTAGGGGCTCTATGGGGCCCAGCGTGATGTACATGTTTTATCCACACCACTCATCCATTTTGACAAATCATTTTAGAGTATGAAACCAAAAAAGAGAAAAATTAAAGGCTCAAGTGGACCACATCATAGGAAGCAGTGGGGATTAAAGGCTTACCATTGAAAACTTCTTTGGGGCCATAAAAAGTGATGGATCAAGTTGATATTTATCTTTTCCTTCATCCAAGTCTACGTGATCTTAATAGAGAAATTTGCGAGAATACGACCCATTTATGGCCCATTTAGGAGAATAAGACCACCTCATTTTCCTTTGCGAGAATACGACCCAGTTGTACGGACGCCTTGCCAAAGGTCGAAAATGCCCCTGCCTTTTTCTTCAAGCGGGAAGACGAGCGCTGACGCTCCTCGACCTCCGAGTTGTACGAACGGTTCAAAAGTGATCAACGTTACATGGGCCCCACATTATGTATTTATTATATCCACAACGTTCATCCATATTTCGAGATGACCATTATCTATATATAAAAAAAAATTATATCAAAAGATCAACTGGACCACACCACAAAGAACAATGAAAAATTGATTTTCACCGTTAAAAACTTTGTAGGGCCCACCGTAACATTTATTTTCCATCCAATCTATTCATAAGGTCACAAAGACCAGGATGAAGAGGAAAAACAAGTTTCATAATGATCCAAAACTTCGTGACCCCTAAAAGGGTTTCAATGGTAGACGTTCAATCATCCACACCTTTAACAAGTGTGGTCCACTTGATAGCTAGATCTGTCTTATTTTTCGTCTCAAACCTTAATACGAGTTCGCCAAAAATATGGACTCGTTTGGATATAACACATACCTCATAATAGAACCCACAAAAAGCGGTGGGATTACAACAACAAAAAATTTATAAAAAAAAAAAAAAAAAAAAAAAAACCATCGATATATCGAAAATGGTCCAGAACTGTCCAGTGAGTTTTTCTCAAAAATCCTTTACCTTTCGCTACGGATTATGACCGTAGCTATAACTGTACTCAGCTCCACTCTATGAATTTTTAATTTTTTTTTATTTTTTTTTTATTTTTTACATGGAGAAATTTATTCTATCTACAATTTTCTTTAATACATATTTATATAAATAGGTATATATAAGCATATAAAACATTTTTCCTCTTTTTTTTCATTTATTTCCTTAATCATTTAACAAGAATATCTTCTAAACCAAAATTAGTTACTTAACGTACCATATATGATTTTGGGGTAGGAGAAGCTACTTTAGCCAACTAACCTTGCTATTTTCCAAGATTCCATCAGGTCGATGGTAAAAAATCCATTTCATTCAATCCATGATCATTCCCATGCATTTCGCGGTCAATTCGCTTCAAACCATGATCATTCCCATGCATTTCACGGTCATCCAAAACAATTTCGTGTTAATTCACGGTCATTTCGAGGCATTTCACGGTCAATTCCCTTCATTTCACGGTCATTTGCATGCATTTCGCGGTCAATTCGCTTCAAACCATGATCATTCCCATGCATTTCACGGTCATCCCAAACAATTCCGTGTTGATTCATGGTCATTTCGAGGCATTTCAAGGTCAATTCCCTTCACTTCGCGGTCATTTGCATGCATTTATGGTCAATTAAACTTCAAACCATGATCATTCCCATGCATTTCACGGTCATACCAAACAATTCCGTGTTGATTCACGGTCATTTCGAGGTATTTCACGGTCAATTCCCTTCACTTCACGGTCATTTGCTTGCATTTCGCGGTCAATTCGCTTGAACCATGATCATTCCCATGCATTTCACGATCATCCCAAACAATTCGTGTCGATCACGGTCATTTCGAGGCATTTCATGGTCAATTCCCTTCACTTCACGGTCATTTGCATGCATTTCGCGCGGTTCGCTTCAAACCATGATCATTCTCATGCATTTCACGGTCATACCAAACAATTCCGTGTTGATTCACGGTCATTTCGAGGCATTTCACGGTCAATTCCCTTCACTTCACGGTCATTTGCATGCATTTCGCAGTCAATTCGCTTCAAACCATGATCATTCCCATGCATTTCACTATCATCCCAAAAATTCGTGTTGATTCACGGTCATTTCGAGGCATTTCACGGTCAATTCCCTTCACTTCACGGTCATTTGCATGCATTTCGCAGTCAATTCGCTTCAAACCATGATCATTCCCATGCATTTTACGGTCATACCAAACAATTCCATGTTGATTCACGGTCATTTCGAGGCATTTCACGGTCAATTCCCTTCACTTCACGGTCATTTACATGCATTTCGCGGTCAATTCGCTTCAAACCATGATCATTCCCATGCATTTTACGGTCATCCCAAACAATTCCATGTTGATTCACGGTCATTTCGAGGCATTTCACGGTCAATTCCCTTCACTTCGCGGTCATTTGCATGCATTTCGCAGTCAATTCGCTTCAAACTATGATCATTCCCATGCATTTCACGGTCATAACAAACAATTCCGTGTTGATTCACGGTCATTTTGAGGCATTTCACGGTCAATTCCCTTCACTTCACGGTCGATTGCATGCATTTCATCGATTAATTCGCTTCAAACCATGATCATTCCCATGCATTTCACGGTCATCCCAAACAATTCCGTGTTGATTCATGGTCATTTCGAGGCATTTCACGGTCAATTCCCTTCACTTCACGGTCATTTGCATGCATTTTCAGCGGTCAATCTCGCTTCAAACCATGATCATTCCCATGCATTTCACGGTCATACCAAACAATTCCGTGTTGATTCACGGTCATTTCGAGGTATTTCACGGTCAATTCCCTTCACTTCACGGTCATTTGCTTGCATTTCGCGGTCAATTCGCTTCAAACCATGATCATTCCCATGCATTTCACGATCATCCCAAACAATTCCGTGTCGATCACGGTCATTTCGAGGCATTTCATGGTCAATTCCCTTCACTTCACGGTCATTTGCATGCATTTCGCGGTCAATTCGCTTCAAACCATGATCATTCTCATGCATTTCACGGTCATACCAAACAATTCCGTGTTGATTCACGGTCATTTCGAGGCATTTCACGGTCAATTCCTCACTTCACGGTCATTTGCATGCATTTCGCAGTCAATTCGCTTCAAACCATGATCATTCCCATGCATTTCACGGTCATCCCAAAAAATTCCGTGTTGATTCACGGTCATTTCGAGGCATTTCACGGTCAATTCCCTTCACTTCACGGTCATTTGCATGCATTTAGCGATCAATTTCGCTTCAAACCATGATCATTCCCATGCATTTTACGGTCATACCAAACAATTCCATGTTGATTCACGGTCATTTTTCGAGGCATTTCACGGTCAATTCCCTTCACTTCACGGTCATTTACATGCATTTCATGGTCAATTAGCTTCAAACCATGATCATTCCCATGCATTTTACGGTCATCCCAAACAATTCCATGTTGATTCACGGTCATTTCGAGGCATTTCACGGTCAATTCCCTTCACTTCGCGGTCATTTGCATGCATTTCGCAGTCAATTCGCTTCAAACTATGATCATTCCCATGCATTTCACGGTCATACCAAACAATTCCGTGTTGATTCACGGTCATTTTGAGGCATTTCACGGTCAATTCCCTTCACTTCACGGTCAGTTGCATGCATTTCACAGTCAATTCGCTTCAAACCATGATCATTCCCATGCATTTCACGGTCATCCAAAACAATTCCGTGTTGATTCATGGTCATTTCGAGGCATTTCACGGTCAATTCCCTTCATTTCACGGTCATTTGCATGCATTTCGCGGTCAATTCGCTTCAAACCATGATCATTCCCATGCATTTCACGGTCATCCCAAACAATTCCGTGTTGATTCATGGTCATTTCGAGGCATTTCAAGGTCAATTCCCTTCACTTCGCGGTCATTTGCATGCATTTCGCGGTCAATTCGCTTCAAACCATGATCATTCCCATGCATTTCACGGTCATACCAAACAATTCCGTGTTGATTCACGGTCATTTCGAGGTATTTCACGGTCAATTCCCTTCACTTCACGGTCATTTGCTTGCATTTCGCGGTCAATTAAGCTTCAAACCATGATCATTCCCATGCATTTCACGATCATCCCAAACAATTCCGTGTCGATCACGGTCATTTCGAGGCATTTCATGGTCAATTCCCTTCACTTCACGGTCATTTGCATGCATTTCGCGGTCAATTCGCTTCAAACCATGATCATTCTCATGCATTTCACGGTCATACCAAACAATTCCGTGTTGATTCACGGTCATTTCGAGGCATTTCACGGTCAATTCCTCACTTCACGGTCATTTGCATGCATTTCGCAGTCAATTCGCTTCAAACCATGATCATTCCCATGCATTTCACGGTCATCCCAAAAAATTCCGTGTTGATTCACGGTCATTTCGAGGCATTTCACGGTCAATTCCCTTCACTTCACGGTCATTTGCATGCATTTCGCAGTCAATTCGCTTCAAACCATGATCATTCCCATGCATTTTACGGTCATACCAAACAATTCCATGTTGATTCACGGTCATTTCGAGGCATTTCACGGTCAATTCCCTTCACTTCACGGTCATTTACATGCATTTATGCGGTCAATTAACTTCAAACCATGATCATTCCCATGCATTTTACGGTCATCCCAAACAATTCCATGTTGATTCACGGTCATTTCGAGGCATTTCACGGTCAATTCCCTTCACTTCATGCATTTGCATGCATTTCGCAATCAATTCGCTTCAAACTATGATCATTCCCATGCATTTCACGGTCATACCAAACAATTCCGTGTTGATTCACGGTCATTTTGAGGCATTTCACGGTCAATTCCCTTCACTTCACGGTCATTGCATGCATTTCACAAGTCAATTAAGCTTCAAACCATGATCATTCCCATGCATTTCACGGTCATCCCAAACAATTCCGTGTTAATTCATGGTCATTTCGAGGCATTTCACGGTCAATTCCTTCATTTCACGGTCATTTGCATGCATTTACGGTCAATTAAGCTTCAAACCATGATCATTCCCATGCATTTCACGGTCATCCCAAACAATTCCGTGTTGATTCATGGTCATTTCGAGGCATTTCAAGGTCAATTCCCTTCACTTCATGGTCATTTGCATGCATTTCATGGTCAATTAACTTCAAACCATGATCATTCCCATGCATTTCACGGTCATACTACAAACAATTCGTGTTGATTCACGGTCATTTCGAGGTATTTCACGGTCAATTCCCTTCACTTCACGGTCATTTGCTTGCATTTAGCGGTCAATTAAGCTTCAAACCATGATCATTCCCATGCATTTCACGATCATCCCAAACAATTGTGTCGATCACTACGGTCATTTCGAGGCATTTCATGGTCAATTCCCTTCACTTCACGGTCATTTGCATGCATTTCGCGGTCAATTAATCTTCAAACCATGATCATTCTCATGCATTTCACGGTCATACCAAACAATTCCGTGTTGATTCACGGTCATTTCGAGGCATTTCACGGTCCAATTCCCTTCACTTCACGGTCATTTGCATGCATTTCGCGATTCGCTTCAAACCATGATCATTCCCATGCATTTCACGGTCATCCCAAAAAATTCCGTGTTGATTCACGGTCATTTCGAGGCATTTCACGGTCAATTCCCTTCACTTCACGGTCATTTGCATGCATTTCGCAGTCAATTCGCTTCAAACCATGATCATTCCCATGCATTTTACGGTCATACCAAACAATTCCATGTTGATTCACGGTCATTTCGAGGCATTTCATGGTCAATTCCCTTCACTTCACGGTCATTTACATGCATTTCGCGGTCAATTCGCTTCAAACCATGATCATTCCCATGCATTTTACAGTCATCCCAAACAATTCCATGTTGATTCACGGTCATTTCGAGGCATTTCACGGTCAATTCCCTTCACTTCGCGGTCATTTGCATGCATTTCGCAGTCAATTCGCTTCAAACTATGATCATTCCCATGCATTTCACGGTCATAACAAACAATTCCGTGTTGATTCACGGTCATTTTGAGGCATTTCACGGTCAATTCCCTTCACTTCACGGTCAGTTGCATGCATTTCACAGTCAATTCGCTCCAAACCATGATCATTCCCATGCATTTCACGGTCATCCCAAACAATTCCGTGTTGATTCATGGTCATTTCGAGGCATTTCACGGTCAATTCCCTTCACTTCACGGTCATTTGCATGCATTTCGCGGTCAATTCGCTTCAAACCATGATCATTCCCATGCATTTCACGGTCATACCAAACAATTCCGTGTTGATTCACGGTCATTTCGAGGTATTTCACGGTCAATTCCCTTCACTTCACGGTCATTTGCTTGCATTTCGCGGTCAATTCGCTTCAAACCATGATCATTCCCATGCATTTCACGATCATCCCAAACAATTCCGTGTCGATCACGGTCATTTCGAGGCATTTCATGGTCAATTCCCTTCACTTCACGGTCATTTGCATGCATTTCGCGGTCAATTCGCTTCAAACCATGATCATTCTCATGCATTTCACGGTCATACCAAACAATTAGTGTTGATTCACTGCCATTTCGAGGCATTTCACGGTCAATTCCTCACTTCACGGTCATTTGCATGCATTTCGCAAATGATCAATTCGCTTCAAACCATGATCATTCCCATGCATTTCACTATCATCCCAAAAAATTCCGTGTTGATTCACGGTCATTTCGAGGCATTTCACGGTCAATTCCCTTCACTTCACGGTCATTTGCATGCATTTCGCAAATCAATTCGCTTCAAACCATGATCATTCCCATGCATTTTACTTCCATACCAAACAATTCCATGTTGATTCACGGTCATTTCGAGGCATTTCATGGTCAATTCCCTTCACTTCACGGTCATTTACATGCATTTCACGGTCAATTCGCTTCAAACCATGATCATTCCCATGCATTTTACTGATCATCCCAAACAATTCCATGTTGATTCACTATCATTCATTTCGAGGCATTTCACGGTCAATTCCCTTCACTTAGCGGTCATTTGCATGCATTTCGCAGATCAATTCGCTTCAAACTATGATCATTCCCATGCATTTCACGGTCATACCAAACAATTCCGTGTTGATTCACTCATTTTGAGGCATTTCACGGTCAATTCCCTTCACTTCACTGGTCATTGCATGCATTTCACAAAATTAAGCTTCAAACCATGATCATTCCCATGCATTTCACGGTCATCCCAAACAATTCCGTGTTGATTCATGGTCATTTCGAGGCATTTCACGGTCAATTCCCTTCACTTCACGGTCATTTGCATGCATTTCGCGGTCAATTCGCTTCAAACCATGATCATTCCCATGCATTTCACGGTCATACCAAATAATTCCGTGTTGATTCACGGTCATTTCAAGGTATTTCACGGTCAATTCCCTTCACTTCACGGTCATTTGCATGCATTTTGCGGTCAATTCGCTTCAAACCATGATCATTCCCATGCATTTCACGGTCATCCCAAACAATTCTGTGTTGATTCACGGTCATTTCGTGGCATTTCACGGTCATTTCCCTTCACTTCACGGTCATTTGCATGCATTTCACGATCAATTCAGCTTTCAAAGCATGATCATTCTCATGCATTTCACGTTCAATTCCCTTCACTTCATGGTCATTTGCATGCATTTCGTGGTCAATTCGCTTCAAACCATGATCATTCCCATGCATTTCACGGTCATCCCAAACAATTCCGTGTTGATTCACGGTCATTTCGAGGCATTTCACGGTCAATTCCCTTCACTTCACGGTCATTTGCATGCATTTCGCGGTCAATTCGCTTCAAACCATGATCATTCCCATGCATTTCACGGTCATACCAAACAATTCCGTGTTGATTCACGGTCATTTCGAGGTATTTCACGGTCAATTCCCTTCACTTCACGGTCATTTGCTTGCATTTCGCGGTCAATTCGCTTCAAACCATGATCATTCCCATGCATTTCACGGTCATCCCAAACAATTCCGTGTCGATCACGGTCATTTCGAGGCATTTCATGGTCAATTCCCTTCACTTCACGGTCATTTGCATGCATTTCGCATCAATTAACGCTTTCAAACCATGATCATTCTCATGCATTTCATCATCATACCAAACAATTCCGTGTTGATTCACGGTCATTTCGAGGCATTTCACGGTCAATTCCCTTCACTTCACGGTCATTTGCATGCATTTATTTGTCAATTAATTCGCTTCAAACCATGATCATTCCCATGCATTTCACGGTCATCCCAAACAATTCCGTGTTGATTCACGGTCATTTCGAGGCATTTCACGGTCAATTCCCTTCACTTCACGGTCATTTGCATGCATTTCGCAGTCAATTCGCTTCAAACCATGATCATTCCCATGCATTTTACGGTCATACCAAACAATTCCGTGTTGATTCACGGTCATTCACGGTCATTTCGAGGCATTTCACGGTCAATTCCCTTCACTTCACGGTCATTTGCATGCATTTCGCGGTCAATTCGCTTCAAACCATGATCATTCCCATGCATTTCACGGTCATCCCAAACAATTCCGTGTTGATTCATGATCATTTCGAGGCATTTCACGGTCAATTCCCTTCACTTCACGGTCATTTGCATGCATTTCGCGGTCAATTCGCTTCAAACCATGATCATTCCCATGCATTTCACGGTCATACCAAATAATTCCGTGTTGATTCACGGTCATTTCAAGGTATTTCACGGTCAATTCCCTTCACTTCACGGTCATTTGCATGCATTTCGCGGTCAATTCGCTTCAAACCATGATCATTCCCATGCATTTCACGGTCATCCCAAACAATTCTGTGTTGATTCACGGTCATTTCGTGGCATTTCACGGTCATTTCCCTTCACTTCACGGTCATTTGCATGCATTTCGCAGTCAATTCGCTTCAAAGCATGATCATTCTCATGCATTTCACGTTCAATTCCCTTCACTTCATGGTCATTTGCATGCATTTCGTGGTTAATTCGCTTCAAACCATGATCATTCCCATGCATTTCACGGTCATCCCAAACAATTCCGAGTTGATTCACGGTCATTTCGAGGCATTTCACGGTCAATTCCCTTCACTTCACGGTCATTTGCATGCATTTCGCAGTCAATTCGCTTCAAACCATGATCATTCCCATGCATTTCACGGTCATACCAAACAATTCCGTGTTGATTCACAGTCATTTCGAGGCATTTCACAGTCAATTCCCTTCACTTCACGGTCATTTGCATGCATTTCGCGGTCAATTCGCTTCAAACCATGATCATTCCCATGCATTTTACGGTCATACCAAACAATTCCGTGTTAATTCACGGTCATTTCGAGGCATTTCACGGTCAATTCCCTTCACTTCACGGTCATTTGCATGCATTTCGCGGTCAATTCGCTTCAAACCATGATCATTCCCATGCATTTCACAGTCATCCCAAACAATTCCGTGTTGATTCATGGTCATTTCGAGGCATTTCATGGTCAATTCCCTTCACTTCACGGCCATTTGCATGTATTTCGCAGTCAATTCGCTTCAAACCATGATCATTCCCATGCATTTCACGGTCATACCAAACAATTCCGTGTTGATTCACGGTCATTCACGGTCATTTCGAGGCATTTCACGGTCAATTCCCTTCACTTCACGGTCATTTGCATGCATTTCGCGGTCAATTCGCTTCAAACCATGATCATTCCCATGCATTTCACGGTCATCCCAAACAATTCCGTGTTGATTCACGGTCATTTCGACGCATTTCACGGTCATATCCCTTCACTTCACGGTCATTTCGACGCATTTCCCGGTCAATTCTCTTCATTTCACGATCATTTCCATGCATTTCACCGTCATTCCCACATATTTCGTGTTGATTCACGGTCATTTCGACGCATTTCGCGGTCCCGCGTCTTCACTTCACGCTCACTTCCGTGTATTTCGCGGTCCAATCGCTTCACTTCACCCCCATTTCCATACATATCACGGTCATTCCCGCATATTCCGTGTTGATTCACGGTCATTTCGATGCATTTCACGGTCATGCCCCTTCACTTCATGGTCATTTCCGCGCATTTCACAGTCAATTCGCTTCCGGGATTAAACCTTCAAATCCCTTTCAATCCCCCGAATCAAACACGTCCCAGGCATTTTTGAAGAGATTAGGGTGAATTGGATAGGATTTAAGGGCCTGTTTGGCCGGGCGAATCTCATGAGATCAAGAGGGATGGGATGGATTTTAAGGGCCCGTTTGGCACGCCTGGCCACCCGGTCTGTTTGGCATGACCGGCCAATCCCGAATTTAACTTCCAATCCCTTCTAATACCATCAAATCCCTTCCAATCCACCTGGCCAAACGGGCCCTAAGGTAATGATGGTGGTGTCAGTGGATTGGTTTAAGATCCATGGGATTGCTATATCCCTAACAAGTTCACTGGGTCTGTTTGGCACGTCAGGCATATCCTGAGATTTTACCTTCCACTCCTTCCAACTAAGGGATGGGATCAATTTTAAGGTAATGATGGTGATGTCAGTGGATTGTTTTAAGATCCATGGGATTGCTTATATCCATGGACAAGTTCACAAGGTCTGTTTGGCTCATCATGCATATCCCGGGATCTCGCGATCTCATTCCTCCTAATACCGTGGGATTGGTTCGGCCAACAGGCCCTAAAGGTAATGATGGTGATGTCAGTGGATTGTCTTAAGATCCACGGATTGCTATCTCCCGAGATCGGGATCTCGTGTCCATGTTTTGGCTCGCCTAGCCAATCTTAGGATCTATCTTCCAATCCCATCCAATTTACGCGGCCAAACAGGCCCTATATGACTTTGGGGTAGGAGAAGCTACTTTAACCAACCAACCTGGTTATTTTCTAAGATTCCATTAGGTCGATGGTCGAAAATTCATTTCATTCACTTAGCGGTCAATTTCATTCCATCAGGTCCTGGGATTTGAGAATAGGTTTAGGTTATAAGTATAGGTTTAGGTTTAGGAATTCGGGTTCGGGTTCAGGTTTATCTTCGGGTTTAGGTTATAGCTAGGTTTCGATTTAGGTTATAAGTTTCGGTTTAGGTTATAGGTTATAGGTTTAGTTATAGATTTTGTTATAGATTTTGGGATTTGAGAATAGGTTTAGGTTATAAGTATAGGTTTAGGTTAGGGTGTAGATTAAGGTTTAGGGAAATGACCGTGAAGTGAAGGGGGCATGACCGTGAAATGCGTCGAAATGACTGTGAATCAACACGGAATAGGCGAGAATGACCGTGATATACATGGGAAATGATTGTGAAGTGAGGCGATTGGATCGCGAAATGCGCAAAAGTGACCGTGAAGGGTCATGACCGTGAAATGCATCGAAATGACCGTGAATCAAAACGAAATAGGTGGGAATGATCGTGATATGCATGGAAATGGGGGTGAAGTGAATCGATTGGATCATGAAAATACACTAAGTGACCGTGAAGTGAAGACGTGGGACCGTGAAATGCGTCGAAATGACCGTGAATCAACACAGAATATGCAGGAATGACCGTGATAAGCATGAAAATGGGGGTGAAGTGAAGCGATTAGACCGTGAAATGCGCGGAAGTGATCGTGAAGTGAAGACGCGGGACCGTGAAATGCGTCGAAATGACCGTGAATCAACACGGAATATGCGGGAATGACTGTGATTTGCATGGAAATGGGGGTGAAGTGAAGCAAATGCGCGGAAGTGACCGTGAAGTGAAGACCCGGGACCGTGAAGTGCGTCGAAATGACCATGAATCAACACGGAATATGCGGAAATGACTGTAATATACATGAAAATGGGGGTGAAGTGAAGCAATTGGACCGCAAAATGCGTGGAAGTGACCGTGAAGTGAAGACGCGGGACCGTAAAGTGCGTCGAAATGACCGTGAATCAACACGGAATATGCGGGAATGACTGTGATATACATGGAAATGGGGGTGAAGTGAAGAGATTGGACCGCAAAATCCGCGGAAGTGACCATGAAGTGAAGACGCGGGGCCGTGAAGTGCGTCGAAATGACCGTGAATCAACACGGAATATGCGGGAATAACCGTGATATGCATGAAAATGGGGGTGAAGTGAAGCGATTGGACAAGTAAAATGCTGAAGTGACCGTGAAGTGAAGATGCGACCGTGAAGTGCGTTAAAATGACCGTGAATCAACACGGAATATGCGGAATGACCGCGATATGCATGGAAATGGGGTGAAGTTAAGCGATTGGGCCATGAAAATGCACGGAAGTGGCCGTGAAGTGAAAACGGGACGTGAAGTGCGTCGAAATGATGTGAATCAACACGGAATATGCGGATATGATCGTGATATACATGGAAATGGGGGTGAAGTGAAGCGATTGACCGGACGAAATGCACGGAAGTGACCGTGAAGTAAAGATGCGGGACCGTGAAATGCGTCGAAATGACCGTGAATCAACACGGAATATGTAGGAATGACCGTGATATGCATGGAAATAGGGGTGAAGTGAACCGATTAGATTGCGAAATGCGCGAAAGTGACGGTGAAGTGAAGACGCGGGATCGTGAAATGTGTCAAAATGACCCTGAATCAACACGGAATATGCGAGAATGATCGTGATATGCATGGAAATGGGGGTGAAGTGAAGCGATTGGACCTGAAAAATGCACGGAAGTGACCATAAAGTGAAGACGCGGGACCGTGAAATGCGTCGAAATGACCGTGAATCAACACGGAATATGTGGGAATGATCGTGATATGCATGGAAATGGGGGTGAAGTGAAGCAATTGGACCGCGAAATGCATGCGACAAATACACGGTCATTTCTGTGCATTTCACTTCACAGTCATTTCTGTGTATTTTGCAATCCAATCGCTTCACTTCACCCCCATTTCCATGCATATCACGGTCATTCCCGCATATTCCGTGTTGATTCACTGGTCATTTCGACGCACTTCACGGTCCCGCGTCTTCACTTCACTTCCACTTCACGATTTTACGGTCCAATCGCTTCACTTCACCCCCATTTCCATGCATATCACGGTCATTCCCGCATATTCCGTGTTGATTCACGGTCATTTCAACGCACTTCACGGTCCCGCGTCTTCACTTCACGGTCACTTTCGCACATTTTACGGTCCAATCGCTTCACTTCACCCCCATTTTCATGCATATCACGGTTATTCCCGCATATTTCGTGTTGATTCACGGTCATTTCGACGCACTTCACGGCCCCATGTCTTCACTTCACGTCACTTCCGCGCATTTTGCGGTCCAATCTCTTCACTTCACTCCCATTTCCATGTATATTACAGTCATTCCCACATATTCCGTGTTGATTCACGGTCATTTCGACGCACTTCACGGTCCCGCGTCTTCACTTCACGGTCACTTTCGCGCATTTCGCGGTCCAATTGCTTCACTTCACCCCCATTTCTATGCAAATCACGGTCATTCCCGCATATTTCGTGTTGATTCACGGTCATTTCGACGCATTTCACGGTCCCGCGTCTTCACTTCACGATCACTTCCGCGCATTTCGCGGTCCAATCGCTTCACTTCACCCCCATTTTCATGCTTATCACGGTCATTCCCACATATTCTGTGTTGATTCACGGTCATTTCAACGCATTTCACGGTCTCACGTCTTCACTTCACGGTCACTTCCGTGCATTTCGCGATTCTCAAATCCCTATAACCTAAAATAGCCGTACAAGGAATGGTGGCGATGATGAAATTTCCATTTTTTTTTTTTGGAAAAAAGCATCAAGATAAATCAATAAAGGGTGGATGTAGAAATCCTTCAATTACAAGACTATCCATGGTGTCATTAGCCTCATGGGGTGAGAAGAAGCAGCCAAATTGCTTGAGATTAAATTTCCTCAAGGATGGTGGCAAGACTCCAAGAACCCTGAGCTTATTCTAGAAGCACAAGAAAAAGCACTGGAAGAGAGTCACATTTAATCAGAAGTTTTCCTTGCCACAGCCATGTTATGCTAATACCCTGTCTTTGTTTTTATCTTTAAGCTTCTACAACAAATTTAAACATGTACTTTTGTTGTCAGAATGAACTAAGCATTATGTTTTGTCATTTTTTCCATGTGTTGTGCAGGATCAAGATTTTTCTGAAAATGATGCTTTTTTTGCATGGACATTTGTAAAGAGGCGGCCACTATGGCAGACAGTTCTCTCCTTCCTTTGGCCTGTGGCAACACTAGCAATTTGCTGATAGTGCTCTACTCCTGTGCTAGTGTTGCCATCGATGGTATCCCCATCGATGCAAGCTGATAGTGCTCTACTCCTGTGCTGGAATTCTTTTGTTTATTTTAAGCCTGCTTTTCTGTAAGTCCAGTGTATTACAAACTGTAGCTATTTATTCACAACTTTATTTTATTTCCTTTTGAAAGAAATCCTTTAGACCATGGAGTTTGGAAATTCATGTATCTTATATATCATTTGCATGAAAACACAATTTACTATCAACATGTGTTCAACATTGAATCGCGTATTGATAACAATTTAAAGGGTGGTACTTCGTTAAGGCAGTATCATCAGGTTGGATTCTTACTATGATTTAAAAAAATAAAAAAACCCAACCTTAGGGTCTATATTGCACACATAGAAAAGACTAAAGTAGCATTGGAAGGTTACAACACGCACTCCATAAGTTCCTTTTAGCTCGGGTTTTGTCCACCATGTATTTCCAAATTGTGTTAGAGTGGTGAATCCCGATTCCTTTATTTAAAAAATAAAATAAAAATAAAATAAAAAAAACCATGGAATCTTTAGATCAGGGGCAACAACACATACCTTAATCTTTTTTTCCCCTTAAATTTTCAGTGAGAAGTGTAATCTTTGGTGCTCTATGGATCATGCTCGGGAAGCGTGTTTGGTTTTTCCTCAATATTCTAGCAGAGGAAGCAACATTGTCAGAGTTGTTTAGGTTTTGGCCCAATAAAGATGAAGAAGAACGGCCCAAGTGGACGTCAAGGCTTACTTATGCTATTGTAGCTGTTTCGGTCATATTGCTGCTTCGTCACCATGCACCAGATGAGGCTGCTCGAGCCAGGTAAGTATTAAAGTCTCTCGTATAAATCAAACCTACATTTCTTGTATATGAATCCTTTGAAGAGACAACATGCATATACAGGTGTTCTTGACCTTATTATTATTTTTTATTGTATTTTTTATTTTTTTGGTATTTCAAATGAATTGGTTTCCTTCTCAAAAAAAAAAAAAAAAAAAAAAAAAAAAAAAAAAGCAAAAAGAAAAAGAAACAAAGAAAAAACTCGGTTGAGCATCATAGTTAGCACTGACTTGGTGCAGCTATGCTAAAAGGAATAGCCATTAATTTTGCTGGCTTATTGTATCCAAAGCTGGAAAGGGATTGGGAATCAGTTGTTTGGTTCCCCCATCCCCCTGAACATAAAGCTATAACCTATAACCTTAACCTATAACCTGAACGTATTCTCAAATCCCTAGACCTAAACCTATAACCTTAACCTAAAGCTATAACCTATAACCTAAAACCTGAACGTATTCTCAAATCCCTAGACCTAAACCTACACATAATCTTAATCTCAACTTCCTAACCTAAACGTAAACCTAAACTTGAAAACCCAAACCTAAACCCGATCCTGATCCCGCCTATTCCGTGTCGATTCACGGTCATTTCGACGCATTTCACGGTCCACGCCCCCTTCACTTCACGGTCATTTCCATGCATTTCTCGGTCCAATCACTACACTTCACGGTCATTTCCATGCATATCACGGTCATTGCCGCCTCTTCCGTGTTGATTCACGGTCATTTCGGCGCATTTCACGGTCATGCCCCTTCACTTCATGGTCATTTCCGCACATTTCGCGGTCTAATTGCTTCACTTCATGGTCATTTCCGCACATTTCGCGGTCTAATAAACCCCACTATATTCATCTCCACAATTAAGCTTCAAGTCACTACTATGTCCCTACATTATTAGTTTTCAAGTCATTACTTTTCAGTCCATCGTCGTAGTCAGAATTCTATTTTGTTAGCAACTATTGAAAGGTACATGACATCCATTTGTCACGGTGTGAGCTCCACTTTTCTATTGACTTATCAAGTCACCACTTTGTCCATTTGTCATGGGTTTCATTGATCAAACGAGAATTACAAACTTTCGGGTGGGCTCAACAGAAAAAGAATTGCAGCCTCACCTATCATGTGATTTTTTTTTTTTTTTTTATACAACAGGGAACTCCTTATTAGAAAAAAAGGGGGAGCCCCAACCTGGAGACGGAGGAAATACCAAAAAAACCCCAATGGATCAGGCCATTTTAATCATACCCAAACCCACTTTGTCAAGAAAAATGTTACCTTGAAGCTGACGAGGAAGGTCTGAAAAATTCTCGAAATAAACCTGAGACTGAGCAGCACTACCCAAACGAGCCAAGAAATCTGCCGGCAAATTCCCTTCCCTCTGGATGTGCACCACCCGAACTGTACCCTGCCGCCTCAACAGACCAATTCTAAACAACCATGCCCTCCATTTCCACCGACGGCAACACAAATTATTAATCGGTCAACTACTAGCCTCGAATCTGACTCAATAATGATATTCTCGAATCCCCTCCGAATACCACTAATAAGGCCATCATGCACCGCTTGTAGCTTGGCAACCGTGTTAGTCCCAAAACCATAACCATCTGAAAAAGCGAAAATGAAATCACCCCTCTCCCCTCTACATATTCCACCTCCACCAGAATTTTCGGAATTCCCCCTGGTAGAGCCATCCACGTTAATTTTGACCCAACCAGGCTTTGGTCGGTTCCACCGTACCACCTCCAGTCTACTTCGCCAGGATTGACAGATGTGGGGAAGAAATTTTGGGGCCACCGCAACCCTTGTGTCCCACCACCGTTCTGAGAAGCGTTGAGCATGGCCTCCCACCATCTGATCTTAGCAACTACTCTATCAGGGGACACTGATCGACCCTCAAAAAAAGCTGCATTGCGCGCTTTCCACAATTCCCAGATAATTAAACATGGCAGTAACATGACACTTACCGATCGTCTATGCATGGCGGTAACAGCTGCCCACCATTGTCCAAGCCTCGCTTCAATCGAATTGGCTGGCATGACGTTGATACCAATCCAGCGCCATGGCCGCCCAAACGATCTGCGCCAACTGGCACATTAAGGAAGAGATGCAACGTAGATTCGATGTCAGAGGAAAGGGTGTCGCAGCAGACACACTTTGACGCAAGATGAACTCCCCGGGATTGCACCGCACTGTCCACCGGAACTGCATTTTGAATCACCTTCCAGACGAGGAGAGAGATTTTGGGAGAAAGTTTCGTATGCCATACCCATTTTGGAAGAAAAAGATTGCACCAAGAACAATGAGTGAAATGTATTAAGCAAAACATGGACTAGAATTTTTAATCCATGCCTAACCTCAACTGCTAATTGGAAGCTTAGCTCCCCACGAACAAAGAGGACTAGGCTTAATCTTATTATGTATTTGGGTTGTGCGGGCATGCTGGATCACATATCAAGCTTGATTATTGTACATAGCGTGTTCATAACCATGTCGTGTAGAATATTATAACCACCATCCTAAATAGGTCGTTGCTCAAATTAGACTCATCCAACAATCCTAACCATTTGATTTGTGCCTTCAAATGGACCACCAAAAGGAATCTTGTGTATGACTTCGGATTAGGGTTGTACATCAAGCCAAGTCGAGTCGAGGTCGGCCAAGTTTGGCTTGACTCATCCGTGCTCTCCTCGGTTGATATATATATATATCAACCGGCCGCGGATTGCATTGTTGGTACTGGTTACTGGTCGATGTTCTATGAGCCCTAGCGTAATGTATATTTTTTATACACTTAGGTGGAAACAACGGTGATTGAGTGCCTACTAAACTTCCTAAAGCCCACTTGACATTTGGATATTCCTTATTCTTATACTCATGCCCTAAGATGATATGAAAAAATGAGTAGATGGTGTGGATAAATCATATATGGAGCCCATAAAACACCATAAGTGGGTGTCTTTGTAGCAGAGCTGTCAACGGGCCAGATCAGGGATTAGTCTCTGCCCGGATTTTGAACTCTTTCCAGCCGACTGCTATTCAAAATTCTGTTTTTTAAGGCCAGAGCCCGGCCCACTGACACCCATACTTTGTGATAGGTTAAAACCTTTCTGGATTAGGTGCGTCCTGGTCTCACCCAACACGGTGTGGTCCTCACTGTGGAGCCCACGTTGATGGATGTGTTGTATATCCAGGCCGTCCATCCATATTTCTGCTCCTTTTGTGAGCATTAACACAAATAATAATAATAAATAAATAAGCACGTCCAAATCTCAAATGGACTACAGTGCTGATTGAATTCCCACCATTAAAATTTTCCAATGGCCCACTGTAATACCCACCCTGAGTTTATTTGCCATCAAACCTATTTATAAGGACACAATGACCGGATGAAGGGAAAAACAAATATCAGCTTCATCCAAAACTTTTGTAGCCCACCAAATGTTTTTAGCAGTGGATGTTCAACAACTATTGTTCCTCCGGTATGGTCCACCTAGATTTGGATCTGCTTCATTTTTTGGCTCATGCTTTAGAATGATCAGGAAAAACTGTTGGAAGATGTTGATATACAATATATGTAAGATTTCTATAAAGTGGGCCTTATTGATTAACAGTCTGGATTGTCCTAAAGGTTGGAAAATGAAAACGGGAAAGCTAGTGGGCCCCACTACATATCACAGCTATTTCAGCGTAACTAGGATTTGCTTGCGTGGAGAAGAGTTTTAATGGGTTTCAAACTCTTTTGCTCTCCACTAGTATTTAACAGGGCTGATTTCAATTTTTTCCCTTCATTTAGTTATGTGTGTCCTTATCAACAAGTTGTATGACAAATAAACAACACGATAAGCATTATGGTGGGCATTAGGGAGTTTGTAATGGTGACCATTCAATTAGCATAGTTTCTTATGGTATGGTCCACCTGAGATTTGGATCCTCTTAATTTTAGGGTTCATGGCCTAGAAGAAACTGGAAAATGGATGGATGGCCTAGATATAAATTACATACATCAAGATGGGCCCCACGGTCAGGGCCACACCCAATCCAGAAATCCTCATCCTAACTATGCAATCTGCGTCCAGACAAAATTGTTGATTTTTTTTTTTCTTTTTTGTGATTTTTTATAAAAACATTAATTAATAATTTTATTTTTAGATATCTATTTAATTTTTTAAGCAACTTTATTAATTGGTGGATATTTTATTCATTTTAGAAAAAATATAAGGAAAGTGGAAGAAAACTAACAGAAGTACTCTTGGACGGATGGTAGACTCTTTCAACTCCCGTTCCAGGGTTCGAGTATCCATAGGGGGGTGAAATTCCCCAGGTGTAGGGAGTGAGTGTGTGCGTGTGTGGGGGTGTGTGAGTGTGCGTGCGTTAAAAAAAAAAAAAAAAACTAACTAACAGAAGTACCCTTGACAATAACTTCATTAATGAAGTGCCTTAACGAAAATTTAATTTATAAAGGTATCATGATGTAAATGCCATGTTAATAAGGTACTATTTTGTAAAATTTATTTGATAGATTTAAATGGGCTGCATGACAGAAACATTGAGGATTGAACATCAACCGTTGAACATTTGTGGGGCTATAGAAGTTTTAGATGAGGCTAATACTTTTGTGTTTTCAATTCCTCCTAATAAGAGTGACTTTATGAACAGAATCAGTGTGTATGGATGACATATAAACACAACAGACCTAGGGAGGTCTCAACTATAGCCATTTCTCTGCCCACTTTTTCCTACTGTGTGGGCAGGTTATCCTTGCCAATCCGCATCCCACATTCTGGTATTCAGTTAGACCTGATCCTATTAGGCAAGGCATATACACTATCCTGATTGTCTGGTGATTGGCTTTGATCAGGTGGTCACTACTCTATCTTTGCCCCAGTCTCACAAATCAGGGCCAGATATGTATCAAGATGTGAATGATTGATAAATTGAATTATAGTCACCACATTCTGTATACATATGTGGGCTCGGCTCTTTGAATCAAGGCATCTTCATCATGAGGATTTTGTCATGCATCTGATTCATGCACCGTGTCCTACCTTATAAGTTGACTGACGGGATCGTTTTTTTGTTTTTCCATGCAGTGACCCTACAGTCTGTAAATTCCATGTTATTATCGTGTGTGGAGGCATGTACCGTGCACAAGTGGGGTCCACTTCTCCTTTTATCCATAATGTGGAAGATGGGATTAGGCCTTTTAGATGGATGGGATGAACTTTGCCTTATTTCCAAACACTGATAATCAACTAATTACATGAACAGGTATCATTGGCCTTGATCATTCAAGGGAGGTGGCATTAAGTATCCAACTACCCATCTCTATCTTATAAATACCATCATCGGCTGTGATCATTCAAGGGACACTACAAGAAAGTAGGCCTTTAGCCTCAATTTTTTAGCCTCAATTGAAAAAATGGAGGCTAAATGTATTTTTTAGCCTCGGTTGCTATGGAACTGAGGCTAAAAGTTCATTTTTCGCCTCGATTCTTCAAATAACCGAGGCTAAAAATCTACTTTTTAGCCTCGGTCGCATAAGAACCGAGGCGAAAGGTCTACTTTTTTAACCTCGCCACTGTGAAACCGAGGCGAAAAGTCTACTTTTTTACCTCGATTCTTTAGGAACCGAGGCGAAAGGTATACCTTTTAGCCTCACTTGCATAGGAACCGAGGCAAAAGGTCTATTTTTTAACCTTAGTTGCATAGGAACCGAGGCGAAAGGTCTACTTTTTAGCCTTAGTTACATAGGAACCGAGGCAAAGGTCTACTTTTTAGCCTCAATTGTTAGGAACCGAGGCGAAAGGTCTATTTTTTAGCCTCAGTTGCATAGGAACCGAGGTGAAAGGTCTACTTTTAGCCTCACTTGCATAGGAACCGAGGCAAAAGACCTATTTTTAGCCTTTCGGTTGCAGGAACCGAGGCGAAAAGTCTACTTTTTAGCCTCACTTGCATAGAACCGAGGCGAAAGGTCTACTTTTAGTCTCGGTTGCACGAAATTGAAGCCAAAAGTCTACTTTTTAGCCTCGATTGCATAGGAACCGAGGCTAAAAGTCTACTTTTTAGCCTCCGTTCTATAAAACCGAGGCCTATATTTAGGAATATTGAAAAAATTTGAGAATATTGAAAGAATTAATAATTTTTAAAAATTTTGAAAATTGTGAAAAAATTGAGAATTTAAAAAAAAAATGGAGACAATTGGGAAAAAATTAAGAATTTCTTTTTAAAAAATTGAGAGTTTTGAAAAAGATTTGAATTTTGAATTTTTTAAGAACTAAGAATTTTTAAAATTTTTGAGAACTTTTAAAAAATTAAGAAATTTTTTTTTTGAAAAATTAAGAATAAAAATTGAGAATTAAAAAAAAAAATAAGAATTTTGAAAAAGTTTGAAATTTTTGAAAAAAAAAAATTAATTTGAAAATCTCGAAATAAATTGAAAATTTTTAAAAATTTAAGAAATTTCAAATAATTGAAAATTCTGAAAAAAAATTAAGAAATTTCAAATGAAATCGAACGGACTAAAGAAAGATTTCAAACAGAGGGTTTTTAGCCTCGGTTGCATAGACGGAGGCTTTCTCCCTGACAGAAAAATACAGTCTTCTCCTCCTCGAGAGCAGAGAGGGCAGCAAAGTAATTTCGAGTAATATCCTCAGATCCTGATCTCCTCCACACTGCTGTATATATATCTTTCTCACCATCATCTTCTCAAACCCTTTCTCTCTATCTTAAGAGCAGAAAGAGAGCGAAAATGCAGAGAACAGCCCGGTCTGAAAACCCTACACATCTACAGCAGATCTCCTCACATGGTCCGAAAATCCCTCTCTCGATTCCCTCTCCCTCGACTCTTCGACTCGGGGATCGTGTCCGACGATCCGTACGCACCAGGTACGTCTTTTTCCCGGCCAGATTCGGGCTTTTTCTCGCCGATTATGTCAAATTTCCGGCGACTTAGGGTTTGACTTTCTGGATCTTTTTCACCGGCTGGAGGAATCAAGATCTGATTCTCTTTGGAGGGCAGATGACGGACGAAGAGGCCGAAAGTCTGTTGAAAAGGTCAGATCCGGACTTGGAATCTCGAATCTAGGGTTTCTTTTGTGATTATCTGACATTTGGGTCCGAATTTGGTTTTAGAGTTGCTATTTGTGGCAATGTACATTCCGATCGGATTGTATTGAATATTTTTTTCATTGTTTTCGTTTATTAATGATCTTTATGAGGTGCTCTGTTGTTGATTTGCCTGTTTTCATGATTTCATTTGACTAGTGGTAGATTAAATCAATAGGGACTCCATAGATGTATGAAATGGGTGTGCACCTGAGACTTCATATGTGGAATGAACAGACGACATGTTTTAGCAAATTGACTAAATTCGTTGATTTGTGCAATCGACATCCAATGGTACAATTTGTTATGAAATCTAGAACTCTATGATTCTCTTATGGTGTTTACATTCTGGATTAGAGCCTGTGAGTTTGTTGGAAAGCATGTATTTGCATTTCGAGGCACATGGTTCGTTTTATATGAACTGCTTTTTTGAAATTAGTACCGCTCTTTCATTCTTTCTCGATTTGAAGGAATAAGTGGATGTCTATTGCCTTTTTCCTTCTTTAGTTTAGTTCAAATTAGTGATGAACTTGCCAAATCATATGCTTATCAGAAATTCACGCATTCAATTTCAATTTCATTGAAGAACCTGAATGTGTTGAGCGTTTTCTGTGAGAGATGATGTAATGCTTTTGCATGTTCGCAAGAAACTTGAGGTGGTTCAAATGGGTTCAAAGTTCATTCTTTTGTGTTGATTGAATTGTAAATTTGTTTGATTTGTTCTCTTAGCATCTTGTAAATGTAGGCTTTGATTAAGTAACTTTAGAAACATGGATTTATATGTTGAATGTTTAATTCTTTAAACTCTATTGAGCTGTATGATTGTTCATTTCAATATACTGATTGATTTCCACCCTTTCTTAGTCCTTTCATTTGTGGTCTTCTCTCATTTTATGGGCTACAGGTCAGGCAGATTTTCTATGCTTCAAGGGATTCAATGCTCATCAGGCCCATGACTAGCCTTATACAAACCAAACATAACCAACTGTGCAACAATCATTTAGTTGTTACCATCCATCTATAACACCAACCCAATTTGAAATCGTGTTGGGTTCATGTTGAGCAAGTTTCTGTCATGTTAGGTCTGGTTTTGAACAATCCCATGTATTTGGGTTGAGTATCAAGGAATTCAGGTTGGCTCGGGTTATGGGTTGGATCCTCTTGAGGTTGGGTTAGGCCTGGGAAAAGAAAAATAGATGAATGAACCTACATTCACACACCAAAATCGTTACAAAAAGTACTAAATGGTGTTTGATCAGCTCACTGTTTGCTATGGTTCTATCTTTTTCTGTTGATCCTTTTGGCATGGACTGAAAATCTGATGTGTTAGCATGTCTGCCACCTATTCATGTCAGAATCAAAAAGAATTTTTGACTTCTTTTACACAAACATGCCGTAAATGAAGGCTCTTTTTACTTAAAATCTTTTTGTTGGTGTACAAAACTTAAATGGTTGCATCTCACTTGATGAAAGTGCCTTGTTAAAAATAAAATGCTTCAATCTATAAAGGATTTTCATTTATTTCTTTATCATTTGGTACTCACTAGACACATTTAGGGTCTTTTCAATTTCTTTGTATTTTCAGTTGATGTATTTCCTGTCAAAATTGAACCATACCCATTTTTCAGAAAAAAGAAGAAAAAAAAAAAAGTAGAAATGTCCTTTCTTTTTAAAAAAAAAAAAACAAACTTTCTAGGGTAATTTAAAGTTAGTGATTGGTTGTCATCATCCAATATTGATAGAAATATGTGGAAAGTGAGAAAATCGTGCCAAGGATCTGATCACTTTGATTGGGAACACTGGGCGCATATGGGGAGTGGTAAGAGAATTCAACTTAGGCTAGTTACCTCTACATCATATGGTTTTGTTTTGAATTACAAAATTTTGTGCAGGCAATGCGATGTACTCAAGGTTCTTCAAAACCAATATTCATATCGATTGGACATCGCATATCTCTCGATGCATCTGTCAAGGTTATTAAAATGTGTCGTAAATACTGTGTACTAGAGCCAATCCGGCAAGTACAGTTTATTGCTTTGTTTTGTGCTCACATAACACAAGAGTCTGTCTTATTTCAGTTTGAACTTTTTCAAATTTTAGTCTAGTAATAATAATAATAATAATAATAATAATAAAAAATTAAAAAATCAAATATGAAAAACCACTAAATGGATCTGAAAAGAAGAAAAAAGCAAAAGAGGTCTGGGTTACATAAAGAAGGAAATAACAAATGTCTAAGTTACATACAGATTACTCTCTGTACTAGTGCCAGAATTCTGAAGACCAAAAAAATTGCCTTATAGTGTTGCTTCCTCAGGAATGTTTCAGAAACATCAAAATTGTTCTGTTTGCAGTGAAATGGCTGATACAAGCTCTAGCATTTAGAGCTCAGGAGATAACTAGAAAGCCCAATTCTCTTATTATGCAAAAGAAACTAGGGGCGTCTTTGTTGAAATGAAAATGATATCCACAAAATCCTACTTCGACGCTACTTGTGAAAAAAAAAAATGGTGCAGGATCCGTTTTCCTTTTCCAAGCTAATCTGCTAAAAACAGAGAAATCAATCTCTCCCAAAAATGTCGATAGAATGATTTCCAACTATTGAAAGGAAATAAAGCGACGATTTGACTGTTGACCTTTCACATTTCTACATGAACCATGAAAAACTGCACTGAAACCAAACACACAGATCTCCCTATGGAATACAAGTTTTCCATTTCCAGCGGATTGCATGTCTATTTTCCATATCCATGAAATGGTTTCAACAAACAAAAATGTGCCCTATAGCATTGATGTTTGAAGTGGTTTAATAAAGCCCATTTTAATAAATATAAAGCATGGTATTTCTCATGATGTGATTCAGGTTGGTCATCAAGGGAAAAGTCTCAAGCTCCAGATTCCATTCCCCAGATGCGCAGAGGACAGGAAGTAAGCCCTCTCAAAACCATTAGCAAAGAACTAGTGAAGTCCTTTCTGTTACTTAGGAGTTATGAGAGCCATACACTCGGGTAGACTATCAATCATCATCAGATTTGTAGTGCATCGGTTCTTGGGTGTCCGTATGGAATGCATACTGATCTTGTTTGTTTGTTTCTTTCTTCCTTTCTTTTTTAGTTTTTTTTTTTTTAATTTAAGTGGCTTTAACCATATTATTCATCATTGACAGTAGACAATACCTTGGTTTATCCTATAACTTCCTTGTTGAATAATCAGCATAAACTCCACAACTTTTAGAAAGAAAATTTCTCTTTTCCGTCGTGTGACTCAAACCATCACTGAATATGTAAGGTTGCTTACTATAATTTCCAGATACATGTTGACAAGAAACAAACTTATTGCATATTTTTTGCAAGAACTAACATGATGTTTTGCACCATGAAACTTAAAAAGTCTTTATGTATTTTTGCACAGGCATGCATGAGAAGCAACTATTTGAGGGCCGTTTTGTGTGGTTAGATGGAAAAGGAGAGCTGCTATAATCAATTATTTATTTATTTTTTATTTATCAAGATGATTATCTGTGACTAAATTAGTTGTGGGCCGGAAATGTCTTGAAATTTGGATCTCACGGCACCCCCAATGGCTGAGATTAGATTCAGGAAAAGAATAAATAAATGACTACATAGGCATGCTAAACAATGGAGTATTTCGAATTGAGAAATGTTATTTCTATTGATTGAAATGAGCTAACTGGACTGTCAATTTGGTAGGCCTAAGGACTTGTTGTTAATTTAAACTCAGTTTGATGGCTTTAGATTTCAACAACTCATATGTTTATGTTTATTTTCCTTTCTTTAGGGATGTGAAGACTCTCATAGTAGAAATGCTTCAAGCTGTGAAGGCCTCCAGTTCTTAAAGACAGCTATAAGCAATGACGAGGTGCTTATTGTTTGTGATTTTCTTTTATACGTTTACTTCTTAATTTTCCAGTGATATTTTACCTTTTTTTTTTTTCTATTATAATACTTTCCACCAAAGAATCTTGCCGCTGATGTTCTTCATAGCTGCAACTCATACCCAATTACCCATTGATGCCTGGCTTTTCTTTCCCTGTAATGTTGTACTGAAAGGCTGTTGGCTACATATTGTTGTCTGCTGAAACATCTGCAATGATTTATGCCAGTAGGTCCCACACTTGACTAGTTGCACGAACTTATTCCATCTACAATTAGTTGTGGATGAGACATTCTTGCACATCCAAATGCATCCTTAGCCTACCAGAATATTCATTTGAGAAATTTCGGGCGACCAAAATGTTTTCATTTTCTTTAACTAATCTCTTCTTCCTATTTATTTATTTTATTTTATTTTTATTTATTTTTACGTGATTGATTCCCTTTCCTCAATACAGGAGTGTGTATCATCCAGCAGGACCACTTGTACTGCTCTCATCACCACATCCTTCATTGCAGGTAGAACCCTTGCAGTGTCGAAAAGGCTCGTGCACATCTCAATCTCAGCTGAATCTTATACATGCATACATATACAGCCCAGTTAAGTTGAATACATAAACACCAATGTCTTCTCCACATTCTGATATAAGAGATGGACTCAAAGACCTAATTCCAATTATAATGAATTCACTTCATCCAAGAACTTGTGGAGTCAGTACTATTCACTTGGTTATGGAATTCCATTCATCAAAGAACTCAGAAGTTTTTATACAATGTAAAGTGATATGTTCAATTTGGATTTTTCAGGACATGGATGGATATAATTTGTGCTCGGATTTTGATTATTTTGTAGTTATTTGGATTTTTTTTTTCTGCTTTTCTGTCGCTTATTTTGTTTTTTTTTTCTAGTTATGCATGCATCACGCATCTGATTTTTGACAGTCTGGATTAGCATACAGGCACCCCATTCTTCCATCAGATGATATTATCTTTTCTATGTTGCTGAGGAAATTTTCTTCAACTTTAGACTGATTATTTCCTGTAGGATGTGTAGGAACCTTTCTTCTTAAATGATGATATGTTCTTTTACTTTCGAGATGATTCTTCCTATTTCAGGCTTTGAACTGCAAGAAATACTATCTACGCCACCTTTCCCCAAAGCCCATTCGAAGCATCATGTATTGCACAATTCGAATGGAGAATGCTGGTGGAGGCAATGATGATGTTGGCCTGGAAGCAGCAGAAGATGGACGGGCAGTGTTATCTCAGGGTCCGCCAAGCATGACGGCATTGGTGATGATGGACGCGACCATGACTTTGTATTATTTGTGGAACCTAATGTTGTGTACCAGTTAGATTGAGTTAAACTTTAAATAGGCTGTTGTTAACTGTTTTGTTGGTATTGTGGCTTTCATGATTGATTGTTTCATGAGTGGATTGAATGAATGGATTAGTAGTTTAAATAAATATTAAAAAAAAAAAAAAACATTTTTAGCCTCAATTTGTAATTGAGGCTTGAATTTAGCCTTGGTTGTTGAGAACTGAGGTTAAAAATATATTTAGCTTCGGTTGGAGGCAATTGAGGCTAAAATTCAGATTTAGCCTCAATTGAAAACAATGGAGGCTAAAATTTTGATTTAGCCTCATTTCGAGAAAATTGAAGCTAAAAAGGTTTTTAGCCTCACTTGAAGAACCGAGACTATAAAAGTCATTTTAGCCTCGATTGCTAAAACTGAGGCTAAAGCCTTTAGCCACAGAGGTTTCAACCTCGGTTTGGATAACTGAGGCAAAACTGAGGCTAAAAGCTTTAGCCTCAATTTTGAACCTTTTTAGCCTCAATTTTGAACCGAGGCTAAAGCACCCTTTTCTTGTAGTGGGAGGTGGCATTAAGTATCCAACTACCCATCTCTATCTTATAAATACCGTCAGTCCGGTGGCATTAAGTATCCAACTACCCATCTCTATCTTATAAATACCATCATTGGCCGTGATCATTCAAGGGAGGTGGCATTAAGTATCCAACTACCCATCTCTATCTTATAAATACTGTCAATCCGGTGGCATTAAGTATCCAACGACCCATCTCTATCTTATAAATACCATCATTGGCCGTGATCATTCAAGGGAGGTGGCATTAAGTATCCAACTACCCATCTCTATCTTATAAATACCGTCAGTCCGGTGGCATTAAGTACCCAACAACCCATCTCTATCTTATAAATACCATCGGTTCATTTTTCTTTAAATGGAACACTTTCACACGCAACACGGCTCATATACATGCATGACTTTGACAGTCACCATTAGATGTGGGCCAACATGCTTTAATTTCCAACTGCTATTGGAATTCCTAACACAACAATCTCACCGGGTCAAGCAAGTCATGACCATCAGCAGGTCAAGCCCGTGGCACCATTTATTTATTTATGCGAAAGAGTCCTGTGCACTTATTCTTCTTTTTCTATCTTTTTGTTTTTTGACTTTTGACTGCCCTCATTTCTCCATTACTTACTGAGTTCATAAATTATATTTAGCAAACAGTACAAGCTACAAAATAGGATGACAAAGTGTCACGGTTACCTTATCACGTGTGGCAATGGATTATAAGATGAGTGGGCAATTGATCAACTCACAGCTTTGAAAGATACACATCATAGTGTTCCTACAAACAAACCAATGGTTTGCATCCCATCCCCATTGTTTCCAGTAATGTGACCCACTTTGAATTGTACATTTGGTTGGTTTTTTGTCCCGAGGCCCCGAATCCAGGAAATAACCTGGTGGACAGGAGTGGATGTTATAACTTTGCAGCCGGATTAAGCACTACCCTCAGCTATTCCGAGCTTGGGATAGGTGAAAGCTCCAGGCAACTATCGAGGGGCCACCATTATGTATGGATTTTATCCACGTCGTCCATCCATTTTCTCATATTATTTTAGATTATTAGCCCAAAAATAAGACATTTCTCATCAATTCAACAGTTATGGCAGCTGAAGTATTGCCATAGTGGGTCTTTTAAATCTTTCCAACCTTCTATATTCTCGCGCAACTGTTCCTACCTTTTGGCCTTCTTGGCAGCACCTTCTCTTTTTGCTCGAATGATTTTCTCTCGCTTGGACTTACCAGCAGAACTATATGTACAAAACTGGATGCCAACCTTTTGGCCTTCTTGGCAGCACCTTCACTTTCCGCTCGAATGATTTTCTCTCACTTGGACTTACCGGTAGAACTATATGTACAAAACTGGATGGAGAACTCTCATAAGCCTCACCAATGTAAACAATGTAATAATGCTTGGAAAGCTTCTTGAGTTCAAGCCATGTGCTGTGCTGGGTTTTGGATTAGGTTGTTTTGAACCCTGGTTTTCACCTGCTCATTCAATGAGAGAAGGTAATTGGTCTGCGTGATTTACAATTAACTAACACCTTTGACGAAAGATACACATCAAAGTGTCTCCACACTCAAACCTATAACTGGTATCCAATTCTCCTTGTTTCCTGTGATGTGGTCCACTTCAGTTATGGATCCGGTTGGTTTTTCCTGCAGGGGACCCAAATCCAGCACATAACTTGATGGACAGAGTGGATGTTACATATATAACATTATGGCCCCACATAGCTTTAAGAGTCATGTCTGTAAATTACAAGAGCCACTCATCAAACTAGACACCATTTTTCCAGATGCTTTGCCTTACAAGTTGTCTAAATTACGGGAGTGACTCATCAAAGTAGTCACCATTTTTCCAGATGCCTTGTATTACAAGTCAGGTCAACAGAGTAGTCACCATCTTATAAATACCTTGCCTCACAAGCAACAAGTCCGGTCTAACTAGATATTGACATGAAAAATGAAAGACTGATAGAATTGATTGCTAGTCTCCACACTTTTTAGGCAGGTGTGCCCATCTCATTATTAGATGATGGGCCTGATTCTTTACGGCAATGCATTTGCACGGTCAGGATTGCCTAATCAGTGGCTCAATCTCGCCAAGATTACTAACATGCATGTTCCAAGTGAATGCTATCATAGTGGTGTATCTATTCTTCCATGACCTAAAGGCTTTAGAACATGACATCTACTTTCTTTAGCCATGGAAAGGTACTTACATTCATTAGCCACTTTATGGGCTCCACATTTATATGGACTTTTCAAGTCACTATTTTAGCCTGATGGTTATGGAAGAATTTTAAATTATTAACATATTGATCCATCCACCACCTCATAAATCCCATTATCTTCCCCTCCACTATTGAGTCTTCAAGTCGCTAAGATGTCTTTCCCATCATTGAGCAAGTCTGCTTTAACTCGGTCATGGTAGTGTGAATGCTACTTAGGTAGGACCAAAGGAAAGTTACTTGACATCCATCCATCAGATTATGTGACCTAGCTTTTCTATTGACTCTCCAAGTCATTATTTTGTCCACTTACGAGGAAAAAATTGGTCAAAAGTTATTAAGGCAAGGACCATTAAAAGGTATCTAACATCCATCTATCACGTTTTGGGCTCTTTTTTCTTGTTGTACCGTGTGTTTTTTGTTTATATTACCAATCCTGAGGCTAGATAAGGAGGCCAAATCAAACTTCCACAGCTTCTATCATAAATCCCCGTTAGCTCTTCAAATTATTACCTCCTTTTGGGAAGAAAAAGATTGCACTAAGCACAATCAGTGAAATGTATTAAGCAAAACATGGACTAGAATTTTTAATCCACGCCTAACCTCATCCGCTAAGTGGAAGCTTAGCTCCCCATGAATGAAGAGGACTAGGCTTAAACTTATTATGTATTTGGGTTGTGTGGGCATGTTGGATCACATATCAAGCTTGATTATTGTATATAGCATGTGTTTGTAACCATGTCTTGTGTACAATAGTATAACCACCATCTTAAATAGGTCATTGCTCAAATTAGACTCATCCGACAATCCTAACATCTGATTTGTGCCTTCAAAAGGACCACAGAAAGGAATCTTGTGTGTGACTTTAGATTGTTAAATTGATATGCTAACCCCTTAGATGTTGCTTCCAATTGGATTATTGACATTGTCCACAACAGGTCCATCAATCCAACTATTAACATTAGTTAAACAAATTGGGTTTTGTTCATGGTCCATATAGAATGCGGCCAAGTAATTCGATAGTCCAAATCAAGTGCATCTCCTAGACTGTAGAAAGTAGTGAATTTTCATGTGTGGTTCACTCACTATCATTGCATTGATTGAAAATAAGCTTGATGTTTTGTTTTAATTCTGTCAGGAACACCTTTTTTTGAGATGTGCCTGGTGTGAGAGGATCATCTTCACCTTTTTTAGCGTCATAGTACAACTTCGGCCTGAAATCTGTTGCGACCTGTCCCCACTACAAACGATGAATTATGTAGCATTCCAATCATCAGAAAATATAGACGCTCCAATGTGGGGTGATCCCTATTCTTTGATATTAACCTCCTATTATGAATGGGTAACGCACCAGAAACCTCCTAGCTTCTGGTGGCATATGTATACATTCAACATGGGAGGCTTCTAGGCAATGGCACATCCATTATGGGTCCCACATCATCAACGGTTTGGATCATCAAAAATAAAATAAAATTTAAGTGGACCCCACAAATCATAATGCACAAATTTTAGAAAATACAAAGTGTATTTATTTGATGAAGAAAAGGGAAGCCATGTGCACTTCCCTAACTTGTAATGATGACAGCGTTAAGAATTGTTTAGAAAAAAAAAAAAAACCTATATATATCATTTAGAAAAGGTAAATTATGTTATTTTGTTCTTTATAAGAGATTAAATTATATATATTTTTCTTCAATTTAAATGGTAGTTTTTTTTTTTTTTTTTTTGGTATGATTTCTTACTTCTTAACTGATTGAAAAACTAAATTGATTTTCGACTTATCTAGAATGTTTGTATGGATGGTTATGATCATCTTGACGTATATGTATTGTGGAATAATGGTTAGAAATCAAAATATCTTTTTTCCGTTGGTCTACAAAATGAAATGCCGCTTTTCTAATCCAATTCAATATTCAAGAAAGGTAATAAGAATATAAAATATTAAAGGATCCTTGAATTTTTATTTTTATTTTTACTAGGATAACTTCTTGAAAGACCATTACTTTTTTAAGTAATACCATGTCATGATAGTGTTTAAGTCTTTAATTTTTTTTTCTGATTTATTTATATATTTTTTTAAATTTTATTTTAAAAAAAAACTTACGATTTACGTTTTCTGACTCAATACGATTCAACCCCAATTACGATTTGCAATATGATAACGATTTTGACAACATTAGTTACAAGAGATAAATTTCTTGTTGGATAATTGTATCACATCATGGCCCTACCTTGTCTTGATTAAAGAGGAGAGGTTCACGTTTTGCTTGCTATCTGCACTCCAAAAAAGTGATTTGGATGAATATGATTAGAGTGGTGGCTCAACATGCTTTGATTTTTAATTGTTCTAAAAAAATTTACCCTCATTAAGAATTGAAACAATTTTCAAGAAAATAGAAATTATGCTATTCGTGGTTTGCTTACCCAGGGTTCATCTTGTGGTCTACAGATTGGACCAGGCGGGCCGCAAATGATCAATCAAGATGATGTTTGACTGGGTTGGAGAAGAACCCTTTGTCCGTAATAAAATCAGGTGGGACATACCTATCAGCAAGATCTATAGTGAACTCCTGCAATCAATTTCATAGTAAAAACGTTAAGGTGTGAAAGTATGAAGAGTTATAAAAACTAAAAGTGTGCTTGGTTAAAAGCCCCATTAGGTAGAAGCAAACTGAAGTGTGCCCTAACTGGGATTGCATATATGTGGAGGGTTTTTTTTTTTGGATTCCCAAATCACCATCCATTTCATTCCGGGTGGGACATGAAATGAAGCTGATTAGATTTGGGTAGAAAGCACCCACCCCAATCATAACAAAAGCACATAACTGCAACATACCAATATGTCAAGTTTTTCCCTTTTTTTTCATTTTTTTTTTTTTAAAATTTCATGGAGAAGTAACAGCAAAAACCAAAAAGGCCCCACGTAACATAGACTTAATTTTCTCTATCTCAAAAATTGAGAGAATAGAAATTTGGATAAGTTGGGGAATATACGCAGAATAGCTATGCTATAGCAGGAGCTTCTCTAACCCAACAAGCACCTCTACTTGGAAACTCACATGCCAAATGGGCACTTGAAAGTGTTGGGGGCCTTGCACAAAACCTTAGGATCTAGCCCTCTAGAACAAACCAGGATTATGGATAATAAAGCAATGAAATAAATCAAAGCATCAATCACACACCACACAAGAGATTTTTACGTGGAAAACCCTCAAAGAGGTAAAAACCACGGGACCTCGTCCAGATCAACAATCCACTATGAAGTAGAACGTTTACAACCTTCTTCACTCACGCAGGAGTGGATGAACAATGAAAGAATAAAGAAAACCAGAGAGATCTCACCGATTACGAGGACGTAGGAGCGCTGAGATATAGACTGCACCGTAGATCACCTCCACGAGCATAACCTCCCTTCTACAAGCTTCCTCTCTCTCTTTCTCCCCCTCTCTCACCTTTGATAGCCCTCTTGTGTTTTTCTCGTCAACACAACATCCCTAGAAAAACCCTAGAGACCCTTTTTTATAGTTTTAGGAAACTCTTTTCCGCATCCTAGTTGCGAAAGGACTTTGTGCATCCCAGTTGCGAAAGGACTTGCGCATCCCATGGACCATAGAAAGGACGACGAATCGAAAAAATCCATCAAATCTCCCCTTGACCCAGAGAGGATTCACCTTCTTTAAGCCGGCCAGGTTTCTACAAACCTCAAACTTGCCCTTGAGCAAGGCCTTGGTCATCATATCTGACCCATTATCGTCCGTGTGGACCTTCTCAAGCTGTAACACCTTCTGTTCCAAAGTATCCCTGATCCACTGATACCGAATCTCTATATGCTTTGACTTGGAAAGCTGACTTGGATTCTTGCTCAAGTGTATAGCACTCTGACTATCGCAATAGACCATCTGCTCCTCCTGCTTCAAGCTAAGTTCCTGTAGGAACCTCTTCATCCAAAGCATCTCTTTACATGCCTCTGTGACTGCAATGTACTCGGCATCCGTAGTTGACAATGCTACGACCTTCTGTAGCTTGCTCTGCCAAGAAACCGCTCCCCCTGCAAACGTGAACATGAACCCCAATGTAAACTTCCTGGAGTCTATGTCACCTGTCATATCTGCATCTGTGTAGCCCTCTAACACAGGTTTACCGTCACCATAGCATAGGCTCAACCTGGATGAGCCTCTTAGATACCGCAGTATCTACTTCACCGCTGCCCAATGCTCTTTGCCAGGATTGGTAAGATACCGGCTGACAACACCAACCGCATATGCTATGTCTAGGCGTGTACACACCATAGCATACATCAAACTTCCTATCGTTGACGCGTAGGGTATCTTCTGCATCTCTTCCACCTCTGCCTTCGTCTTGGGACACTGCCTGTCACTCAATCTGAAGTGACCATCTAGTGGAGTACTGACCGGCTTCGCTACATTCATATTGAACCGCTCTAGGACGTTCTCAATATACCGCTCTTGTGACAAAGAAAGCTTCTGTCGCTTCACACGGGTTATCTCCATTCTTAGGATCTGTCTGGCATGGTTCTCAAGTCTTTCATCGCAAAGACTTGCCCAACTCCTCAACTGTTTGTCACTATCGATCTTCTTGATGTCTTTTCCCATGACGAGCATGTCATCAACGTATAAGAGCAGAACTAAGAAATCACCATCTGAGAACTTGCGCGTGAACACACAGTGGTCCGACTCTGTTCTATCATACCCATGTTTCAACATAAACAAGTCAAACTTCTTGTACCATTGCCGTGGAGCTTGTTTCAACCCATACAAGCTCTTCCTCAGCCTACACACCATATGCTCCTTGCCCTTGACTTCGAACCCCTCTGGTTGGTGTATATAGATCTCTTCTTCCAGGTCACCATGGTGAAAGGCAGTTTTAACATCTAACTGTTTTATCTCCAGATCCATGCTAGCCGCCAACCCAAGTAACACCTGTATGGATGTCATCTTCACCATTGGTAAGAATATCTCCTCGAAGTCTATGCCTTTCTTCTGACCAAAACTTTTCACCACAAGTCTGGCCTTGAACCTTGTCTGTGAATTCTTCTGCTCAACCTTCTTTCTGAACACTCACTTGTTGCTTAAAGCTTTCTTGCCCTTAGGCAGTTTCACCATGTCATAGGTGTGGTTCTTATGCAAGAATTTCATCTCCTCTTGCATAGCTTTCAACCACTCCTTATGCTCGTCGGCTAGGGCCTCAGAATAATCTTCTGGCTCTCCCCCATCAGTCAGCATAATGTACTCATGTGGCGAGTACCTCTTGGACGGTTGTCTGTCCCTAGATGACCTCCTCACATGTGGCTCAATAGGTGGATCAAGTGGGGGCTGCTCCCCTGGTCCATCTTCTGAAGGAATTCCCTCGTCCTCTGCACCTTGTTGTACTCTCCCGTCATCAGGCACCACGGGAGGAATAATCGGATCCGTGTCCTCTAGCTCACCTGAACTATGCTGATTCTTCTCTAGCCTACCAATGTCTTTCATACAATGATCTTCAAAGAAAACCACATCTCTACTCCTGACGAGCTTATTCTCGGTTGGATCCCACAATTTATAACCAAACTTTTCATCACCATACCCTAAGAACACACACTACCTGATCTTCATATCGAGCTTGGACCTCTCGTCCTTTGGTACGTGAACGGATGCCCTGCATCCAAACACCCTGAGATGACTATACGATGGATCATGTCCAGTCCACACCTTCTCAAGTACTTCTCCATTCAATGGGGCTGATGGAGACCTGTTTATCAAATACATCACCGTGTGCATTGCTTCTCCCCAGAACGTCTTGGGCAATTTCGCATGGGATAACATACATCTGATTCTCTCAACAATGGTGTGATTCATTCGCTCAGCTACACCATTATGCTGGGGGGTCTTGGGAACCGTCTGTTCATGCCGTATACCCAGGGACTTGCAGTATTCATGAAAGTCGCCAATGTATTCACCACCATTATCAGTGCGGATGCACTTCAATGATCTACCTGTCTCTCTCTCAACCATAGCATGAAACAATTTAAACACACCAAAGACCTCGTCCTTGGATTTCAAAGCATAAACCCAAACCCTCCTAGATGCATCATCTATAAAAGTAACAAAATACAATGCCCCACCTAAGGTTTTTGTCCTCATAGGACCATAAACATCAGAATAAACCAAATCTAATGCATGCACTTTATTAACATGAGAAGCAGTTTTAACAAATGAAACTCTATGCTGTTTCCCTGATAAACAATCAAGACAGTTTTGAGAGGTGTACCATCACGTCTGGAAGGAGCCGCTTCTTTGCTAGTACTGAAGCCCTTTTTTACTCATGTGGCCTAGACGCTCATGTGCCACATGTCAATAGTCCGAATCTTTCGGCAAGCGTTCAACCCACCCTTGCACATACGACACTTGCCTGCCCGTATGTGGTGCAACACTTCTTTCCTCTGGCCACGATCAACGAACCCTTGATGAGCTTCCATCGCCCACCAGCAAACCGGCTTTCATAGCCATCATCATCCAACCTTCCCGTCGACATCAAGTTGAGGCGAAGGTCTGGGATATGCCTCACATCCCTGAGAACCAATGTGCAGCCCACATTAGTTTTCACACAAATATCACCGACTCCCACGATTTTTGATACGCCAGAATTTCTCATCTTCACAGTCCCATAGTCACCTAACTTGTAGCTTGTGAAGGAGTCCCTGTGTGGAGTCGCATGAAAAGAGGCTCCCGAGTCTATCACCCAGTCGGTATCCTGACTCGTATCCGTGAGACATACATCATGATCTGCAAAAAGAATAACTACCATGTCGCCATCTGAAGCAACCGTAGTAGAATCTGATTCATCTTCCTTCCCTTTTCCTTTCTTGTCGTTCTTCTTACCATGACATTCATGCTTGTAGTGGCCCTTCTTGCCACAATTCCAGCATTCAACATCTTTTCTGTTACTCGACTTGCCTCTTGATTTATCTCGGGCCTTCCCACCATTCTTGTTATTTCCTCTCCCCCGTTCCTGTGTCACAAGGGCCTCTTGCTGAGTAAACCCATGAGACTTCCTCCTTGTCTCTTCATTGAAGAGACAGCTAGTTACTTGTTCCATGGATATCTTTCCGTCTAGCGCGGAGTTACTTAGAGACACCACCAACGTCTCCCAACTGTCAGGCAATGAACTAAGCAATAGTAAAGCCTGCAATTCATCATCCAGGACCATCTTCATAGAGGTGAGTTGGTTCACTATATTGTTGACCTCATTCATGTGCTCGGCCACAGAACCACCATCCTTGAATTTGATATTCACAAGTCGCATTATCAGAAAAATCTTATTATCGGTCGTCTTCCTCTCATACAGCCCTTGTAATTTCAGTCATAGGTTAGCGGCTGAGGTTTCCGTAGACACATGGTGGAACATAGAATCATCCAACCATTGTCTAATGAACCCCACCGCCTTTCGGTCCGTCTTCTTCTAATCATCATCAGTCATATCCTTGGATTTTGCTGATATGCCTAAAATGGGAGAATATAGGTCTTTGCAATAAAGCAAGTCCTCCATCTTAGCCTTCCACATGGTCCAGTTAGAACCATTGAGGCTGATCATCATTGATGAGCCACCTTCCATAATTCAAAAACCGATCCTACCCGTTCAATGAACTTAGCTTTGATACCACTTTGTTGGGGGCCTTGCATAAAACCTTAGGATCTAGCCCTCCAGAACAAACCAGGATTATGGATAATAAAGCAATGAAATAAATCAAAGCATCAATCACACACCACACAAGAGATTTTTATGTGGAAAACCCTCAAAGAGGTAAAAACCACGAGACCTCGTCCAGATTAACAATCCACTATAAAGTAAAACATTTACGACCTTCTTCACTCACGCAGGAGTGGATGAACAATGAAAGAATAAAGAAAACCAAAGAGATCTCACCGATTACGAGGACGTAGGAGCGCTGAGATATAGACTGCACCGTAGATCACCTCCACGAGCATAACCTCCCTTCTACAAGCTTCCTCTCTCTCTTTCTCCCACTCTCTCTCACCTTTAATAGCCCTCTTGTGTTTTTCTCGTCAACACAACATCCCTAGAAAAACCCTAGGGACCCTTTTTTATAGTTTTAGGAAACTCTTTTCCGCATCCTAGTTGCGAAAGGACTTGCGCATCCCAGTTGCGAAAGCACTTGCGCATCCCAGTTGCGAAAGGACGACGGGTCAAAAAAAAAAAAAGCCATCAGAAAGGACATCTGATTCGTGCATAAGGTTGGCTCCATGGTTTACATAACCTGGCCTCAAAACCACACCACTCAAGCAATCAAGTCACCACATATGTAATTAAAAAATAATAATAATTGGGTGGCTCAAGAAATGAAGAAATTTCAAGCAGCCAATATTCAACATATGTTACAGCTGTCTTGATTAATGGACAAACCTCACCATCCCAATGGCAAGGACCTGCTTGTGCATGTCTCAGATATGCTCACACAAGCAAGGTTGGCATGTGTAGATGAGTGTATACTCTTAATAAAAGAAAAGTTGCTGACTTTAAATAATGATGATTCCAAAAAAGAGGCTAGAACCCAAGAAGGAGAAGACAAGCCAACCAATCCAAGAAAACCATTACTGAAACGTTACGTATTATGAACTATCAAGATATCGACCATCAAATTCTTAAAAGAGGAAAACAGTGAGCCATGCAAAAACGAAAAGAGTCCACACCAGATGCTTGAGGAGAAAGGCAACCACTCTCTCCTCATTCTCTTCAGGATCAATAGAACAAGTACTGAACACTAGTGTCCCTCCAGGCTTCACTAATCTATAAATGCAATAACGTCAAGGTAAAAATCTAGAAGGCACCATTCTTTTGCAGAAATCTTAAAACACTGCAGTATTATGGGGATATACATTAGCTTGTTACAATACCTTTGGTGATCTAATATTGTACTTTGTGGTTCTTCGAAAAAACAAAAACAGCTATTGTGTAAACATAGCTTTTTAGAGAAAACCATAATGTATTTCCTTTTGTAATCCAGATACATAGAAATGCATTAAAAGTAAACGGCCATGTAAAATAAAAACAAAAACAAGAGCATAAAGAACATTTGCCTAGCATCACAATTTTTATTTTTATTTTTAAAAAGAACCAAACATGTTACATAGCACAAGGCCTCTAAGAGAAAACTAAGGAGAAGAAAGGGTTTGAACTCTTACAATGAAGCTGCATCAAAGAGCTCATCTTGTAAATTTGTCAACTATTCCAAATCCTCTAATCTCTGGTTCCTACGTAAGTCCGCTTTCTTAAACAACAAATTGAATAGGAAAGGAAGATTTAGTCATTAAGACTTAGGAAAGGCAGAAAATAATCATGTTCATAAAACACCTACCATTACCAATCAAAGCATCTTAGAGGCAAGCACGTGAACAATTACTGACCCAAAAAGAAATAATATTACAAGTCAATACTATCAATGATTGCAGCTGTTTGATGATTCAAACCAATATTGGCTATTTTAATTTTTTCCAAATTCCAAAACAATCCCAAATTAATTATGCTTTGAGAAATATCAACTTGTTTAAGGAATACCTTGGAGAGGACACCCAATCCAGAACAAGGAACATCTAACAAAACTTTATCAAACTTCTTGGATATCTTTTCCTACAAAAATCAAAAGCTTTGTGAATTACAAACAAAAATTGTAACAGGAAATGATGGCAAAAAGATCCAAAGCACTGCATAAATAACATGCCTCAATAAAAGATTGAATCATCCGGATAGTATTTTATAAAAATAATGAAGAAAGTTCCCTCATAAATCTGTATAAACTTAAAAGAAAAAACAAAAACAAAAAAACATTATAAAAAAATTTTTAAAATTTTTTTTTTTTTAAAATAAAAATCCTATGCTTCCTGGATAAGGGCACCACCGCCAACAGCAAAAATTTTGCCTAAAAATCAATATATTAGTTTGCAATTAAGGCTACAAGGAATCAATAGGAATTGCGATATCTGTAACTCTGAACATCTTAAATGTCAGAATCAACATGATATTAGGACATGCAAAATCCAAAGATGGGCCAATTGTGCAGAAACAATTTGGTGTGGGGTTCATGGCCACTGAATGTGTTCGATATAAATCTCACAACATTTTCTAATTTATTTGATTCTTGCCAACCAAAATTAGACATTTGCTCTATCTTTTTTATATCTATTAAAAAGACATTGAAGCAGTTATTGGGGCAGCAATTGTTCTCTCAATCCCTCATAATAGAAATCAATCTGTAATTCTGTATCAAGGTTAGTGGGAGCTAGGGGTGGCAACGATTTGGATCAGCCATATTTTAGCAAAATGGCATAGAACCAAAAAAAAAAAAAAAAAAAAAAACAGATACGAGAAATGTTCATGTTTAATCTGGTCTTGATTGTTAAAAATACAGTAAAAAAAATTCAGTCAAGAAATCGGATACACCAAAATTTTAGAGAATGAAAAGTTCAAGTTTAATACGGTTTAGACTTAAAAAAAAAAACGGTGAAAAAAGAAGCTAAAGTAAAAAATAGAAAACTTTATATATGTATGAACAATATTTCTTTTCTAAGACTATAAAGGGTTGGACGTCCCCACCCTAGTCAATATGCATGTTATGAATAAAAGAGATTTCTCTCCTTTTACTTTGAAATTGAGCAAAAAAATAAAATAAAATCATCCTATAATTGGATTGGTCGTGCGAAACCATAGGGAGTGATTCCCTAGTTATTTTTTTTCACTTCTCTCTTCTCAACAATATCATCTTCTTCTTCCTTTTTTCCTTCTCTTCAAGGTATTTCTCCTTCTCCATCTCTACAACCCACCCTTCTTTCTTTTTCTTCTTTCTTCTTCTTCAAAACATTCATTATTCTTCTTTCCACAAACCCTAATCCATCCAAACCTAGTTTTCCAAACCCTAGTTCTCAAAACCTTAAATCCTTAAAAGCCCTAACCCTAAATCTCTAAAACCCTAGTTCTAATTTCCACCAAAATCCCTAATTTTGTATAAAAATAAAAATTAAAAAATTTTAAAAATTAAAAAACCCCAAAAATTTCAAAATCCCAAAGCCGCAAGTCCTAAAACCCTTAACCCAAAAATCCCAACAAGAAACCTCCCAAAACTTCAACCTTAATGTTCCAACCCCAAACCCATTTCCCCCATTCCCTAGCTTTTAAACCGCCCTAATATGTTAAAACTCGCACAAGACAAATGATTTCAATTGAATTCAGATTTAACCCCATGTTAGGATGAGGTTTTTATCTCCTACAAGTCCTGGTTAATCAATAATTAATGAGATTCCTATGCTAGGGATTTGGTGGATGGGTTATGTTATCTCCCAGTTGTTGCATGGGCTGAATGGGTGTTGATCATGTTCAAAGGTGGATATCTCCTTCCATTTTTTTGCAAGTGCCCCAACTCTGTTACAGTAGTTGTTGTTCACTTGCTTTTTAGTTAATGGTATTAGGGCCTTCAATAATATTAACGTTGAGGTACTTTGGTTCGATTCCAGGGTTGCCTGGCTGAGAATGGGGGTGTCAGCCACATTATATGTTGCTCTGGTTAAGACGACATTAGTCTTATTGCTCGTAACCTTTGAGTGGCCCAACCTTCTAGTAATTTGCATTTGTTATATCAAGGGCATGTGGGGTAGTTGTGGGGGTCTAAAGCGTGCATTGTTTCTCAACATTCCTACGAGATTTTTTTCAATGATTACCCGAAGGGCAATGTTTGTTGATGTGGGGGTCTGATGACTCTGATCCATTACAGGCTTCGGCCTTCTTGGTTGTGCTTGCGTCTGATCTGGTTAACACAGGTCTGAGGTGAAGGTACCCATCTGTCTGACATGGTTTGGGGCAGCAGTGTGGTTGTTTGTGTTTTGGCTCGTATACTATTGAGTTTGGTTTATGTTCTGCGTGTTACTAGCTGAAGGTTGTCAAGGTTACAGCAGTGAGGTGGATTGCTTTGGAGTGGCCCTGTTTTGTGCAGGATTTTAGTATTCAGATCTAGGCATTGAGCAAGCTATGGTGGCATGACTCGTGTCCTCCTCGAACATCTTTCCCCCTGCTAGATTGGTCTCTAGGCCCTTTTGTTGCAAGCAGCTTGGATTCTCTTGGCTTTTTTTTTTTTTTTTTTGGTTTAGGCGAGGTTGGGCCTGTTGTTGGATATAAGGTTGTCAACGGGCCAGGCTCGGGGTTGGTTTCGGCCTGGATTTTGAACTATTTCGAGCCAGGCTGTCCGGCCAGGCCTATTCAAAATTCTTATTTTGAAAGGCCCGAGCCCGGCCCATTGACACCCCTAGTTGTATAGGTCTAATAGGGCAGTTTTATATGATAGGTGAGGCCCGTTTCTTTTTTGTGGCACCCACCCGAAATTTATAAAGCCATTTTTGCGATTTAACACAATAATAGGTGGTGTGCTCCTACCTTTTTGTAAAAATTAAAGAAATTACAATATAAAAAAAGCTGGAATGTCAGTTTGTCCGAATTACTCCATTCACTCATTCAAACAAGCAATTGGCCGGCATCTTCATGAAGGCTTCCAATCGACATGGAATTATTGAATTAAAGATATCTGAAGCAAGCTAGATTTGTGTGATATATATCCTATAGCTTGAGTGGAGTGTTTAAAATGTTACATCGACTTCAGCACTCCTACGGTGAGCAATATCTTTTTGTTAAGTTTTGTTTAGGGTTGTGTTGTAAAAGGATGTTAAGAGAGAGAAAGAGGTTAAAGAGAAAACTTTGACATCCTCTCTGAATTTGATGGATGATATGCAAGTACTTAGAAATTGCATGTGTGGTCCAAAAGTAATTCAAATTAAAATTGTTGAAATCATGGGTTCCAGTTTAGTTATATCATGAACCAACAACTACACTTATTTGATTATCTAACTATTGGATTGGTGGACATTTATTGGACGGTTTGAAATAAAAAATATAAAAGGGTCCTATTTCAACAGCCAAGTGCCCACTAATCAAAGGCTAAGATTGCTCAATCAACCTGATTTTGGGACTGTAACTAGGCGACAATTAATTCCACAGCATGGCAGGTTTAATTTATGTTGATGCATGCCATGTGTCTAACTTGAGCGCCTATGTATCTAGCACCCTACTCTTTCAAAGTATCCCATAACTCCCTGATGGTAGAAGCTCTCTTTTCCTTCCCTTTTCTTCTACTTTTCCTTTTTCTTCTCAACATAGTTTAAATAGAAATAAAAGGTCACAAGTTCAAGCATCCCTAATTCATATCATTTTATAAGTGTGTTGGACCAAGCCATGCTTGCACATAAGAATCTACTCACAAGCCAGCCTAGTCATCTCACTTCTGGTCATGGGTCGGGGTCAAGCCTAGATGTTGGGCCCATTTAGCAAAGGTCAAGCTCGAGATGACCCCTACTCGACCTATTGCCAACCCTTGGTGGGGCCCATTACTCCAATGGACCCACATGAACACACTCTAACACAAAATCAATCTAGTCCACTCATCAAGAAGGTAGATGCATTGTTTTAAATAGCTTCGCTATGTAGCATGTAGCATACACTATGTAGCGTAGCTTAGCCTTAATATTGTATAGCTCATGAAAATAGCATAAGTCGTGTAGCCCATGCAAAATACTAAATTTCCATACGCTACACACTACATAGCCTATGTTATATGCTACATAGCTTACATTACAAGTTATTTTTCACTAAAACATTAAAATCAATTGATGTTTTCAATGATTTATTGCATTTTATTTTGTAATAAAAAAAAAAGTGGTCAATTCTTTCAATGATTATAGTACAATAACATTAGTAACCATATTAAATCAATTAGGTTGCTCTTTCTTTACCTTTAAACTTAATCTTTATTTATTTTCCTATTATTTTAGGTTGTCTTTGGTTGCACAAAATGTCCTTAAATTTCATTATTAATCAAACTAATTTGGTGCCAAATATCATATCATGATATTTGGCACAACCAAGCACAACCCTAATTAAAATTTTAGAAGCAGCTTGTAGCTTATGCTACATGCTATATAGCTTAAGCCTCATTCTTTTAGAGGGGTGAATACTAGGCCACACACTAACTATTGCTTAAAACACTGGTCATGAATATATGATAAAAAGGGTAGTCAAAAGAAAATTATTGAACACCCATACACAACATGCATGTATAAGTTAACTAGTTGGTAGACCAAATTTTCAGCCAATGCATGTTCATGGTGGGCACCACCAGATGAATAGCCCACTGTGTTGGCAAGTGAAAGGTAAAGCCCTCACTCACATGAGAATCTATTGTAAGTTCAGGAGATGTTGATACATCTATTGGCTGTATGAGTTGAATGAGCTTTTCATGCCTTACTAATGCATAAAACGCAGAGAAAGTGAATGTACAAGAATCTAGAAATGTTTGCAAGGATGTTCTGAGAGACATTTATTATAACATACCACGCACAGAGAGTGAATGCATAAGAATCCAGAAAGGTTTGCAAGGATGTTCTAATAGTGTTTTAAATAGCGGTAGCATGTCGCATAGCTTTCAACCCTCTGTAACTTGTAGCATTAATAGTGCAGTGTGTAGCGTAAGCTACACGGTACTTCTATTTTTTAATTTTAAATAATAATAATAATAATAAATAGTAAGGAAAAAACAAAATATATATACATTCGCCTAATAAAAATTTTGAAGTATAAGCATTTTCAAAATAATACATATTGACCCATACACACACCTCACTGGACCCCATGGGTGCCACACCATAGAAAACAATGCATATCCACATACATACACAACCCATAGTGAGCTCCACATGGGCGACACCATAGAAAACAATGCATACCACCCATACGAACACCACCCAAAAAAATGAAATGAAAAAATTGCATACCAGCCGTATCCTACAAATATTGCATGGTAACTGACATTTTGATATTAAAAATTGAAAAAAAAAATCCAAAATAACTAACAAAACTTCATTCTAAATGAAAAGGAACTCATTAAGATGCAAGAACATACCTCTTAGTTTTACAAGCTCAAGAAGAGAATTAATCAAAACTCTGAAATTTACAATTTCGTGTCATACAAATGCGATGGGGGGAAATTTGATTTCTCCTTTGTTTCACTCTCCAATTTTCTTTAAAATACAAAGAAATAGACCTTGCAAGCTCCAATGATTGGTCGAAATATACCCTTCAATGGCCTTCTGGATCGCTAGATTCAAAGAAATGGAGAAGTTGCATTGGAGGCCAGGGTTTGAAAGAGGGGTTTTCGAAAACCCTCTTTTGAACTCTTTTCTTTTAAAATTAGTTTTTAAGATATCTTTATGGTGTGAATTCAACACACGTTTTAATAAATAAAGCACCATTGTTTAAAGTTAGAAACAATAAAGTAATTCTGGTATCAATTGTACATTATAAGATTTTAATAATATGAGTTTGACACCATTTCAAATAAAAAAAAAACATTTTTTATGAAAAAACGTGCAACGTAGTGCGCTCATAGCTGTAGTGTATGCTCCAGCCCCTATGACATGGATTTGCGCTATTTGAGTAAGCTACGCTACCTAAGCTCCACCTTATCCATGTTCCTCTCCCCTAGCTCCTATCTTCCACCTGATAGCGGATTAGGTGAGACCGGGGCCTCACCCAAGAGGGTGTGCTATATGTATTATGTATCAACGGTGGCCATCAATTTTTTCAGATCATTTTAGGGCATTATCTAACAAATAAGTAGATCCAATAATTAGGTAGATCCAAAAAACGCCGTCCATCTTACTCACATTCATGTGTGTAAAATCTAAACTCTCGACCGTATAATTAGTACAGTTTCTTGAATTGAGTGGAATAAGTTCTAGCTAATATTTTTTGTGGTTACAATTCATCCCAATATGAATGACCTTATAAAAGGTATAAATGACATATAAACATCATAGTGGGCGGCTATCAATGGGCCACGCCTATGTTGCCCAGATTTTGAACTGTTTCGGCTCAGGGCATGAGAAGCATTTCCATACCCAATTTTTCCTGTGGTGCAGCCAAGCGCTTTATCAAGGATGGATATCTGGCCCATCCAACTTATTATTATGTTATATATCATCTATTGGGCCCACCATATTATATATGTAAGATCAACTCTGTCCACCAGTTGTATTTCCTCCTTTCTATGACCTGCGGCTAAAAATTATTTAGGCCCACAATTCAGGTGGTCCACACCACGGGAATAATGGAAATGGGACCCAACAATAAGTTAGTATTTGTGTGGTCAGCCTGAGATGTATCTTGCATCAAATCTGTTCATCAGATGGGACTCACTTGGATCAGGATAATGTTCCAAGATCAGCTTGATCCAAAACTCAAGTGGGCCACAACGCTTGAACTTAGTGGCTTTAGGCACAATTCACATTGTTCTATTTGGGTGATCTTTTGTATGTACACATGATGGACGGAATGGATTCAAATAAACAGAATGGTATATGTCAAAAGAGTCTGGGTGTGTTATGCGCCCTGTAAAACAGGTGTTGTAAACGATTTAGGTCCCCATCTACGTATTTAGCTCCTCTTTTTTCTCCAACATACATTTCTCACCCAACACGTTTCTACAATAGAGTTATTCTACAATGCAATGTGTGGGTCCAGTGTAATGCAGGACCTACATCTAATCGTTACATAAGGTGGCCCTACAACTTCACCCTTTACGAGTGTGGGAAAGCAGTATGATGGTTCATCATATATGGGTAAGACTTATTTCATTCATTGAATAGAGATGGATTGAAGGCCACCTGGCAAGATTAGAAGCTTAGACGGTCCTCGCACTTTTAACTGATAAGTCGGCTTTTTTGGTTTGTATAAATGGGGATCATGGTTCATGGATCTAAACCGTTTGTCAGTTCGGACCCACATTGGATGAACCACTCCTAAAAATGTGGTCTTTTTCTTAGTTTGTATGTGTGTTGTCGTTGTATTTTTACTGGTTTAACTGTTTTTATTTTTATTTTTTGCAAGATACCACCCTTCTACAATGGAGATCTTCCTGGCATGATCCGATCCCTCCAATTTGAAGTCCTAACATGTACCATTGAATCATTTGCTCACCTATGGCTCTAAAGCTAAGCATACATGCATGTCATGTTTCCAGTACCATACAAACTGTGGCTAATCAACAGAATAACAGGAATAAACAAAAGTCCATGTCATACAAATTAGGTTCTTTTGTGAGGGAGGTGTAGCTTAGAATTCACACGGATCATAAGATACTAACATTTTGATTTGGCCCGCCAAATCCAGCTACTTGCCATTTTCTTTCCAATCCTCCATTTCATGGTGACCCGAGGAAATATTACAATTATCTGATAAGTGCAATTTTCAGGTTATATTCCTTCGTAATGGTACAATATTTTAAATATTTAATGATGAGTTTCTTTTTCAAAAAAAAAAAAAAATAATAATAAATTTAGATAATCATAATTTTTATAATAAAATTTTAATTATAGAGTATAAATTTAATTTTTAATAAATTCCCCTAAAAATTCTAAAATTATTTATTTTTAAAACTGTGGAAGTGTTTCTAGCTATCATTGAATATAACAAACTCATTGCATTATTAGTGGATGAGCATGATTTTTGGGGCAGGTCACATTCGCCATAGTTCAGTAACTCAGGAGCTTGACCTGGCTCTATGCTTAGCCGGGAAATAGTAGACCTAGTCTTTACCTGACTTGCTCGATTTTTGTTGAAAGTTAAGGTCCATGTATATAATGATTTGGGCCTTACTGTGCGTGTATCATTACTCTAATTGAACTTAGGCACATTTTAATTTTCATCTTATTCATTCCAGCATCCATTCGATCTATTTGGTTTTCTTTTAAAATGGATGATGTAATGGGAAGTGATAATAGTAAAAAAGAAAAAAGAAAAAAAAAAAAAAAAAAAAAAAAAAAAAAACTCACATCTTAACATATTGTAACTTGCTGCATCTCATTGTTACTATGTATTTTTTTGCATACATTGTAACAAGCTATCATCTACCTCTGTTCTGTAGCATAGTTCCTGGGTAGAACAAAGTGAACTTTGTTTATTGAAGATCAGTCAGGGTAATTTATTATCCTTTAGTTATTTAATGTTATGAAATATTAATATATGTAATAACTACCCTCTAAAATTGTTAAGATTAATTTTCTGCAATTCAGTGACCATATAAAGTTTGCTTTTGCTGCTAATATCCCCACTTTGTACATCTTCATTGTTTTTCTCTCTGACTTTGCATCGCAGGTATTTGGCATTAAAAACTTCATGAAAAGATTTTTACCACTTAAAATGCTCATCTGCACCCATGGATAGAAAACATATTGGAAATCCTAAAGACCATAATTTCTTTTGGAGAGATTTCAAAGGATACAAAATCAAGGTATTGTAGGTCTACTATCACAACGAACATTTTCAACTCTTGGAGATTGCCATCCTTGCCTTCGTTTTACATTTATAATTTGCATATGAATTATCTCTTGTTTTAAGTAGGTTGCAGTAGAATTATACCAGCGGACTTTCCTCGGCAAATTAAGAAAAGGCTTCTGGATGCAAAGTATGCTTGTGGCTTCTTATCTCTTGTTTTAAGTAGCTTGCAGTAGAATTATACCAGCGGACTTTCCTCAGCAAAGAAAAGGCTTCTGGATGCAAAGTATGCTTGTGGCTTCTTATTCAACATAACTGGATCCCATCCACTTGACTTTAAAGAGGTGAGTATTTGTTCTAATTTATTTTATAGATCAATCACTTCGTAAAGTTTTTCTATGTTGCATTTCACTGAATGTTGTGTCTTTTCTAGCCTGTATGAATGTTGATGAAGTTTCTTATACTGGCTAATGTCTTTCTGTCTTTGTCATATTGATTTCAAATGTGTCACCGACTAACGGCATGCCAAATTTCTATGCAATGTGATGTGAACTCATCCTCTTATCCAGAAAATATTCTTATATATTTTCTCCCTGCACTTGCACATCATCCTTCATGTCCTAATGCTGATAAATACAATTAAGGAGGTTCAATCATTTGAATAAATTTATTGGTGTCCTTACACTTCTTTGTTGCATTTGTTGCTCTGTACAATTTCCTTATCTTTTAATTGCTCTAAATGAGAATTCTGCATGGGATGGTGTCTTGATTGAATACAAGCCAATATCCAGTTTATGTTTAAATCTCCGTGTTTATATTTTTCTGTTCTGTGTATGCAACTTGGGAAATTTCCGCAGACATAGGAGTTGGGTGTTACATACAGATTGAAGTGTCTTAGCCCAATTTTCAATGACCATTATATACGCAAAAATACAAGTGTCACAAATAATTTCATTTCAGTATTTTAAAGAAGTTGCTTTTGAGAACAAGAAATGGATTCTATTGTTGAGTGAGCATCATGTGTGTTGGAATGCTTTCTGCATCTGTAATACTTCTTATCTCTTTTAGAAAAGCTTTCTACCTATAAAAAATAAAGGAACTTAAAATCGGAAGACATATGATCAATGGTCTGAATCATAGACCACTTTCCCTACTTTACATTAGTAGTGCAACGGACCTGATGATTATAAGTCCTCAGGTTTTATTTAGTGTTATTATACCGCTAATCTCACATTCGTGTGTAGCCTAACCCAATACATGCCTCAAAATGTGTAGATGTGCCATGTGTGGAACATCTGAGCCATTCATCTGTTGGGACCCGTTATTTGGATGACTTGCCACCAGAATCAAGTCGCTCTACATATTAGTTAGGAGAGCGGATTGATGGGTTTTTTGACCCGTTGCGCGAAAGGTCCTTTCGCAACTGGGATGCACAAGTCCATTCGCAACTAGGATGCGCAAGTCCTTTCGCAACTAGGATGCGCAAGTCCTTTCGCAACTAGGATGCGGAAGGGAGTTTCCTAAAACTATAAAAAGGGGTCCCTAGGATTTTTCTATAGATATTGTGTTGATGAGAAAAATACAAGAGGGCTATCAAAGGTGAGAGAGAGGGAGAAAGAGAGAGAGGAAGCTTATAGAAGGGAGGTTCTGCTCGGGGAGGTTTTTCTACTTTGCAATTTATATCTCTCAGCCGCCACTATGTCCTCATAATCGGTTAGATCTCTTCGTTTTCTCTATTTCTCTTATTGTTCATCCACTCCTGCGTGAGTGAAGAAGGTTGTAAACGTTCTACTTCATAGTGGATTGTTGATCTGGACGAGGTCCCGTGGTTTTTACCTCTTTGAGGGTTTTCCACGTAAAAATCTCTTGTGTGGTGTGTGATTGATGCATTGATTATTTTCATTGCTTTATTATCCATAATTCTCATTTGTTCTGGAGGGCTAGATCCTAAGGTTTTGTGCAAGGCCCCCAACAAAGTGGTATCAGAGCTAAGTTCATTGAACGGGTAGGATCGGTTTTGAATTATGGAAGGTGGCTCAAGGATGATCAGCCTCAATGGTTCTAACTGGACCATATGGAAGGCTAAGATGGAGGACTTGCTTTATTGCAAGGACCTATATTCTCCAATCTTAGGCATATCTGAAAAATCCAAGGATATGACTAATGATGATTGGAAGAAGATGGACCGAAAGGCGGTGGGATTTATTAGACAATGGTTGGATGATTCTGTGTTCCACCATGTGTCTATGGAAACCTCACCATGACTCTATACTAAAATTACAAGGGTCAGACTGAGGAAGACAAATTACGAGTAATAAGATATTTCGATAAGGCGACTTGTGAATCTCAAGTTCAAGGATGGTGGTTCTCATGGCCGAGCACATGAATGAGGTCAAAGAATATAGTGAACCAACTCACCTCTATGAAGATGGTCCTGGATGATGAATTGCGGGCTTTACTATTGCTTAGTTCATTGCTCGACGGTTGGGGAGACATTGGTGGTGTCTCTAAGTAACTCCGCGCCGCACGGAAAGATATCCATGGAACAGAATGTAACCGTTGTCTCTTCAATGAGGAGACAAGGAGGAAGTCTCGTGGGTCTACACAAAGAAGAGGCTCTTGTGACGCAGAACGGGGAGAGGAAAGAACAGAAGGGCGGAAAGGCCCGAGATAAATCAAGAGGCAAGTCGAGTAACGTAAAAGAGGTTGAATGCTTTGGAATTGTGGCAAGAAGGGCCACTACAACATGAATGTCGTGGTAAGAAAAACGACAAGAAAGGAAAAGGAAGGAAGATGAATCGATTCCATCAAGCACGCTTCGGATGGCGACATGGTAGTTATTCTTTCTACAGATCACGATGTATGTCTCACGGCTACGAGTCGTGGCACCGACCGGGTGATAGACTCGGGAGCTTCTTTCATGCGACTCCACATAGGATTCCTTCACAAGCTACAAGTCGGTGACTATGGGACCGTGAAGATGGGAAATTCGCGTATCAAAGATCGTGGGAGTCGGTGATATTTGTGTGAAGACCGATGTGGGTCAGACATTGGTTCTCGTGGATGTGAGGCATATCCCAAACCTTCGCCTCAACTTGATGTCGACGTGAAGGTGGATGATGATGGCTATGAAAGTCGGTTTACCAGCATCCGTGGGCGATGGAAGCTCATCAAGGGTTCATTGATCGTGGCTAGAGGAAAGAAGTGTTGCACCACAGTACAAGACAAGTGTCGGTATGTGCAAGGGTGGATTGAACGCAATGAAGATTCGCTATTGACATGTGGCACAAAGCGTCCCAGGCCACATGAGTGAAAAGGGCTTCACCACTAGCGAGGAAGCAACTCCTTCCAGGATGTGACAGTATGCCTCTCAAAAACTGTCTTGATTGTTTATCGTGAAACAAAGATAGAGTTTCATTTATTAAAATCCGCTTCTCATGTTAATAAAGTGCATGCATTAGATTTGGTTTATTCTGATGTTTGTGGTCCTATGAGGACAAAAACCTTGGGTGGGGCATTGTATTTTGTCACTTTTATAGATGATGCATCTAAGAGGGTTTGGGTTTATTCATTGAAATCCAAGGACGAAGTCTTTGGTGTGTTTAAATTGTTTCATGCTATGGTCGAGAGAGACAGGTATATCATTGAAGTGCATACGCACTAACAATGGTGGTGAATACATTGGCGACTTTCATGAGTACTAAGTCCCAGGGTATACGGCATGATGAACAGATTGCGGTTCCCAAGACCCCCAAAGATAATGGTGTAGGGCGAGCGAATGAATCGCACCATTGTTGAGAGAATCGTGATGCATGTTATCCCATGCGAAGTTGCCCAAGATGTTCGGGGAGAGCAATACGCACGGCGGTGTATTTGATAAACATGATTGTGTCTCCATCGCCCCGTTGAATGGAGAAGTACCCGAGAAGGTGTGGACTTTGGACAGATCCATCGTACGCTCATCTCAGGTGTTGGATGCAGGCATCCGTTCACGTACTCAAAGGACGAGAGGTCCAAGCTCGATATGAAGATCAAGCAAAGCGTGTGTGTTCTTAGGGTACGGTGATGAAAAATTCGGTTACGATGTGTTATGGGATCCGACCGAGAAGAAGCTCGTCGGAGCAAAGATGTGGTTTTCTTTGAAGATCGTGTATCGAAGACATTGGTAAGCCGAGAAAGAACCAACCTGGTTCAGTGAGCTAAAGGACATGGATCCGATTACTCCTCCCATGGTGCCCGATGATGGGGGAGTACAAGAAGGTGCAAGAGGACGAGGGAGTTCCTTCAAGATGGACCAGGGGAGCAAATTTCACTTGATCCACTGTGAGCCACAGGTGAGGAGGTCATCTCAGGGACAGACGGTCCCCAAGAGGTACTCGCCGCATGAGTACATTATGCTAACCGATGGGGGAGAGCCAGAAGATTATTCTGAGGCCCTAGCCGACGAGCATAAGGAGGAGTGGTTTAAAGCTATGCAAGAGGAGATGGAATCCTTGCATAAGAACCACACCTATGACATGGTGAAATTGCCTAAGGGCAAGAAAGCTCGAGCAACAAGTGGGTGTTCGAAAGAAGGTTGAGCGTGAAGAATTCACCCGAGGTTCAAGCGCCGACTTGTGGTGAAAGGGTTTGGTCGAGAGAAAGGCATAGACTTCGAGGAGATATTCTCACCAGTGGTGAAGATGACATCCATACGGGTGTCATGCTTGGGTTGGCAAGGCTAGCATGGATCCGTGATAGAACGCTTAGATGTTAAACCGCTTTCTCCATGGTGACTGGAAGAAGAGATCTACATGCACCAACCTAGAGGGGTTCAAGTCAAAGGCAAGGAGCATATGGTGTGTAGGCCGAGGAAGAGCTTGTATGGGCCCCTGAGCATGGCCTAAGCCCAGCATGGGTCAAAGAAACAAGCTCCACCAAGAATGGTACAAGAAGTTCGACTCGCTTATGTTGAAACATGGGTATGACAGAACGGAGTCCCACCACCGTGTGTTCACGCGCAAGTTCTCGTATGGTGATTTCTTAGTTACTGGTTATTATACGTTGATGACATGCTCATCATGGGAAAAGACATCAAGAAGATCGACAGGGGTGCGAAAAAGAGGAGTTGGGCAAGTCTTTTACGATGAAAGACTTGGGCCCGCATGATTCCTAGGAATGGAGATAACCCGTGACGAATAGCCCAGTGGAAGCTCAGCTCATCACACAAGAGCTGTATATTGAGAAAGTCCTAGAGCGGTTCAATATGAATGCAACAAGGGTTTGGCCAAGATCTCCACTGGATGGTCACTTCAGATTGAGCGACAGGCAGTGTCTCAAGACGAAGGAAGAGGTGGAAGAGATGCAGAAAATACCCTACGCGTCAGCAGTAGGAAGTTTGATGTATGCTATGGTGTGTACACGCCCAGACATAGCATATGCGGTTGGTGTAGTCAGCCGGTATCTTGCCAATCCTGGCAAAGAACATTGGGCAGCGGTGAAATGGATACTACGGTATCTAAGAGGCTCATCCAGGTTGAGCCTATGCTATGGTGATGTAAACCCGTGTTGAGGGCTACACGTTCTTGATGCAGATATGGCGAGTGACATAGACTCCAGAAGTCTACATCGGGGTTCATGTTCACGTTTGCGGGGAGCGGTTTTTAAAATTGCAGCATCTTAAGCTACGAAGGTCGTAGCATTGTCGACGACATTCTCCTTTGCCGAATACATCATCTCACAAGAAGCATGTAAAGAGATGCTTTGGATGAAAAGATTCCTACAGGAATTTAGCCTAAAGCAGAAGGAGCACGCGGTCTATTGCGATAGTCAGAGTGCTATACACTTGAGTAAGAATCCAAGTCAGCATTCCAAGTCGAAGCACATAGAGATTCGGTATCACCGATCGAGATACTTTGGAAACGTAAGGTGTTATGAGAGGGTACAACTAGTTTATTTATACTCTAGTTATACTGAGAAAGTCCACACGAACGATAATGGGTCAGACATGATGACCAAGGCTTTGCTCAAGGGCAAATTTGAGGTTTGTAGAAACCTGGCTGGCTTGAAGAAGGTGAATCCCTCCTGGGTCAAAAAGGGGGAGATTTGATGGGTTTTTTGACCCGTTGCGCGAAAGGTCCTTTCGCAACTGGGATGCACAAGTCCATTCGCAACTCAGGATGCGCAAGTCCTTTCGCAACTAGGATGCGCAAGAGTCCTTTCGCAACTAGGATGCGGAAGGGAGTTTCCTAAAACTATAAAAAGGGGTCCCTAGGATTTTTCTATAGATATTGTGTTGATGAGAAAAATACAAGAGGGCTATCAAAGGTGAGGGAGAGGGAGAAAGAGAGAGAGGAAGCTTATAGAAGGGAGGTTCTCGCTCCAGGGAGGTTTTTTCTACTTTGCAATTTATATCTCACGCTTCTATGTCCTCATAATCGGTTAGATCTCTTCGTTTTCTCTATTTCTCTTATTGTTCATCCACTCCTGCGTGAGTGAAGAAGGTTGTAAACGTTCTACTTCATAGTGGATTGTTGATCTGGACGAGGTCTCGTGGTTTTTACCTCTTTGAGGGTTTTCCACGTAAAAATCTCTTGTGTGGTGTGTGATTGATGCATTGATTATTTTCATTGCTTTATTATCCATAATTCTGGTTTGTTCTGGAGGGCTAGATCCTAAGGTTTTGTGCAAGGCCCCCAACACGGATTGCATGTGCCCCAGGCACAGAGTCATAGGTGTGCCCCGTGCTGTGTGGGGTCAACAGAGATACCCATGACAAATCCACTCCGCCCATCCAAACCGTATTCATATGGTTATTACCGCTCAGATAAACTGCAGGAACAAATATCATCATGATACAAAGTTTCTGTTACCCCAGGCGTTCAAACCTTTCTGTTTCAAGTGGTATGTCTTTGTTGTATCTTTGTCATATTGATTCCATTGGACGTCAAACATAACTTAATGGAAGTTATTCAAATGTGTCCTAAGATGAGGCACCGCAACTGATAAAAGAGGAGATGTCACACACACATTGGTATGGCCCACGTGGGTTTTTGGACATGCCTGATTTTTAGACCCTATCCTGCTGCGGTCTTTAAAAACAGGACGGAGTGAATTTGTAATGGACATCTCTGTGGGCCCCACACAGCCCCAGGCACACCTATATCTCTGTGCCAGGGGCACATACAATCTGCTCTCATTGAATAGTCCATAGAGGTGTACACAAGTCGAACCGAGTTGAGCTTGGCACAGCTCGACTCATCCTTCATATACCACTAGTCGACCCCGTAGCTCGATCTTGGCTCCTCGGTCAAGCTTGATTGGCTCCTTTCGGCTCGGTTGTCGCAAGCAAAATCATTTGAGCTGAAAGTTCGAGCCTGCATGCATTATCACAAACACATGAAGTGCACTTTCAATTTTTTATCGTATATAAAACAGTAGCAGCTGTTTATAGATATTTCATCAAACACCTTGTAGGCAACATCAAAATGATGAAAAAAACGGAATTTTTTTATATATATATATACATACCTTCCTTACCACCGCCCACACTTCATTGAGTCATTTCATCAAACACTTGGTGAGCAACATCAATATCAAAGTAACCGAGTCACCGAACTGGTTCGATCCAAGTTGGGTTCGAGTCGAGCTCGGGTAAGCTCGAACTCGGTTCGAATTTTTTTTGAGCTCAAAAAATCAGCTCAACTCGACTCGAACTCAGTTCCTAACCAAGTTGAATCGAACTTTTATGAGTCGAGTCGAGTGAGCTAACCGAGCTAACTCGGTTCGGGTGCAGCTCTAACAGTCCATGCCGTAGGAAACAAAACGACAGCTTTCAAAACGAGGGTAAATCCGTCCGCAAAAAGTGGCCTTTTCCGGACGAGGCCCGATCCTATACAACCGCTCGTATATAGAACTCTTACTGCAACTATTCACTGTCTGAAATCGGATTGCACAGTACGCTCTTCTCGTACTGAGTAAACTCTGTTGGGCCCACTTTGAATGTATGTGATTTATCCACACCATCTATCCGTTTTTCCAACTCATTTTAGGGGTCGATCCCAAAATTTAAGCTTATCCAAAGCTCAGGTCAACCATACAACAGAAACAGTGGAAATAATGATTTCCACCATTGAAACCTTGCTAAGCCTCATGGTGATGTTTATTTGTCATCCAACCTGTTCATGAGATCACACAAACATGGATGAATGGAAAAACAAATATAAGCTTCATCCAAAACTTCTGTAATCCCCAAGATGTTTTCAACGATGGACATTCAATTCACACTGTTTTCTATGACGTGGTATATTTTAGCTTTGTATATATTTTATTTTTTGTCTAAATCCCTAAAATTATCTGGTAAAATGGATGGATGGACGGATTAGATAAAATACATAAATCACGGTGGACCACACAGAGTTTACTCGGTATGCTTAGGTTACTTAGTTACTCAGTACGCAATCAGCTTCCTCCGTGTCTGTGGTGGTTATTCGCATGCGTTTAAAGTTATTAAAATGCGAGGAACAGTCTCACAAGCCGTGTTAATGTTACGCAATTCTCTGTGTAGGGTCCACAGCATTGCGTATATTCCTTCCGATCCACACATCACATGAGTCCATTAGATGCCCCAAAAATCAAGATACCACACCACAGAAAACAATGGGCATCTACCAAAAATTTCAAATTCAAGATGTAATGGCTGGATCGGCATTATTTTTGAGGCTTCCCGATATCCTGGTTGAGTAATCCTTTTGGACGGGTTGGATTCTAAGTGTGGTGTCACAAGCAGAATTGTAGAATAATCTTTATTATTATTATTTTTATTATTATTAAATAAACGGGATAGGATCAGCATGAGAAAACGGAAGCCAGTTGCCTGTGCCCCTGCACACCCAAGTTCCTGTGGTCGGAAGCCAGTGGAGCCCACCGAGATGTCCGTGAGAAATCCACCTCTTTTGTCGGTTTCTTCCGCTCATGTTAGAGCATGATCCAAAAATCAAGTGGACCAAATTACAGGAAACAATGGGATGGAATGACCACTGTTGAAACATTCACGGGCTGCATAAATTCCGGATCAAGTTACTATTTGTGATTTCATTTGATCTCAGTTAGAAACTTAGAATCACTTTATGAACGGTTTGAATGGCAGATGAACATCATGGTTGGTCTTAGAAACTTCTCGAATGGCACCCAAAAAACATTAAATAAGAAAAAGTTTTGATAAGGGAATGGATTGCGTCCTGTCCCTGCCTGGACAGACTCGGTCGGACGAGAGATCTGTGGGCCCAGCTTGATATATACATGCCAATCTATTCACTTTGCCATATAATTTTGCATGCCGGCCCATTAGGACTCGCATATATTGAGTAAACTTTGTGGGGGCTACTATGATTTATGTATTTTATCCACTCCAACCATCCATTTTATCAGATATTTTAGGACTTGAGCCTAAAAAATGAAGCATATTCAACGCTCATGTGGACCACACTACAGAAAACTGTGTGAAATGAACGTCTACAAAAAAATTCTAGAGGGCCAGAGAAGTTTTGGATCAAGCTGAAATTTGTGTTTTTCATCCACGTATGTTTGATCTTATGACCATGTTAGATGGCAAATAAACATTACCATTAGCCTTAAGATGGTTTCAAAGTTAAAATTCATTGCTCCCACTATTTCGTGTGGTGTGGTAGAGTTGAGCTTTATATATGCTTTTTATTTTTTTGAGCTCAAACCCTTGAATGAGATAGAAAAATAGATGGATTAGTACGATGGAACTGTAGATCAATTCAATTTCAATAATTTTAAGGTATGAGCCCAAAAGAGAGATGGATCGAAAACACAAATGGAGCTGAATGGACAAAACTGTGTAGCATTCATTGTCAGTCCGCTGCAAGTAAATAAGTCACTATTCGATTTGGGTCATTGCGATTTTTGGCCTATTTTACTTTCACATGAAGGCTAGAAGTATATATAATTTGGATTTACTTTCACATGAAGGCTAGAAGAATATATGATTTGGATTGCTATGCAGTATGCCCCGTGTGCAGCTAATGAGCCGTTAGATGGTTAGTAGGAAGACTCGAAACTGAGTAATGGTTTGGATTTCAAAACCATAAGCGGCTAAACAGACCAATTTGTCTGGATTACAAAACCATGAAACCCTTAAGTGACGTCACTAACTTTTGTGGGGCCCTCCATGATGTGTGTTGTGTATCCCCACTGTCCATCCATTTGGAGAGATTATATTAGGGTATAATCCAAAGAACGAGTCAGATCAAAATCTCGAGTGGACCCCACAACAGAAAACAGTGGGGAGAGTGACGCCCACCATTAAATAGTTCTAAGGGCCACAAAAGTTTTCGATCAAGCTGATATTTGTGTGTTCCCTTCTTTCATGTCTGCTTTAACACATGAACAGGTTGGATCTCAAATAAACATCATGCTGGACCTTTGGAAGGTTTCAATGGTGAGCATCACTCTCTCCACTGTTTTCTGTGATGGGGGTCCACTCCAGCCTTGGATCAGCCTCATTCTTTATATCATGCCTTAAAATGATCTCTCAAAATGTTTGGACGGTGTGGATACAAAACATACATCATGGTGTAACTTGGTGATGTCACTTCACAGTGAGTCTCCCTATTCAACCTGTCAGTATCTAAAACATACATCATGGTGGGCCCGCTGTCTCCCTACGCAATTGGAGAACGGATTGGCTGCTCCCCCTAACACCAGCCAATGGAGGGTGGTCGGTGCTATGTGAGCCCCACCATGATGTATATGTTTCATCCATGCCATCTATTTGTCTTTAAAGATCATTTTATAATATGAACCCAAAAATAAGGTATATCCAAATCTCAAGTGGACCACATTATAGGAAACAGTGTTGAATAAGGGTCGATCATTAAAAACATTATGGGGCTATAAAAGTTTTGGATGAAGCTTATATTTGTTTTTTATCTTCATCTGGGCTTGTATGACCTAATCAACAGATTGGATGTAAAATAAACAGTATAGTGCCTTAAGAGGATTTTAATGGTTGATATCAAATCACTATTATTTTCATGTCGTGTGGTCCACCTGAGATTTATTTCCCTCTAATTTTTGGGATCATACAAGAAAATAATCTTTAAAAATGGATGAACAGAATGGATGAAACACATACATCATGGTGGGGCCCACAGAGCACCAACCATTATGGTCAGGGGAGTAGCCAATCCGTTTCCACGCAATTGGCTACCTTCCCAATCCGCGCCTCATTTGGTAGAGTCGGATCCTCTGTTATCTGGTCAACAGGGATTTCCTGTTTGGCGTCCGAACCTTTTATTTATTTAGTGAGTGATGGCGTGGGCTAACGAGAATTAGGGTATCTGGAAATCTCTATTAACCAGGTAACAGAGGATCCGGACTCTTTGGTAATGCAGCAATCAGCATTACAAAATTGCGGAAGCGGATTGGCTGGTATACCATGCACCACTGATGTGGGTGGTGTATTGACGTCACTGAGGTCCGTGAGTCCCATCGTGAGGTATGAGTTATATCCAAACCGTCCGACCTAAAATTCAAGTGCACTAAACTGTAAAAAAGCAGTGGAGGATTCAACGCCTACCATCGAAACCTTTCTCGGGTCACATAAATTTTAGATCAATATAATATTTTTTTTTTCTCTCATCTTGGTCCGTGTTACATTATTAACAGATTGGATGGAAATTAACCCTTACTGTGGGCCCTATAAATATTTTAACGGTGAAAATCAGTCCCCACTACTATCTTTGGTGTGTTTCAATTGATCCTTGGAAATTACTCGTTTTCGAGATCAATATCTAAAATAATCTCTCCAAAATCAAATGGATGAGGCCCTACTCCATCAGACAAACAAACGGACCGCTTTAATTGCACCAAAGCAGGTGTGCCTGCACAAAGATGGGCGGAGTTTTCTACCTCTGAACACAATCTGCATTCATTCGGGAAAGGATTGGCTACTCCCCCTGACACCAGCCAATGGCTGCTGGTCGGTGCTATGTGGGCCACACCATGATGTATGTGTTTCATCCATGCCATCCATCTGTTTTTACAGATCATTTTACCATATATATCCAAAAATTAGGTATATCCAAATCTCAAGTGGACCACATTACAGAAAACTGTGTTGAATGAGAGTCAACCATTAAAAACATTTCGGGGCCATAAAAGTTTTGGATCAAGCTGAACTTTGTTTTTTCTCTTCATCTGGGCCTGTATGACCTAATCAACAGATTGGATGTCAAATAAAAAGTATAGTGGGCCATAGGAGGATTTTAATGGTTGATATCCAATCACTATTGCTTTCATATGGTGTGGTCCACCTGAGATTTATATTCCTTTAATTTTTTGGATCAAGCAATAAAATGTGCTTTAAAAATGGATGAACAGAATGGATGAAACACATACATCATAGTGGGGCCCACATAGCACCGAACACCAGCCACGGAGCTAGTGTCAGGGGAGTAGCCAATCCGTTTCCCATTCATTCACTCCCGTACAACAATCTCAAGCCAGGATTGGGTACTGAGTTACTCAGTACGCTTTTATCATATGAGTAAACTCAATTGGGCCTACTATGAATGTTTGTGAGTTATCCACGCCGTCCATCCATTTTTCCAGATCAATTTAGTGGTTGATTCTAAAATAGAAGTATTCCCAAAGCTTAAGTGGACCACACTAAAGGAAATAATGCGAATAATGACTTCCACTGTTGAAACCTTGCTAGGGCCGACGGTGTTGTTTATTTGTCATCGAACCTGTTCATAAGATTACACAGACATGGATGAAGGGAAAACACAAATATCAGCTTGATCCAAAACTTCTGTGGGCCCCAAGAAATTTTCAACGGTAGAATTTCAATTCACACTATTTCCCGGGGTGAGGTCTACTTGAGATTTGGATATATCTCATTTTTGGGATCAAACCATATAATTATCTGTTAAAATAGATGGCCGGAGTAGATAAAATATGCAAATCACGGTGGACCCCACAGAGTTTACTCAGTACGAGTTACTCAGTACGCAATCAGCTTCCGCGGATTAGATGCTAAATGTTGAGTAGCATACTCGGTACTATTGAAGTGACGTCACCAAGTTCTATAGACCCCACAATGATGTTTGTGTTGTATCGACAACGTCCATCCATTTAGAGATATTATTTTAATGCATGAACCAGAGAATGAGGCAGATCCAAAGCTTTAGTGGACCCTACCACAAAAAACAGTGGGAAGATTGATGCCCACCGTTGAAACCTTCTAAAGGCCCACCATGATGTTTTTTCAAAATCCAACCCGTTCAAAAGTTAACAAAGACATTAAAGTAGGGAAAACACAAATAGTAGCTTGATTGAAAACTTTTGTGGCTTTTAGAATTTTTTAACGGTGGTGTCACTCTCCCCACTTTTTTCTGTAGTGGGTCCACTAGAGCTTTGTATGTAACTCATTCTTTGAATCTTATACTAAAATGATCTCTCCAGATAGATGGACGGCGTGGATACAAAATATACATCATGGTGGGGCCCACAGAACTTGGTGACGTCAATTCAGTAGCGAGTCTCGCTACTCAACCGTCAGTATCCAATCCGCGCCCGCCCAACCACACATTACCAGTTCATATGACAATCAGAACACCACACAGCTGGTCCACCATCCATCTCCACCACACAGAGACAGAGAAGGCAAACTACAGTGAGATGCTAGAGTTGGCGCTTCTCAACAGCAGGGAGAAGAGAAAGCGGAAGTGTAGGAAAAGGACAGCAGCTGGTTGTGACTGAACTCAATTCAGAACAGAGGCCACAACTGCGGTGATTGACCTAGTTCTAATAAAAATGTAGTTTCCTACCGATTACAAAAGCAAATCTGCTTGTTGTATGCATAACACAAACTACAATGCCTGTTTTTGAAACCAGAGAAGGCGAAATTGTGGTTCTTATAATGAGAAAAATATTAGAGTGCGGCAGTGTTTGCCTTTTTTAGTCTTTATAAAATGGAGGCATCTGATGCATTCCATTATATATTTCTCCCATTTTGATAAGATCTTCTCAATTATCTCTGTTCCAGGAAATAGAAGACAACACTAAAACCTTTTGGGAAAAACAAAATGAACTTTGTTTATTGAAGTTTAGTCAGGGTACAACTAGTTTATTATACTCTTGTTATTTCATGTTATGGAATATTAATACATGTAATAACTAATTCCCTATTATTATTTTTATTTTAATGATTTTTTGCTATCCAGTTACCATGTAAAGTTTGCTTTTACCGATAATATCCCCAATTTGTCACCCTTCATTGTTTTTCTCTTTGGTTTTGCATAGCAGATATTTGACATAAAACCTTGGTGAAAAGCTTTTTATCTCTTAACATGATCATCTGCGGGCAGGGATGGAAAACCTTTAGGAAATCCTTTAAAAAAAACGTACTTTCTTTTGGAGAAATTTCAAAGAATATAAAATCAAGGTATAGTTGGCCTACTAACATGATGAAGTTTTTCATCTCTTGGCGATGGGCATCCTTGCCTTCATATGAATTAAATCTCTTATTTTAAGTAGCTGACAGTAGCATTATACCTGAGGACTTTCTCATCTTGCAGTACTATGGACAAGCCTATCTAAGGCTTGCTTCAGCAAAGCTGTTCTGTGCCGGTCAAAGTACTGGGATAAAAAAAAAACCAATTGACGTCTTTTATTTGACTTTAAGATATCACATTCCAGAGCTTTTCTTTCTTGTAAAAGTTTGTTAGAAATGTTTGTTTACTTAGCATTGTATTCCTACTCTTAGTATGAAGATAAAATGTATGGATTGTTCCATTGCCTTTTGTTGCCTAAAAGCAGATAATGTTTTCTTATCCAGAGATTATAATATATTTCCCACTAGTGGCAGCTGACTTTATCTTGGCACACAGGATGTTAACCGACAAGCTAGAAAGTTATTCCTTAGCAAAGTACACCGATATATAAAGGAAAGGCTCCTGGATGCGAACTATGCTTGTGGCTTCTTATTCAGCATAACTAGATCCCATCACTAAAGTTTAAAGAGGTAAGTATTTGTTATAATTTATTCTATAGACCAATCACTTGGAAAAGTTTCCCCATTCTGCATTTCACTGAATGTTGTTACTTTTCATGTCTGTATGAATGGGGCTGAAGTTTCTTATACTAGATATTAATGTCTTTGTTGAATCTTTGTCATATTGATTCCATTGGACGTCAAACATAACTTAATGGAAGTTGTTCAAATGTGTTACCAACTGAAGGCACACCAACTTTCTATGCAACATGATGTGAAAATATTCTCACATATTTGCTCCATACACCAGCACATCATCCTTCACAACCTAATGTTGATGAATGCAAAGAAGTTGAAGCATTTGAATCAATTTACTTGTATCCTACAACCAGTTGTATTCCTCCTTTCTATGCCCTGCAGCCAAAAATCATTTAAACCCACAACTCAGGTGTCCCACACCACATAGAACAATGAAAATGGGACCCCAACCATAGGCCAGTGTTTGTGTGGTTAACATGGAATGTATCTTGCATCAAATATGTTCATCAGGTGGGACTCACTTGGATCAAAACTCAGGTGGGCCACAACGCTCAAACTTAATGGCTTTAGGCACAATTCACATTGTTCTATTCAGGTGATCTTTTTCATGTACACCTGATGGAGGGAATGGATTTCAAATAGACAACATTGCATATACCTAGAGAGCCTGAGTATTTTATGCGATGTGTAAAACAGGCATTGCAAATGATTTTGTCCCTCATCTACGTATTTAGCTCCTCTTTTTTCTCCCATCTACATATCTCACCCAACACATTTCTATAATTGGATTATTCTAGAATGCGGTGTGTGGGGTCCAGTGTGGTGTAGGACCATATCTAAGCCGTCCGTAAGGTGCACCCGTTCAACTTCACCCTATCCCTGAAGATCATGAGTGTGGGAAAGCCCAACCATTAAAACATTTTAGGCAGAGCATGAAGCCCAAACATATCTATTATACGCCATTCAATCCATTTGGAAGATACATCTAGTCGGATGAATGGACACGACAAAAATAAGGCCATTCCAAAACAAAAGCGGGAACGTGACATTACAAGTACGATGGTGGATGATGTTTTTGATAACTGAGCTCAATAGGTTTTGATATTTCATGTTTATTAAATTTCATTTATTTATACATTACAAGTATATATGATGGTTGATCATGTGTGGGTGGAACTTAGTTCATTCATTTAATAGAAATAGCATTGAACTCCACTTGACAAGATTAAAAGTTTAGACTGTCCTCAACTTCAACTGAAAGTCGGTTTTTGTGTGTGTGTGTGTGTGTGTGTATAAACGGGGATCATGGTTCATGGATCTAAACCATTTGTCGGTTTGGACTGACATTGGATGGACTACTCCCAAAAGACATTTAGGTTAGAACATATTATCAACAAATGCGATACTTTTTTTAGTTGGATGTGTGTTGTTGTTGATTTTTTCTTGGTGTAACTGTTTTTTTTTTTTTTTTTTTTTTTTGCAAGACACAACCCTTACTGCAATATTTTGAAGTCCTGACATGTATTATTGAATCATTGGCCCACCTGCTCAAAAGCTAAGCATACATGAATGTCCTCTTTCCAATACCATAAATTCTGGGCAGTCAAAAGAATAACATGAGTGAACAAAACGTCCATGTCATACAAATTAGGAGCTGTTGTGAATGAGGTGTAGCTTGGAAATCACACAGATCATAAGATACTAACATTTTGATTTGGCCTGCCAAATTCAACTACTTGCCATTTTCTTTCTAACCGTACATTTCATGGTAACTCGAGTACGACAGCCGGTGGTTGTTTGGACTTTTAGGGGCGTACATTGCCATTTTCTTTCAACTACTTTCCTTTACCGGCGGTTTTTTGGCCTTTTAGGGGCGTTTTTCGCTGCCAGTAAAGCCCAATTTTCTTGTAGTGATTTCATGGTAACTCGAGGAAATATTAGGATTATCTAATAAGTGCAATTTTCAGGTTATACTCCTTCATAATGGTACAACATTTTAAATATTTAATGATGAGTTTCTTTTTTTCTGGCCAGTCAAAAGAATAACATGAATGAACAAAAAGTCCATGTCATACAAATTAGGAGCTGTTGTGAATGAGGTGTAGCTTGGAAATCACACAGATCATAAGATACTAACATTTTGATTTGGCCTGCCAAATTCAACTACTTGCCATTTTCTTTCTAACCGTACATTTCATGGTAACTCGAGTATGACAGCCGGCGGTTTTTTGGACTTTTAGGGGCGTTTTTGGTTGCCAGTAAAGCCCAATTTTCTTGTAGTGATTTCATGGTAACTCGAGGAAATATTAGGATTATTTGATAAGTGCAATTTTCAGGTTATACTCCATAATGGTACAACATTTTAAGTATTTAATGATGAGTTTCTTTTTCAAAAAAAAAAAAATTTTAAATATTAAATTTTCCTAAAAATTCTAAAATTATTTATTTTTAAAATTGCAGAACCATTTCTAGCTATCATTGAATTTACCATGCGCATTGCATTATGAGTGGATGAGCATGATTTTTGGGGCAGGTCACATTCATCATAGTTCAGTAACGCAAGAACTCAACCTGGCTCCATGCCTAGCCGGGAAATTGTAGACCTAGTCTTTACCTGACTTGACTTGATATTCATAGAAAGTTAAGGTCTATGTATATAGTGATTTGGGCCTTGGACCTTACTCTGCACGTGCATCATTTCTGTAATTGAACTTCAGCATATTTTAAGTTTCATCTTATTCATTCTAGCATCCATTCAATCTATTTGTTTTCTTTTAAAATGGATGATTTACCTTCATAATGGTACAACATTTTAAGTATTTAATGATGAGTTTTTTTAATTTAAAAAAAAAAAAAAAAAAACATTTTAAATATTAAATTTCCCTAAAAATTCTAAAATTATTTATTTTTAAAATTATGAACCATTTGTATATATATATCAGAATTGCCAGCTGGTGGCAGTGCTGTCCATCTCCCTACATGTTTGAAGAAATGCTTCAACCAATATACTCGATTGTGAGTACAGTTCACTCGAATATACCACGCGCATTGCATTATGATATATGAGCATGATTTTTAGGGCGGGATCACATATCATAGTTCAATAACGGGATTGGAACTCGACTGGCTTTCGTGCCTAGCCGAAATAGTAGACCTAGTTTACTTGACTTGATATTCGTAGAAAGTTAAGGTCTATGTATATAGTGATTTGGGCCTTGGACCTTATATACGTGCATCATTACTGTAATTGAACTTCAACATATTTTAAGTTTCATCTTATTCATTCCAGCATCCATTCAATCTATTTGTTTTCTTTTAAAATGGATGATTTAATGGGAAGTGATTTTTAAATTTCTTTTTTTTTTTAAAAAAAAAAAAAAAAAAAAGCGCCCTTGATTTTGGTAGGTGGCTTTATTGGTGCAATTTTTACCGGCGAATTTGTATGTATAACTGTCATTGGTGATAATGAGAATCACTAATGCGGGTATAGGCTAGGCTGTCCAAAATCGCCCCTGATTTTGGTACGTGGCCGCCGGTAAAATGTTGGTTATTAATAAAAAGGCGCCCAGAGGGTTTTTCATTTCCCTCTATCTGTTCATGTTTTGTCGCTCTCTCTCTCTCTCTCTCTCTCTCTCTCTCTCTCTCTCTCTCTCTCTCTCTCTCTCTCTCGTCTCGTGCGTTTCTCCCATCTTGGATTTGGAACTTTCCATCTCCCCGTCTTGCCTCCAAATCTCATTCTCTCTCTTATTTCTCTTCCTTTCTTCTTATTCCCATGTTCTTAGATCAGATCTAGAGCTACAGATCGAGTAGGCTCGCCATTTTCTCCAATTCCCAAATGACTGAAGTTCATGGAAGAACATTTGGAATTTGGACACTTCTGACATGAACTCTCTGCTTCCTTTGCGCCTTCAACCTTGAGAACAAGCCACTTTATGCTGCGACCTTTCTATCCTTCATCTATGCCTTTGGTCATTTCTTGACTGAATACTTAATATACCGGACAATGGTCCTTGCCAATCTGACGGCGGTTGGCATCTTTGCAGGTACATTCATCATTTGGATTCTGCTGCAGTGGAATGCTCATGGACCTCAACCATCTTCAAAACAGGACTGAAACCTTTGGCTTTTTCCTTTTTTCTTTTTTCTTTTTTTCCTAATGCTGGTGCTAATCTCCATAGCGTTGTTTTGGGGCTGTTTGGATACTACCAAATAATTTACTTTTTCTACTTGAGATAAGTAACTCTATGTTAAGGCTTGAAGTAGCTTATCTTAAGTAAACATAGGATCCAAACGCTCCCTTTATGTAACTCTATCTTACCTTTTCTACTAAGGTTAGTTGATTTTCTCCAAAAAAATTTTTTTTTTTTTTAAAAAGAAAAGAAAAAAAAAAAAAGAGGAGGCACTCAAAGGTACTCTCTCTTTCTCTCTCATTTCCTCTTTTGATGGCCAGAAATTGGGCAGCAGCCATGGCAGTGGCAGCCATATCTGCTGCTGTCCATAGCCCCCTACATGTTTGAAGAAATGCTTCAACCAATATACTCGATTGTGAGTACAGTTCACTCGGGTTTTTCAGTTTGTACAAGTAGGGACCTAAGTGGCAGTGCAGATTGGTTGATTGGACTGTCCATGCGTCCTTCTACAAATAGGATCGCAATACCTTATATTGTTATATAAGCACTTGGGATTGGTTATCATTTATGTTTTAACTGTGTTTTCCATGGGCCTTTGAATTTTATTAGAAAGAAATAGGACCTTCTGGATTTCCACACATGGGACAGCATCCTTAGCTTCTACGACATTGGCTGGGTTTATGCCCAATGGAATCCTGGCATGTGGCTATGCCAGCTTCAACTGTGAGGGGAAATTGGAGGAGAGCTATGCTAGCAGTTCTTTGGACTGTTTGGGAAGAGATATGGTTGCTGTTTTAGGAACGAATGCAGGTCCAGTTCAAAAGTGAGTAGTAGAGTTTTCTACCAAGGGATTGGGACCCTGGTTAAGGGTCTGTCAGTAGTGGACCTCTGTAATTGTTTTCTCTGTTTGTAGCTGTCTTCCTCTGTTTGTATATTTCTTTTTCTTGAAATGAAATTCTGTCCTTAGAAAAAGAAAAGATCACATATTAGATGCCCATCCCAACGTGTTTCATAATTGGTATCTGAATCATTGGACTTGAATCTGATCTGATTATCAACCAGGTCTGAATTTGGGCCTAGATTTGATTACATTTGGAACTGTCATTGGCTCTCCTTGTTTCGTCTCGACTAATGAAGGTGTATGGGCTAGGCTCGGCTAATATATATAGACAAATATTTGAAATTTAAGTCTGCTGTATTAAAATCTTATAATGGGAATGCTGAATTAGTACAAGTGAAGCATATTAGAGCTAGGCATGGAGATTATTTTGGAATCATCGTGGCCGGTTATCTAGATAGTCCTTAAATTCTTCATCATTGATACAATGCAATGGGCTGTATGGGCAATCCCATACAACTACCTTCCAACTGTACATCTGGCATAGTTTTTTTTTTTTTTCACGTAAGTGTGAGTGGCTGTCCCACTATGGAATACCACCATTCTGTGTGGAAATGGATCAGATGGAACCCCCTATTGACAGGCCCAAATGGATAATGAGTTCATGCTAACAGAAATTATGTATCAGAGATTAAGATCTCTAATACATAATTACTGCTAAGTAAAATGAGATGAACTCATCTTTAGGCATCTATCAAACAGGCCCTAAGCTTGTCCAACATAGCCCATCCATGCCAAACACAACTAAATGATGGTCTGGATGATGAACCATGGGTCCATATGCCAAATGGAAGACCTGAACATGGTTTGCTAAGACGGACATAGATGGAATGAAAGTCCCAATAGGCCAGAAAGCTTTGAAAGTAGTAGGAAATGGTTAAGGTTGGGTAAATATTCTAAGACTAGCGCGATGTGTTGGAGCTGACAAAAAAGATCGAAATGATCGCATGGGTTCAATTTTTTTACTGGGGAAGTTTTGGGGGCATGATCCATTTGTGAGGAAGCCTACCAGAGAGCAATATGGGCTCACAGAAAGGTAGGGCAGACCGCATGCCTGCACCATTACTGCCTGAACACTTTGTTTAGCCTGGTGCTGTCTGTTTTCTCAATTCCTGATTTTTTCCCCCTATTTCTTTATTTGTTGTGTCGAGAATATCATGTGGTAGGAGAATCAAGGAGAAAGGAGTACATTTGCTTTGCTGATCACCATTGTACTTGCTATTCTTTCTTTTATGACACCGTAAACAGGGGAGAACAACTCTGTGTATGAACCTATCTCAATGCCTGCAATCTGGATTCTATTGTTCATTTTACACTTAATGGAGTCATTACCATATTCATTTTTGTTTTGATGATATCATCATTTTTCTTTCCTTCTTTTTGACTTTCCAGTGCGTCAATTAGCAGCACAACTTGCAGCAGCAGTAGAAGCATGCATCAAAGTGAAGGTGTCTGATTAGCAGCTAGCACATTGGTGACTGTGTATTCTGCCCATTGGTTGTGAACAACATTCTAGAAATTTGTAGGATGACCGATATGGCAAAGCTGTATCCAAAGCATGAATGGACCCTCATGGTTGCCAACAACATTCTAGAAGTTTTGTATACAAATACCTTCATGGTAATCTACAACATAATGGCCTTAGTGCATCTGTGCATGCATGCTTGCGGAGTACAGCTCACCTCCTGTTAAAGAGGCATTTGTAGGATGACCTATCTAGGAATGCTTTCTATTCTTTAGGTTGTCATAGTAATGATTATCAGTTGTGTTGTTGGCATATTTTATTAGTTTTGTATTTTATATCTCATCCAACTTGATTAAATGCTGACAATCATTTTTGTCCATGGTTCTTGGTTTGCAGGACTCCAATTAATGGAGTCATGAGTTCATACTCAGATATGTAACAGGTTTCTAATAGGGACATGAAATGGGTACAAATCATGAGATTTCAAATATCAAAATAGCAAGAATGGAGTAAGTACTCAATCTGGACTGTAGGCGTGAATTATCCATCCAAACAGCACATGAATCAGTCAAATAATATTTGTGTTCTGAATTGGTCGATCTTTCCTTTCTGCAGTCTGTTTTTCTATTCTTTATCAATAATTTTCAACCAGATACTTGGAAAGCTTTAGAGAGAACACAGACCGCAAGACCTGCTTGGACTGGATGTGTGAAATTAACTTGTTCATGTTGATGAGCCTGCATATTAGGCATCATGTGCTGTTGGAGTAGCAAATAACTTCATTGTGCGCTGTTTGGTATGATTTGCTTCACCAGCATTTATAATTGGTGTCTTGATGTGTATGGTGTGTGAATAAAATGCATTTGTGTCTGATTTTTGTTTTTGGATATCTATAGGCTCAGAAGAATGTCAGCTGAAATTGGGTTGGTCAACAAGGCACAAGATATGCGTCGGGATAGCTAGAGGTTTGGCATATCTCCATTAAGAATTAAGATTGAAAATTGTTCACAGAGACATCAAAGCTACCAATTTACTGTTGGATAAGGATCTCAATCCTAAGATACCTGAATTTGGTTTAGCAAAGCTTGTAGGATGGCCTTTGATGGTTGCTGTCCCGATTGCAAATTCCCAGGCAATGACTGCCCACTAAGTGAGTTCATGCAACTTGTGTCCCTTCCTAGCATGAGCTTCATGCTTTGTTTTCACCGTCTTTCATCAAAATAAAGAGTTTCTTTAAAATGTTATAAATAGTTCTCTGTTCATGCATCAAGTGAAGGCAACGAATACACATATAGATTCGTTTTGTTTTAGTCTTGAAAATATGTCATCAAGTGGGTACTTTTGTAATCCAGTTATCTTGGCCATATTACATTCTAAATCTAATAATGCCTTTTAATGTTTACATAATTAATATTTTGCATTTCTCAATTCCTCAAATGTTTCTCTTAATTAAAACAACAATGGAATGTGCACCTTCTACATATAATAGATTCTGCACCTGCTGCCCACAGTAAATTTTTTAATGGAATGTGCACCTTCTACATATAGAAGTTACTACTAAATGCTTCAGCAGCCAGCCAGGTGCCAAATCCTATTGATGATTGTCCAATTGATACATAGTCCAACAAAAAAGAATGTAAGGAAAAAATGTCTTGATGGATATATGTTTTATCTATTTGCTTTGGTTTTGAATAGAACTATGTTGTTGATAAAAAGAACACAAGCAATCAGTCACTGAGTGCTTCATCCATGGCCCTAAAAACCACAGCCAAAGATTTCATTTAGCTGTAGATATAACCCACTACATGAGTTTAAACGGCAATAAAGAATCATGCACCAGTTGTAAATTCAAAGTACCACTATAAGAATTGTAGATTTGCTTTTCAACACTAAATAGCATCCAAAACTGCTGTTCTTGTTGCAACAGACTGGATAAAATATATGAATGCAATCCCCATCAAAATCTGCACCTAGAGGAGCACGAATAAGAGGGTTGATCTTAACAGTGTGGTCATCATGCACATAGACAAAAAATGCTTGTAAATTGTAATGAATGTTTATGAGTAGTGAGTACTGATTGGGAGCGTTACACCACCCCCAATTGTTGTTTGGGAGGGCATAGTTTGGTGGACAGAAATGTTATCCATTTTTCTTTTATGTTTGATCTCTAATGCTTATTGCTTGTTTGGAAGAAAAAAAAAAGGGGGGGAGGGATTGCAGAGATTGCTAGAGTTGTTCTTTCATTTGATCCAAAACCGATCCAGGTCTGTTCAAAATCATCTTTGAAATTCCACTCACTTGAACCCAAAAACCAATTGAATCTGTGTCATTTAGATCTCTATGTATTTGTGTTAAATTTCCATTAGTGTGTATCCATTTTTCCCCCTCTATCTAACTGACTGTAGAGGTTTCTTCTAACAAGAGCCATAGGGTTGGGAGGGTGTTCTCACCACTGCAGCAAAATACCATTCTGAATTGGATGAACGCTAACATAAATATATTGGTCGCGATGAGGATTATACGATTCATTTCTTGGAGAAAAGGAGTTTATTTATTTACATTTGCAAAGTTTGTAATACAGTTTGTGTTTGTTTTCTCCATTTTCTTGTCATTCTCATAATGTGAAAAATCTGATGATCCATTAATTGAATCTACTGTAAATGGCCCGCATTAGGAAAATCTTGCTGCTCAGGCATTTCTAGACGTTTGATCTGTGACTTACTAGAACTATAAACCAAGTTAGAAATGGTTGACATCCAAAGTAGAAATGTCCATTTACGACAACTCTAGGTTCATTCTACCATTGCCAGGGAGGGACAAGGCCTGCCTGGTGGCCCATTTTTCCTAACAAGAAATCTTCCCTCTTCTCTGTCACACAATTTTTTGGTAATGACAGTGTGTTTGGATGCACAATCTGTTTGAGTTGCAAAAACTAGTCCAATAAAGTGGAAATAACCAACTTGTATTTCCTTTCGTAAGTATATGTATTTGAGGGTGTGGCTCCTCTAAACAGAACTGGAATCATAGCTGCATTTTTTAAGGCAACTTCCTCGCTTTAGTGGGGGAATATTGGTGTGTTTTATTTCCTCTTGGTTAAGCTGCTTGTTCTGCAATTCAATTCACTAATTCATCCGAGCACAACCTAAATGTGGTAAGAAGGAATTCTTTTGTGGCTTGACTGTGGGATTCCCCCAACTCCCCTATTCACTTCTTTGAAAATCCAACTTTTGCATCCATCAGACAAGTAAAAATTAAAGAACCCCATTCAATAGGCTATGAGCTTCCTTCCATTGCCTTCAAATTTCAGCAACAAGAAAAAAAATAAAATAAAATCGCTTGCTTAGTTGCAGGATTACCTGGTAGTCATTTGATGCTATTGTAGAGGGTCAGGTTGCTACTATATATTGTGGCAACTAAATTTTCTTCAATTCATGACAAACACGGTCAAGAACTCATCCAGATAAAGTCTACTTGTCTGGGGCATTTCTTTGAAACATATATAAGCTCCTAGTGAGTCACTGGGAAACTCATTGGTTTTGGCCAAATCACGATGACTTACGATGGTTTTGGTCCATCCATGAGTTGAAACTCTAAAATTGAGTTTTAAAACCTTGTTCACAAGGCACTACCATTATTTCTTCTGTGAGGCGAACATCATCCGAATTCAGCTCTATTTGAAGGAAAGAGGAAGAGTAACTTCTATTAGGAAAAAGGAGAGACTAACTTAGAAAATTTCATAGACCTTCATCTAATATAATGGAGGATGAGAATGGTATTGATCTGATTCACATCTCAACCGTTCCTAAATAGAAATTTTGGTGTAGTGGGGGTTATACTGTTGGAAGGGCTGAATTTTACACATACTTAATACTTTGTATGCTATTATATGGGTGGAAGAATCGCTGTCGACTGGTGAAAGAATCATTGTCATGTCTCTTGACATGTTGGAGTACTTTGTATACTTTGTTTTTCTATTTCTTGACTTTGTAAGCTAATTGCATGATTTAACTCCGTATTTATAGATACAAAACATGCTTCAATAAATAGTCGCAGAAATCATCCATGAAAGCATGATTTAGGCAATGGATCAACTCGGTCATGAGAATGGGGTGAGATCCAATTCCAGATTGCTACTTGGCCAGGATGGATCTCCTCCAAACCATTTCAAAATGGAAAACCAGGTTTGTAGGCAATGAGGATTATCTAATGTGATTTTCTCTAATAAAGATTAAGGCTTGTATTGCCACATTTTCCAACACCTGGCTGGATGTGTTGATTTTTTATTTTTTATTTCCTTTTATTATAACGGTTTTGTTTTGATGGTTAATGGTAAGAGATCATGGTGGGGCCCACACAGCTTGACATCATGGGGAGTTCTCATGATCTCGACCGTATAGAACCTTTTCCATATATATATATATATGGGAATACGGTCAACCTTACCGTAGCCTTCCGTAAGGTCGAGCGTTGGCATACTGCTGGCCGTCAGATGCTGGTGTTTTAAATCAATGGCTATCCTCAAGACGGGATTTCCAGGAGAGACCAGTCGTTCCGGTTACCGTGCAACCTTCTCTCTCTCGCCCTCAATACCAGCCCTCTCTCTCCCTCAATCCCTACCAGGAGACGCGTTCGCGTGCAGCCCTCTCTCTCCCTCAATCCTGACCACCAGCAACGTTCGCCTCCACCTCTTTCTCTCTCTCCTTCTCTCCCTCAATCGGTACCACCAGCCGCGACACCGCCTCCACCTCTGTTTTTTGGTATTTTCTTTGTTTTTTTTTTTTTTTTTCCAGATTGAGATGCTCTGGATCAGGTTCTGGATCTGGGCATGGATCAGGCTCAGGCTCTGGATTCAAGTTCTGCGAGTCTGGGCATGGATCAGACTCTGGCTCTGGATCAGATTGAGATGCTCTTGATCCAGGTTTTTTTTCCCCAAGATGGTGATCTCATCCATCACTTGGGATGGTTACGAACGGTAGAAAGTTTGGAAAACTGTCTTCCTTTCAATGATCTTCGTCTTCTTTAAATAGAAGAATTTTCCTTTTCCTCAGAGAACTTAATAATTTGCATTTCCACACTTTCTGAGAGATAAATTTCACTTTTTGACCATTGACCATTCCACATTTCTTTGGAAATCATGGTAACTAAAAGAAACCTCTATGCTTTGAACAAATTTAGTTGTTTTTTAGTATGCTTTCTTTCATGATATGGATAGCCTTATTTTTTAATGTTCTTGTTTGATGCAAATATTTGCCACTAGGGAAAGCTGTTGCAAATGGCTCCTCAGACTGGACTGAAGCTTTGGATGTTATTTCCTTGGGTTCTCCTGAGCAGGTTGTAGACTTGATTTAGTCATTTTATATTCTTCTTTTTTCTTTCTAATATTCATCTTTGGTTGCATGAGAAAAGAATTATATTTGCTAGGCCTCTCAAGTGTCCTCTTAATTGTTCATGTGAAGAATTTGAACACAATTTCTTCCTATTTTTATTTGGTGTAGTAAATTGAAGGCATGAAAGTTGTTTGTCATGAGCTGACCACTGCTGATCTTGAGAGTAGTGCGATGGATGATACTGTCAAGGATGCAAATAGGCTAGTTGCATGTCTTGCAACAAGGTAAATAAATATCTTCTATTCTCCTCATTGGTATCCAAAGTTAAAAATATTCTCAAAAAATGGTATGTTTTGTGTGATACGTACTGGTTTCAATACTAGGAGACGTGGTTTCGATACTAGACAATACTATTTCTAATTATTTTCTTTTAAAGGTGGCCAATAACTGCCGCAATTTCAAATGTTCATATGTATTAGCTAATTCAGCAAACAATTAACCCAATCATGTTATTTTAAAAACCCATACTCAAATTTTGCTAAAATTTTTGATTTTTTTTTTTCCCTTGTATTCTTGGGTGTTCATTGAATGGAATATACCAGCTAGAATGGAATCATCAATGAAACAGTTGATCAACATAAACACCATTGATTTCTTCGTTTTCATTTTTGTAGACTTAAATTCTCAAATGGGTTGGTTGGTTGGTTTAGGGCCTAGGAGAAATCGGTACATCTAGTTTCGGATATGTGCGTTGATTAGGCAATTAATTATTATTATTAATATTTATTTAATTTATGACAAACGCCGACGGCGACGGTTTTTGCCGTCCTCGTCAGCCGTCGGAAATGCCTACGGTTTTAGCTGTCGCATACGCCGACGGCTAAAATCCGTCGGCGAGTAACGTCGGGAAAGTACATTGCCGACGGCTCTTAGCCGTCGGCGTTACCCTGTTTTTTAGTGTATATTTTCTGGTGGGTAGCATTGCACCAATTAAGTGGCGGCGAATCAAAGGTTAGGATCGTTCAACCATTCTGATTTTGGGGATTTTGACTTCGATGCAATAGCTACCACAACTTAGTCGATTTAAGTTGAGTTTTTGTATGCCACGTGTGCAGAGAACTGATTACCTGTGTATCAGTGTCATACGCTGGCCGTGTATCATATAATTCCCATGGAGTAGTGCCCGTTGCATCTGCTCCAGGCACATGTTCGGGCACACAGATAAACTTGTACCCAGGGCTAATTGGGTCCCACAGAGACGTCCATGACAAATCTACTTCGTCCAACTGTTTTTAAGGCCACAATTGGATAGGAACAAACGAAAATCAAGAAGATACAAAAATCATGCGGTCTACTACAAACAATACTAGGGGAAAAGAAACGTCCACCGTTGAAACCTTCCTGGAGCTTAATATAATGTTCATATGACATCCAAACCGTTTACATGGTTATTACCACTCAGATAAACTTTATAAACAAATATCATTATGATATGACACTTATGTTACCCCAAGCGTTCAATCACTACTGTTTCTTGAGGTATGGCCCACATGAGTTTTGAATATGAATGATTTTTAGATTCCTATCTATGGAGTGGATTTTTCAAGGAAATATCTGTGGATCCCACATAGCCCCGTGCACAGATATATCTTCTGTGCCTTGGGGCACATGCAATCCGCCTTCTATTCTAACGCGGTAGATAGATCTGGTTAGTGAGGCTCGCGCATGTTGCTCACCAACTGTCGGTAGTCGCTTCTTCTGCTAGTCAAGCTGTGTGATCTGAACCATTCATATAGAAGATAATATTGGAATCATATTGGTAGAAGTTATTCACTGTTCACCAAAATGAGAACTATAAACTTCTTTGTTGACTGTTGATTCCAACCCATCCTTATACGGACGTGAAAAATAAGCTGGATATGGAGGTTAACATCTGTCTAACATAAGCTGAAATATTACCACAAAAGGCATTGATTCTTCCACTGATACCTATCCTAGACTCAACGAATACGTTACATGCTCAAATATTACCACAAAAGGCATTGATTCTTCCACATGCCTTTGCATGCATGGCTCTTGTATTCTTATTTATCCACAGTGGAACCCTCATTGTTGTGCCACTTTTATAGTGCACCATGAAACTAAATTGGTGTACTGACCTTTGGTTAGATCTCCCCTTTCCTAAATAGAGCAGTACTTAGCCCCATCTGGCACATTCCACACAAGCAACACCCACCTTTCACAATTCCAAACCTTTCATTCATCTGTTGAAACTAAGAAGTTCCCCAGCAGCCAATCCTTGACATCTGATTTTTGGCCTGCAATTGGGGGGGGGGGGGGGCACAGGAACAAGAACAAGAAAGAAAAGAAACAGCAATATATATGCAATAGGAGCATCGCTGGGAATGTCCCATGGAGGATAAATTTGGTCCATCACCCATACATGGTGACATTCACTAGAACAATCAGGACTATAGAGAGATAGACCCAACTACATGGAATGCTGCTCTGAATGAAAATGTGGGTGAAGCATTGTTTAGTAAATAGTTACCTAATTCACTTAAACAACACTCAAAACTAAATTGCAATGTGATACGCTATGATTCATTATTCATGGTTGAACTAATCGACCATCCTATGAATAGTTTGTTCCCAAATTTTTTACAGTTTACGAAATCTGTCCATTTATTCAATCTCTAATAACAGTATGATTTGAACAAATTCAAGTATTTTTTTCAATATTCTGGAACTTCCTTTGATAAGAAATGAGGAAACTCTTAATTAGGAGAGAGATTGGTCAATTTGAATTAGTTGATTAATTCTGCTGAATGCACGCACTAAATTGAATTATGCCAAATGACAGCATTTCACTAGTCGATCAAACTAGCTAACCTCAAACACAAATCAGATAAATTGAAAGAAGAACAAAATTTAGCCTACCCCAAAAAACTAGTTTTTTTGACAAGTATCAAACTACCAACTGCATGGCAAATTCCATTTTAGATTGGTCAAAATTGCACTGCAAACTCCAACTTGAATTGGTAGAACTCTGATTCAGGTAACTATGCTTCTGTACCTCTATTAAATAAGAGTCACAGTCTAGTTTGGACATACAACATATTTTGCTGGCACCTTACTACATGTAACCAGCATGGTTCTTGGTCTCTGCTACACATGACCAAACCATCCAAGTCTACCATCCCTCATCTTATTATCTATTGGATTGATGGGTTCTGTCGGTAGGAGCTTACACTTGGCTACAGTCATTTGCAGATTCAAACATCTTTGATGCATTTCAACAAACACAATATAGTATAAAAGACACGAAAAAAGACCCCCAAATCTTGAAAGAAATCACCTTTCTATCTCCATCCCAAATCCATATAATAAAAGAGACAACGAGAAATAAATTTCATGAAAAACCCCCAAATCGGGTGTCCTATGCAATAGGGTTTCCTCTTCTTTCCACCCCGTTTCAGAACAAGGTCCATCCGATATATTGTAAAAAAACAAAAGAAAAAATGAAAAGCCCCATTTTTCAGATACTTACAGGAAATGCGTTTTATCCTCGGACAATATATATCCTCCACTCTGGCCCAAGAGCTCCAAGTCGGTGGAGATGTAGCCCGCCTGCAACAAAGGAGCAGACAATGACGAACATCCAGCCAAATCCAATTCGTAACAGAGAAATAGAGGAGGATTTTTTGTAAAAGAAACCCCAAATCAGTGGTAACGGATGAAGGGCTTACCTACGGTTTCATTGATCCTCGTTTCAGCACAAGGAGACCTCTTCTCCCTATCCACATCCAACCATTGCCTGGAGGGGTATAAATCGATGAAGGATTCCCACCATTTCCGCCAGTACCCGCCTCCATTGTCATCTTCATCTGGCGGGAACTTGACGTCCTACTGCGGCTGTACTCTGAAGAGCTATCATTGCGGGATGGTGGGCTCGAGAAGTCGTCCGAAAACCCTCCGAATCCCGCCCCTCTGATAGAGGATTTTGGAAGTGAAAGCTGGGATGGTCGCTCGGTTGCCCAAACATAGATGGGATGGAATAGGGGGGATTTTACAATCCTACCCCTCGTAAACCACCGTAAATCAAATGCCCAAATAGGCCCTAAAGGGAAAGATAAACACATTAGTTGAAAAGGAAAAGTATGTGGAGCTCATGAACATCCTAGAGGATTTAAAACTAATGTTATATGAGTTTAAGGCAATTATGCTAGATGAGCTTATTAAGGAGTTACCTCCCATGTGAGATATACAAAACCACATTGATATTGTCACAAGAACAAGCCTGCCTAATTGTCTATATTATTAGAAAGAATGCGAGAACTTACAAGTACAAGCGGAAGAATTGATCCATAAAAGTCAAGTCAATGAGAGCATGAGTACCTATGATGTGCCAGCTCAAGAGCTTAATACAAAGTACAAGTAAATGCCTAATAAACACCGCCACTAAAAGTTATCTGAGTATCATGAACTAGTCTTTTGAGTAATTTGATAATGAGTTTTTTCCAAGTGAAGAGAGTCTGATGTAGGACGTGGGAAATATACATTCTGTATGGTTGGACCAAAAGAAGGTGAATCATAAATTGACCATAACTTTTGATCCAAGGTGCAAATGAGTGGCCCTGCAGGATTTGACTGTTTACATGATCTTGAGACCTTCCCGCAAAGCTGAAAATGGATAATCTACATCCAAAGGTCCACCTAACTATTATCGAGCAGAGAGGATCTGATCACCCTCTCTAATTCTATAGTTAAGATAGCGCCCGAATGACCGTGAATGGCTTTGATTGTCCAAAAGTGGGCCATATGGACAAACTGAGGATAAACTCTTCTCCCTCTTTTATCTTTTTTTTTGGGGTTTTTTCGAGAGCAATTGCATGAAGGATACATTCCCTTTTTTTATGGAGGGGCGGAAGGGATTAGATTAGGCATGTGAATTACCTTATCTCATTGACTCATTTTGAATCACTCAAGTTTGAAAACACAGAAACAGTACGTCCTACCGATTGTTGATGACTTCTGTTATGCTAAATTTTGTTCTCTAATTCAATTCTTTTTCTTTTGTTCTAACTCCGTTGGGTGTCCATACTGTGATGCAATTTCAGGTTACTGACGTTGGCAAAGATGAGAAGGGTTTAGAAGATAGTGATATAGAGGGGGCTGAATTGCCTTTAGGGAAGATGATGAAACATCTGAAATCTCAGAGAACGAAGAAAAAGAAAGTAGTGAGAAAACATTCAACTGTTGAGGGAAATATATAATGCAGAAAATGATGTTGATATTTTGGGAACTTCAAGGAAAATAAAATTAGATAATCAGGAAAGAGCCACGAACTTGCAATATGGCAAGTTGGGCAATGGTCACGAGCACTTTATAACTTGAGAAACAGCTAATCAAAATGGCAAAAAGAAATCTTCTGAATCATGGAAAAAGAAAAAGAGAAAAACCAGTGATGTACTTTCTACACCAGTTCCAACACGCAAGAGATCACCTTTTGGTAAGGACACTCGTAGGCAGTCTCGTTCGAGGAATTCTGTTAAGGGCCTCGGCAAAGCTTCAAGAGCAAGTTCAAATAGCATTGGAATTTCCTCCATGCAATCTCTTGAAATGGATGAAGAGCTCCAGGAATGGTCAGAATTAAAATTATCCAAGGAGAAAAGCAAGGTAGAGCCCACAGAGTCAGACTTTTTGCTATCACTATCGCCAACAACTAAAAGCTCGCCATGAGCTGTGTGCTTTTTCCTAAGATGACTTTTCAAACTGACAATTTGCTTCCCAAATTTTGCCATATCTGGGTCTTGTTGGTGTGAATAGCAATTTGCTTTGGACCCATGTGTGCAGGAGTCCTCTTTGCTGGTAGAAAATGATGAAAAGAACTCGGTTGGTAATTTCAAGAGCCCCATGGGTGCTAACAAAAAGCGTAAAAGACGAAGTATTGCCAGATTGGCAAAGGAAACTTCTTTCGTTTCTTTGTCTTTATAATCAATTTGCAGTGGTTCTGTCCCATTTTGTCTCCATAATGAAGTGCAGGATCCTGGTAAAATTTGTAACCCACCCCCCCACCCCCTTCTCTTCTCCTTATCTTTTTTATAATGATGACTCCCTATGGTTTCAACATAGTGTAATACAATATGCCTTTCCTGGCTCATTTTGGTTTTAGTTTAGTTTTTCCTTAGCTGTTTTTTTTTTTGGATGTAAGTGTTGTCATTCACTAAAAAAAAAAGAGATCATTCCACAATGTTATTCTTTGGTTTTCTGTGTAGTGTTCAACAAAGATTTCTGAAAAACACGACTCGGAATTGGTTGGGTGCAGAGTTAAAGTTTGGTGGCCAATCGATAAGCAGTAAGTGTTTTGTTTGACATTATGATTTTGTGGAACTTACAACATATAAGCATTTCCTTTAAAAAGGAAAAAAAGATATGTAGTGCGCGTTGGCTGTTACGTACAATAGTTGCCAGTATTGGAGAACCTTGGGTAACAATATTTAATCAATCACATCTTTATGTGTTGGTTGGAGATGTCTTTCTTTTCCACCTTTTATTCTTGGACAAAATTCTGTTACTAGTTAAAGATTACTGCTCCCAATCCCCAAGACAGAAACTGCGCTACTGCCAAACCATGGTTGAAATAATAGTAGGACCTTGTTACCATTTCAATCATGTTGGGCTGGAAAGGCTGTAAAGCAGAAGATTGCTCAGCGTGGGGCCGTATTCCTTGTTGCCTAAACTGAGGGCGTTAAATATGCTTGGGTGGCCTTGTAAAGCACAACTTGGGGGCACACTCGAACATGCCCTGAATCATTATAATCTTGAACTCCTGGTTCTTTTAGTTGGGATGACTCGATTTTATTTTATTTTGTTTTTGTTGTTGTTTTGTGTGTGTGTGTGTGTGTGTGTGTGTGTGTGTGTGTGTGTAGGGATAGCTCAACTTCATGGCTTCTTAGCATGGAAGTAAATTTTTTTTGAGATAACAGGAAGCTGAGTTGTTAGGATGGACTTGTTTAACACCGTATTTATTGTAAACTCTACTATTCTTACCTGCAGGTTTTATGAAGGTGTTGTGCAATCTTATAACCCAGGAAAGAAGAAACATGTGGTAAACTATGAGACTTGTGTACTTCTCTTAATTATCCCTGTCCAAACTGTCCCCTTTCTTGAAGACTTACTTGCTGAATGATATTTGCTTCAAAGATACCATATGACGATGGAGATGTGGAAGTTCTCCAGTTAGATAAGGAGCAGTGGGAGGTTATTAGTGAAGGTTCCCAGCCTAGCAAGGTATTGATCTATCTATTATAGAGCAATCTTTTCTTCTTTGGCTAACTTGCAATTTTTTAGCACGGAATATAATGTGTTCAACCTTTTTCAAGTGACTTAAATCATCGAATGTTTCCCCATCCAAAGGAATGTAAGTATCACTGTCAAAAGCTTTTCTTTCCATGATTCCGTTTTGCGTCATTTTAGTTAATTAAAATACAGTTTGGGCAGTATATGGTTGATATGATGCACAGATTAGGAGTTTTGAACCACAACATTATAGAAACTGATATGAGGGTCCTGAATGGATCTGCTGTGTGGGATGCTTTGCCGATTTTAAACTCATCCGAAAAGCTTCTACCTTTCTTCTCATTCAAACTAATTTGCCTGCTCTTACTTCCTAGGAGATCATACTCGCAACATTTTGGAAATGTTGCTTCACTGCTCCTGCACCCAAAGCCACCACTGCTTTCTCTTCCACTTTATGCAACTAATTGGTGCCAAGCCCGTTGTCATTGTAGTGGGCAGAATGATGTGATTTCATACCCCGACCGACCTATGTGAATATTTTTGTTTTTGAGCAACGAGATGACTACTGGTGATGGTAGGATTATTATGAATCTTACTCTCGTCGCAGATGCCAATTGACTAGTGTGTGCTTGTTCTGGGTTGTTCATCTGCTGGGACCCATGGTCCCCATGTATGTGTTATGGTCCAATGGCTAGGTCAGAGTGCTCATCTGGTAGGCCAACGGATTAAATAATTGACACTTACGATCATTATCTGGCATATGTGTGTCACACCTAATGGCCTGGTGAGCCATTTTATCTGTTCACACCAGTTCCACCTAAAAATAAAAAATAAAAAAATCTGGTAGGCCAACAGATTAAATAATTGACACTTACGATTATTATCCGGCATATGTGTGTCACACCTAATGGCCTGGTGAGCCATTTTATCTGTTCACACCAGTTCCACCTAAAAAAAAAAAAAATAATCTGGTAGGCCAACGGATTAAATAATTGACACTTACAATCATTATCTGGCATATGTGTGTCACACCTAATGGCCTGGTGAGCCATTTTATCTGTTCACACCAATTCCACCTAAAAAAAAAAGGGAAGAAGGTGGGGGTCCACCTGATGAATGGCCTGATGTATAGGTGGCAAATTGGCATATGTTGGGGACTAGGAATAAAAAATCAAGTCTCGCAAGTAGCCATACCAGGCAGGGTACTTGGTTTCGAGAATGCAATTTCCATTATACATCTTGTACATTGTTGTTGCTATAGGTCAGCCAAGGAGGTAAAAAGTAAGACACATGATGCCTCAAGACGAAATAAGAATCCTTATAAGAAGTATGGAATTCGCATGTTATGGGTATTTACCTATCTTTCTTGCTTAGTGAATTCTGAAAATTTGTGACATGCTTTCACCTTCTAGATTCAGGAGGAAAACAACTATAAAGAAAAATGTAAAGAATAGCCATAGTGGAATGTCAGAAAGCAACATTGGTGCTAATGCTAGCAATTATCTTTGAAGGAAGAGCTACCCCTGAATTATCAGATTCTCACCCCGACACTAGTCCTGAAGTCAATGAAGTTAATTCAGGTAAAACTACTGCCACTTTCAAAATCAATGGTTTGTCTCTTGTTCACCTAAGGAAATGCAAAATGCCAACAAGATGATAGTTTCGTCCATTGGCTTACTATTACCTGTAGTTGCTGCCAAATTCAATACATGCGCTGCTGCCCTTACCCTTGCAACCTCATTGAGTGCCATCTGCTCTTCACACCGTCACAGAGAAATGAGAATAGTACTCTGCTGTAATCAGTGTAGCTGATAAATTTTCTTAAAACATTGATTTAGCTACCTCTTAAAAAATTAATGAGTGGCACTTAACACATCATTTTTGGTCTTAAGATACGTACTAGTCAGGTCATGGGTGTACGTGTACCTTGGATGAGTCAACTCAAACTAGGTGAGATCCAACACAGTTTGACACCTCGAGTGATCCCCCCATTCATCCTCGAGTGATTCGTGACTTTGACTGAGGACTGAATGAGTTGATCTGAATCAATGAGTCTTTTAACCATGGTAGAGATCTTCTCTATTCTTTTGGTTTCTCATGTCCTGCTTTTTTCTTATTAGATGTTTTTGCAAACGAACAAGCATCTCCTTCGGCAGCCGTGAAGGAGGAACGAGAGGCACCAGTAGACCTAGAAGAATCAGACAAAGAAGAGAAAATGGATTCTTCCTACAAAGGAGCTGTAGGACATTCGGATGATGAACCCCTTGTAATCTCTCTTTGCCTTCTCATCTTTGGACTAGATTGCTTAGCATCTTACTAGTAATTCTCTCTCATTTTGTTATGTTTCTTCCAATGCAGAGCATGTGGAAGGTATCAGGAGCAAAAGTAACCTAGAGCTTGGAGACTGGCCTTCTCTTTGAAAAATCAAATGTTGGATTTGGCTTTGTTGCCCTTGTCCCAACCATGGTCTGTCGATCTGAGTTGCTGGGAAGACAGATGTTTTGGTACCTACAATAGATGCTGCTAATAAACTATAGTAACACAAATGCTGTGATAAGGGTCATGTATATGTAATTTTCACGGTTATTGTATGTAGCATGCGTTTGTAGCCATCTCATGTAGAGTAGTTTAACCACTCATCTTGGATACATAGCCAAAAAATTACACATCCAACAATCCTAACCATCTGATTTGTTCCTTCAAATGGACCGTTGAAAGGAATCATCTTGTGCGCGACTTTTGACTATTCAATTGGTATGCTAACCCCTTGGATGTTGCTTCCCCTGGATTTTTTGACTTTGTCTGTCAGTAGTAGGTCCATTGATCCAACTGTTAACATCATTTAATCAATTTGGGTTTCGGTTATGGTTCATCCAAGAAGCGGTTAATTAATTGGATGGTCTGAATCAGGTGCATTGGCTAGACTAGTAAGCATTGAATTTCCAGGTATAGTTCATTCATTATCAGTTGCATTTTTCTTATATTCGAGAGGACACCTTTATTTGAGATGTGTGACAATTGTCGCTTTCTGAAGTGAGCCTGGTGTGAAAGGATCGTCCCCACCTTTTGGCGTCACAGTGTGTGGTGTACCAGTAACTTCTCACTTTTGGAGAGTTCAAAGCCTACGATTGGTAGCATGATTTCTATGTTTGATGGATTAACATCTTTGAACTTGGGAGGCTTCAGGGTGATGACCCATCCCTTATGTGTCCCACATCATCAACAGCTTGGACTATTAGAAATAGAAGGTAGCTGGTCCACAAATCACAGTCCATAAATTTTAGAAAATAAGAAGTGCATTTATTTGACAAAGGAATGGGAAGCCATATGCACTTTCCTAACTTGTAAATTAGGACATGCCATTCTCTGGGAACATTGTTACAAGAGATGAGCTGTTTGTTGGATGATTGCATCAAAGTGCTATAACTAATATGGCCTAATTTACTATACAAAAGAAGTAAAAAAAAAAAAAAGAAAAGAACAGAGATTTTACTTGTGACAATGTGGCATACTTCATTACTTAGAAAATATAGGTTGCCACTCATCACTCCTTTAGTGAGGTTTTTCTGAGTGTAAAGATCCTTCACAAACGAGGAGTGTCAGCATCATTATCATTATCTAAGCTTTATTCCAACTACCTGGGGTTGGCTATATGAATCTGGTTTCCCTATTTGACTCCATCAAGGGCTATACCTTTAGTAAGATCATAAGTCATCAATATTTTCGTAACGCCTTCATGCATGTCCTTTTGGGCCTTTTACAATGAGTGTAGAAAAAAAAGACTATTTGAAAGTATTGGAAAATTGTCAAGCTTGAATAAATTTTCTTTTGAATATATGTCGAGGTGACGACGACCATGTGAGTAATAGGTAATGTAATGCCATCACCAATCCTTAGGCATGGGTTGTACTATCCATCTAGGTTCAAACTGAGGTTTGGGTTTGTTGAAGTTTGGCAAAGACGGGTTGAAAGATGAAGAGGAACTAGAAGTAGTTTGGCACAGATGGGTTGAAAGATGAAGAGGAACTAGAAGAAGTTTGATAGGAGATGGGTGGAGCGTAAGGAAAAAAAGTCGGCATATGACAGGTTACCAATAATAATTTGGGACCCGTAATGATTTGGAGAAATTTGTTTGAAGGAATGCATAAGGGCTATTTGGATGCAAGCAAAGCTGTTTGTAAAGCACCTTGAATTTGCACATTGACACATCTGACACATGTAATCGAGATTGATGCTGGCACACATGCATGTAATTGAGATTGATGCACTGAACTTGGGATGAGCTTGCTCATGTTTATTCCACCTCTTCACAGGAATCTATCCTTACTCATTTTTTATTTTTATTTTTTTGGTACAAATCTATCCTAGCTATATTCTGCCTTTCAAGGGCGTGATGTCCTTATTATTATTATTATTGTTTTATATATTCTTATGCATAAATAGGTTTTAAACCATAGAGAAGATGTCTGCTCTGGACTGCGCAGGGCACAAATTATTATTTTTTAACACGCACACACACCCCCCCACACTCACGCCATAGTGGGATTTCACCACCTATGGGTACTCGAACCCTTGACCAGGTGTTGAAACTCCTGAGAGTCTACCATCGGAGCAAGTGTAAGGACCCACGTTGGGCACAACTTTGCTTGTAGCCATACAACCCCTAAGAGTTCTAATTGGTCCCATGGCCCGTGAGACTAAGTGAGCAAAACCAAATAGGCTATTAAACAAGGTTTCATCCAGTATCTAATTACATACTTTCCACGTGTACAATTTTTTGCAAGGTTTCACCCAGTATCTAATTACATACTTTCCACGTGTACATTTTTTTTCCTTTCAATCTGCATTTACAATTCTCATTTGATACATTCAACAATCACAATTTTCAATCAAAGACAAGTTTTCTATTCTCATCAATGACTCCTCGTAGTAGGACACTTGCACGGTCCAATCGATTGGACAAGATGTTTACTAGTTCTTCTAGCAAACATTTCATGGGCTACAATATGAAAATCACATCAGTTGAATGATCTAATCCATCCATATGTGGGACTTCTTTATTTATTGCCAAACCATGGTTGGGAGGTTATGATTTTCTGATAAAACTGATCCTTTAGAACTGTAAGCAATAGACGATGGGCCTAACAGATGGATGGCTCACTGCTGAATAGGCCTACTTTCCCATAAATTATGTTGATTGTCCACTAAATAGTTATTGTTCAGATGGTATGAATCATCTTATTTGGTCGGAATTTTACATGGTGGCCTAAGAAATATGTTTTGGACGTAATGCACAGCCCATATTGCTTGGTGCTTGGTTAGACTGGCCAAGTGTCCCCTTGCAAGTAGAAAACTGCATGTGATGATGATTTCCACACTTCTTTTTGGCATCACAAAAGTCCAACTCGAAAATTACCACATAGTAACAAGTGATTACTCTTATACGGTTACACCCTATGTACATGGATGTGGGAAGGTGAAAGAACTGTGTGATGATCGAAAAATACAAAATATAAAATATGCTTAGCCCACATTCGTACTATTCTTTGTTGAATGTTAATTTGCTTAGCCCACATTTGTTTAGAGCAGTGAGAAAAAAAGAAAAAAGAAAAAAAGAAGACCACTGGCTATGTAGGCTACATTAGTTAGATGATCCAGCTCATAGATTAAGTTATCTTGTTGCTGAGGTGGGCAAAATTTGAAAACAAAGAGATAACTTAGACATTATTTTATTTTATTTTTTTTGTTTGCAGAAAGGTGGGAGCACACCACCTGTAATTTTATTGATTTGAAAATGGTTATGTACAACCATTCAAGTAGGTGCAAATACAAGAAACAACTGCCACACATTACACATATCATATAGACCAAGCAAAATACACAAAATTACAAAAAGGAGAAAACAACTAAAGCTTCTTTTTTTTTTTCTTTTTTTTTAAGACACAAACTATACAAACATATTTTCCCTAGCTCCAATCATCTCACCATCATTGCTATTTAGAAAACACCATGGAAGGAAAAATTAAGGAAATCATTCCATCAATAAATATATAGAATTCTCTCCTTCCCTTCCTGCAAAGTGCTAGAGTCCAGAAAAGCATCCCTACGCCTACTCCATATCCAACTCCAAATCCTATCCACATTAATTCCCAATCATATTTCCTTTCAGATTGCAATGTTGATGAGTGGGACGGTGGTGCACTCTCTGCATCTTCGCATTTCTTTGATAGTGGAGGTCCACACAATCCTGAGTTTCTCTTTGAATGATTCATTTGTTAAATGTAAGAAACTGCCGACTTTGTGGTATTTTTCCCACAGAGGAAATTTGTGAGAGATTCAACATTTCAAGGAATGTTAGCTCTGTTAGCTGCCAAGGAATCTCTCCAGACAATTTATTACGTGAGAGATCTAACGACTCTAGATCCCTTAGATTCTGAAATGATGTTGGTATTCCACCGGTAAAATCATTGTTGGACATATTGAGCACAATGAGTGACTTTAGATCCCCAATTGATTCTGGGATGTCCCCATGAAATTTGTTTTCTGAGAGATCCACTACAGTAAAGGCCATAAGGATCTTTACTAGTTCCATCCGTAGCCCTTTGCTGACTACAGATACTTTGTTTTGATAGTATAGGGAACTTCCGTTTATCCTTTTTCCAAGGACCAAAGATTGGGATTTGTCCCCTTCCATCATTGGCTTCCAGCTCTTGAACATATTTGATGGCAAATTACCCTCAAAGCTATTGAAAGAGAGGTCGAAAATTTGTAACAGTGGAAAAGCTTGATTTGTTACAGGATGCCCAATGGTGCCATGAAATTGGTTGGATCTTAGGACGAGAACACGCAACTGGGAGAAAGCTTCCAACCATAAAGGGAAGGTGTCATGTATTTGATTGTTTCCAAGGTTTAATACCTCCAACACTTTGCAATTGGCCAAAGACCTTGGCACTTGGCCCTCTAATTGATTCCCACTGAGATCAAGTGTTTGTATGTTACATCCCTCTTTAAATGTCTGAAGTAAGGTGCCATTGAAAGCATTTCCTTGAAGATTCAACACACTAAGGGTACCACCAATCTCACCGAAACATGATGGAATCCGACCAATGAAGTGATTGTGAGATAAATCAAGGACTGCTAGGTATGTTGCATTGCAAACTGACTGAGGGATTTCACCGCCAAGGCTATTGTTTGAAACTGAAAAGAAAAATGATGGAGGTGATGGGATAGGAAGTGAGCCTTCAAGCATGTTGGAGCTAATGTCAAGATAACGCAAGGCACTCAAGGGAAGTTGGGGAGACGGTGTTTCTATTCCCTGCATAGCATTGTGAGAAAGATTTAAAAACTCTAAAGACCTATTACCAGCCTCCCATATCCATTTGGGTATTTCATCACTAATTTTATTGTAGGAAAGGTCCAAGTGCCTCAACTGCTCTTGATTTCTCAAGAAATTTGGAAATGTGCTGATGTTGCAAGATCGTAACAACAAAGATTGAAACTGGGGGATGAAAACAAATGTGGAATTACCACTGCCATATTGGACTGACAAGTTGTTATCTGAAAGATCCAGAGAGTAAAGTTTTTTGAGGTTTTGAAATAAGCCTAGCTCCACAACACCACTGAAATTATTGGAAGAAACAGAAAGTAGTTGAAGCTTGGTAAGTTGAAAGATAAATCTCGGTATCATCCCCTGCAATTTATTGTTACCCAAATCGATGGAACTCAGCCGTGAAGAAGAGGCATTGTGAAACTCACCAAGTTGACCGCTAAGTTGGTTACCTGTGAGGTCCAGCTCATATAAAGATGGGAGTGAAAGCAATGATGATGGAATGGTCCCATTAAGTAAATTATTCCCTAAGCTGATCACTCTGAGATTCAGAAGCTCATTTCCATAGGAAGAAGGAATTGGGCCGCTCAATTTATTGGATGAAAGATACAGATATTGCAGTTTGGTAAGGTTCAAAAGTGAGGATGGTAATGATCCTGACAAGTTGCAATTGCTGAGGCCTAAACGAGTCAAGAATTTGAGATTACTGAGAGAATCTGGTAACTTTCCTGAAAATCCAGTGTATGAAAGGATCAATTGCTGTAGAGTATTGTTTTGAGGGAACTCCGGCAAATTGATAGCTACAAGTGGATTGTCTGATATGTCAATGATTTGTAGATTTGGCAGCTGGAAAACACTCTCAGGGAATTTTCCATGCAATCCACACTCTGTAAGGAGCAGGGACGTCAAGGAGGATAAGTTCCCTATGAAATTGGAGACTGCAGAGTAGAGATTGCTTCGACTGAGGTCGAGTTCAGATAAGAAATGGAGCTGTGAAAGGGAAGAATAGATGGAGCTTGAAAGACCACACTGTTGTAAGGTCAACTTGCGGAGACTCCCTGGGAAGCTGGGCACTGCTGAGGAGAGATTGTTTTGACTGGGTCGAGTTCAGATAAGAAATGGAGCTGTGAAAGGGAAGAAATGATGGAGCTTGGAAGATCACAGTGTTGCAAGATCAACTTGCGGAGACTCCCTGGGAAGCTGGGCACTGCAGAGGAGAGATTGTTATAGGTGAGGTCGAGTTCAGATAAGAAATGGAGCTGTGAAAGGGAAGAAAAGATGGAGCTTGAAAGATCACAGTCTTGTAAGCTCAACTTGCGGAGACTCCCTGGGAAGCTGGGCAGTGCAGAGGAGAGATTGGTATAGCTGAGGTCGAGTTCAGATAAGAAATGGAGCTGTGAAAGGGAAGAATGGATGGAGGCTGAAAGGTGACAACCTTGTAAGATCAACTTGTGGAGACTCACTGGGAAGCTGGGCACTGCAGAGGAGAGATCGTTATAGCTGAGGTCGAGTTCAGATAAGAAATGGAGCTGTGAAAGGGAAGAATAGATGGAACCTGAAGGAAGACAATCTCGTAAGCTCAACTTGCGGAGAGTAGGGAGTGGCAAATCTAAGGTGTGGCCCTGCAGTAAGATGTGTACCCAGTCCAGATAGAGTTCACTCAGATTGGACAGGTTTTGGACGACTGCTCCAATGCTTGGGTTTTCGAGTTTCAGGTATTGATATCCAGAACCATTCCAATATTCATTGAAAGAAAGATCGAGAGAAACCAAAGAGGTCAAGCGGGAGATTTCCAGTGGGATTTGGCCATAAAAGGATAAGTGAGAGAGGTTGAGATGGGTCAAACTGGTGAGCTGGTCAAACCCATAAGGGAATGGAGAGGGATCAAACTCATTGTAAGCGAGGTTGAGCCTCCGCAGGCTCCGAAGACGAAATAGGCTTTCAAAATCAATCCGACCAGAGATATAGAGCTCACTGAGGTCGAGGCTGATCACGTGACCAGTGGGTCCATCGCAGGTGATGCCTTCCCAAGAGCAGCAATCGGTATTGTTTGAATTCCAAGAGGGGAGAGTAGAGAGGGTGTAATAATCAGTGAAGTCAAAGCCATTCTTTAAGTCGAGCAAAGCAGAGAAGTGATGATGGTTGCATTGTTGGGTAGTGAGAAAGAGAAGAGATGATAAAAAGAAGAGAATGAGAAATGATGGGTTGTTTTTAGAAGAAAAGAGGAGAGCCATTAGTTAATAATGGAAGTGGGAATTTAGGATGTGTAGGAATAGAAAGCGTGAGGTTTATTTATAGACATAAAATGAAGAGGTTTTACGGGTGTAAAGACTCATACGTGTGAATTTCACAGGAGAGCCGCTCATAAGAGTAGCTAGTCATCAGAGGAAGATAAAGCGTTGTGGGTATTTACATACACAGCGGATTGGCTGGTGTACCACACATCAGAGGAAGATAAAGCGTTGTGGGTATGTTAACGTCACCAAGTTACGTGGGTCCATGAGGTATGTGTTAAATCCAAACCGTTCATAAGTTAGTATAGAGCTAGATAAAGTGAAAAAAAAATATCGGAAATTCTCTGGCCCCTAAGATGTTTAAGTGGATGTCACACCGCATTTTTCTAAGTTGGGATCAATATTGATCTGCCCCATTCTTTTTTCACTTCTTCAAATAGATCCATTGCTATTTGTCATGTGATCCACTTGGGCTTTGGATATAACTTATTTTTGGGCTAATTCATTAAAATGATCTTGCCAAATAAGTGACCTGGCTGATGTTGATACCAAGTTAATTAAATGGGTCACATCAGGTTGCGTTATATCCAAACTTCGTCCAGTTGGCATCTCGTCTCAATTTTGAGAGGCAAAATAAGAGAGATCGAACGTTAATACCAACTGCATGCATGAATCAATATGATGTTTGTTTTTCCTCTTCGTCCAGCTCTGTGTCACCTTATAAACATATTGTATTAAAAATAAACGTTAGGGTGGGCCTACGAATGTTTCATCGGTAAAAAATCATTATTTCATTACTATTTGTGGTGTGATCCACTTGAGCTTTGGATCTGACTTATTTTTGGGCTCCTTCATTAAAATGATTTCGCCAAATAGGTGAACGGTGTGGATATAATAAATACATTATCGTGAGGCCCATGTAACTTTGATCTCATTTGAACCGTTAATACAACTTTGGAGCTCGGCGAGCATAAGGGTGACGCGAGAAATTGACCACTGTAGATACCACCTTTTACCCAGCGTCTTTTCAAAGCGCTCTCAAACCTTACTTTCCCACTATTTGCAGACGAAAATACCCTTGTATTGAAGGCCTATGGCTACAGCTTATTTGGCTACGGATTATAACCGTAGCCATAGATATTTAGACACCGTGAATGAAGAGCATTTTCGTCTGCAAATTGTGTGTCCGTACAAAATGGCTTGCTTTGGTAAAGTAAAGTTTGGGAGCGTGTTGAAAAGACGATGGGTAAAAGGTAGAATTTACGGTGGTCAATTTCTCGGGTGACAAGGATTTCCTGCCAAAGCCTCTAGTAGGAAGTTCCTCCACTGTGATGCTTATTAGAAATCCACACCGTGAATCCATCTTGAGAGATCATTTAAGGACATGAGAACAAAAATGAGGTCGATCCAAAACTCAAGTGTGCCACACCGGAAGAAATAGTAAGGGTTCAGTTACCGTTTGAAAATTCGTATGTCAAAAAAGTTTCATATCAGGCGAAGTTTTGGTGTTTTCACTTCATCACAGTGGAAATGACCTTATAAACGGTTTGGATGGCATATAAACATCAAGCTAGATTTGGATTGCATTGTTGGTACTGGTTAGTGGTCGATGTTCTATAAGCATACCGTAATATATATTTTTTACGTGGACCATTCTTCAGGAAACAAATGTGATTGACTGCCCACCTTACTCTGTGGTTGGTTAAAACATCTCCGGATTAGGTGCGCCCGGGTCTCACCCACCGCAGTGTGGTCCTGCTGTGGAGCCCACGTTGATGCATGTATGGTATATCCAAGCTATCCAGCCATATTTCTGCTCCTTTTGAGGGCTATTAAAAAAAGAAAAAAAGAAAAAAGAGTACGGTCCAAATCTCAAGTGGACTACAGTGCTGATTGAATTCCCACCATTAAAAATTTCCTTGGGCTCAATGTAATACCCACTATGAGTTTATTTGCCATCAAACCTGTTGATAAGGACACAACGACCTGGATTAAGGGAAAAACAAATATCAGCTTCATCGAAAACTTTTGTAGCCCACAAAATTTTTTAGTGGTGGATGTTCAACAACTACTGTTCCTCCGTTATGGTTCACCAGGTATTTGGATCCGCTTCATTTTTTCCTCCGGATTGGTTCACTTGAGATTTTGGATCTGCTTCATTTTTTGGCTCATGCTCTAAAATGATATGGAAAAACTGATGGAAGATGTTGATATACAATACATACATCATGGAGGGGCTTATAGAATACCACCAATATATTACAATGGAAAAGAGAGACAGGAAGCGGATTGCCTACGTACCATGTCAGTGGCTACTGGCTACTGATCGCTGCTATATAGGGCCTATCATGATGTACGTGTTTAATCCACACTGTCAATCCATTTTACTAAGATAATTTTACGGCATGAGCCCAAAAATGAAAGATATTCAATTCTCAGGTGCACCATTTTAGAGGAAACAGTGGTAATTAAACCACAACCATTAAAAACTTCTCATGGGCTACAAAAGTTTTGGATCAAGCTGGTTTCACTCTTTATCCATCATCCAGATCAACAGTTTGGATGACAAATGAACATCAAGATGAGCATTATGGTGGGCTTCAAGGAGTTTGTAATGGTGGGCATTCAACTAGCATAGTTTCTTATGATATATGGTCCGCCTGACATGTGGATCCTCTTAATTTTTAGGTTCATGGCCTAGAAGAAGCTGGAAAATGGATGGATGGCCTGGATATACAATAAACACATCAAGATGGGCCTACGGTGAGGGCCGCACTCAATCCAGAAATCCTCACCCTAGCTATGCTGTGCAATCATACATCAAGAAAATTGTTGTTTTTTTTTTTTTTTTTTGTGATTTTTTATAAAAACATTAATTAATAATTTTACTTTTGGTAATCTATTTAATTTTTTTAAGTAACTTTATTAATTGGTGGAGATTTTAGTCATTTTAGAAAAAATCATACGGGAGGGAAGTAGGATAAAACTAACAAAAGGTAGCCTTGACAATAACTTCCTTAATGAAGTATCTTAATGAAAATTTAAATTATAAAGGTATCAGGATGTAAATGACATGTTAGTAAGGTACTATTTTGTGAAATTTCTTTGATAGAATTTAAATTGGCTGCATGACTGCAAGGATTGAACATCAACCGTTGAAACGTTTGTGGGGCATAGAAGTTTTAGATCAGGCTAATACTTTTGCGTTTATAGTTACTCTCAGTAAGAGTGACTTTATGAACAATATGAATGACATATAAACACGATAGAACTTGGAGGTTTCAACGGTAGCCATTTTCCCACCCACTTTTTCCTGCTAAGTGGCCGACTTGACTTTTGGATCTATTTCATTTCTTGGCTTAGATTATAATAGAGTATGGAAAAATAGATGGACAAGGTAGATTTCTAACAAACATCACAGGCGGCCTCACCTAGCTTCTGAGTCCCGGAACTTCAGGCCCGCTTTTTCATGTCGTGCTGCCACTTAAAAGTTTTGGATCTGCCTCATTTTTGCGCTCATGCCCTAACAAAGTCTGGAAAAACGGATGGATGGGGTGAATTTCTCACAAACATCACAGTTTGGCCCCACTTAGCTTCCGAGTACAGGAACTTCCAGCCACAGGTTGTCCAAGCAATCCACGTACTGGATTCAGACGGTCCTGATCCTTTTATGCAACATAGATGGATAAGGTGGATTTCTCACAAATTTCACATTGGCCCACTCAACTTTTGAGCATAGAAACTTCCTGTGACAGGTTGTCCTAAGTAATCTGCATCCCACATTTTGATATTTAGATGGACCAGATTCTTTTAGGCAAGGCATCTACACTATCGATGATTGTCTGGTAATTGGCTTTGATCAGACTAACAAAGATGATAGCCACTCATCAGGTGGTCGCCACTTTATCTTTGCCCCAGTCTCACAGATCAGGGCCAGACATGTATCAGGATGTGAATGATTGATAAAGTGAATTATAGTCAGCACATTTCTGTATATGTGGGTCCGACTCTTTGAGTCAGGCATCTTCACCACGAGGATTGCATAGTGAGTGGCTCCGATCTCACACGTGTAACCTTTCCTGTGTGTGTATTGAGTGCGGAAAGAAAGTGCGCTGAACAAATGCATGCATGCATGCAAGCACAAAAATGATCTTATGTCATACATCTGATTCATTCATGTGTCTCACTTACAGTCAGTAAATTCCATGTTATGATCATGTGGGGGCATGTACGGTGCGCAATAGAGTGGGGCCCACTTCACCTTGTATACATGATATAATGTGAAAGTTCAGATTAGGCCTTTTAGATGGATGAGATGAACTTAATTTGCTCTATTTCCAAACACAATAATCAACTGACTACATGAATGGGTATCATTGGCCATGATCATTCAAGGAAGGCGGCATCAAGTGTCTCATTTCCCATCTCTATCTTATAAGTACCATCAGTCCATTTTTCTTAAAATGAACACTTCCACACGCAACACATACATGCATGAATTTGACAATGGTCATTAGATGTGGGGCCCAACATGCTTTAATTTTCAACTGCTCTTGGAATTCCTAACCCAACAATCTCACCGGGTCAAGCAAGCCATGACCATAAGCAGGTCAAGCATGTGACACCAATTTTATTTATTTTTTTATTTTTGTAACTAATGACTATCCTCATTTATTCATTTCTTACAAAGTTCATAAATTATAGTTAGCAAACACACGCAACATATATACATGCAAAACTGTATGTACAAAACTGGATGGAGAACTCCCATAAGCCTCACCAATATAAACAATGTAAAAATGCTTCAGAAACTTCTCGAGTTCAAGCCATGTGTTGTGCCTGGGTTTTGGATTAGGTTAGTTTCTGAACCCTGATATTCACCGGTTCATTTAATGAGCATAAGACTCTAATGAGGCAATTGGTCTGGGTGATTTACAATTGAATAATAGCTTTGATGAAAGATATACATCAAAGTATCTTCACACACAAACCTATTGTTGGTATCTAATTTCCCTTGTTTCTTGTGATGTGGTCCACTTGAGTTATGGATATGGTTGATTTTTCCTCCGGAGGGACCCAAATCCAGCACATTAACTGATGGATAGAGTGGATGTTACATATATAATATTATGGCCCCACATAACTTTAAGAGTCACACATGTAAATTACGAGAGCCACTAATCAAAGTAGTCACCATTTTTCCAGATGCCTTGTATTACAAGTCATGCATGTCAACAGAGTAGTCACCCTCTAGTAGATGCCTTGCCTCACAAGCAATAAGTCCAGTCTAACCATTATTCACATGAAAATGAAAGATTGATAGAATTGATTGCCCATCTCATTATTAGATGATGAGCCTGATTCTTTAAGGCAAGGCATTTACACGGTTGGGATTGTCAGATTCTTTATGAAAAAAAACCCTAGATCCTTGCCTTTGGGCGATCAGATTGGATTAAGTCATTAGTCATGGTTGTCTAGCCTAGGACCCTTGGGACACCAAACCATTTACATGAGAAAAGGACCATCCTCAAAGTTGTTCAATTACTATTGGAAGTCACCTATTAATGCGTCAAGTCATTATTTTGCTCTTTTGTAAGAAAAACTTAGTCATAGTAGCATGGAAAATTACTCAGATAACGATACTTCCATCATCTCATTAACCCACCATCTTATTTTTCATTATTGACTTTTCAAGTTGCTAATTTATTATATTGTGAGAAAAAATTTTATCATAATAGTACGAAAATTATTTAGGAGGGACCATGAAAAGGTACCTAACATTCATTACTCACTCTGTGGGCCCCACTTTTCTATTGATATTTCAAATTGGACATGGATTGGGTACTACCTTCTCCAAGACCTAGCTAGAGACAGCGGCCTTGTTAGGGGCTCTATGGGGCCCACCGTGATGTACATGTTTTATCCACACCACTCATCCATTTTCAAAAATCATTTTAGAGTATGAAACCAAAAAAGAGAAAAATTGAAGGCTCAAGTGGACCACATCATAGGAAGCAGTGGGGATTAAAGGCTTACCATTGAAAACTTCTTTGGGGCCACAAAAAGTGATGGATCAAGTTGATATTTATCTTTTCCTTCATCCAAGTCTACGTGATCTTAATAATAATTTGGATGGCAAATAAACATCACCATGAGTCCTAGGAAGTTTTCATTGGTAGGAATTTAGTCCCCATTCCATGTGTTGTGGCCCACTTGAGCTTGGATCTACTTTCCTTCTAGGTTCATGCCCTAAAATGATCTGTCAAAATAAATGGACGGCATGAATAAAACATACACATCACAGCGGACCCCAAAACGACCCTAATAGGACCCTCCATCTCTAGCTAGGTTATGTTAGGGATAGTACTTAATCATATCCCTTCAACTTGCTACTTTGCCTTCTTTTGAAGAAAAAGATGGTCACGGTAACATGAAAAGATATTAAGGCACCGATCCATCTACCACCTAATAAACCCCACTATATTCATCTTCACAATTAAGCTTCAAGTCACTATTATGTCCCTACATTATTAGTTTTCAAGTCATTACTTTTAAGTCCGTCGTCGTAGTTAGAATTCTATTTTGTTAGCTACTATTGAAAGGTACGTGACATCCATTTGTCACAGTGTGGGCTCCACTTTTCTATTGACTTATCAAGTCACCACTTTGTCCTTTTGTGATGAAAAGTTGGCCATGTTAATATAAAATATATTTAAGTAGGGACCATGGAAAGGTACTTACATTCATTAGCCACTATATGGGCCCCACTTTTCTATTGACATTTCAAGTTACTACTTTGGCCTGGTGGTCATGAAAGAATGGAAAATTATTAACATGTTAATCCATCCACCACCTCGTAAACTGCATTATCTTCCCCTCCACTATTGAGTCTTCAAGTCGTCAAGATGTCTTTTTCACCATTAAGCATAGGCCTGCAAGTCGGTTATCATAGTGTGAATGCTATTTAAGTAGGACCTAGGGAAAGTTACTTGACATCCATCTATCACATTATGTGGCCTTACTTTTCTATTGACTCTTCAAGTCACTATTTTGTCTGCTTATGAGGAAAAAATTGGTCATGATAACGCAAAAGTTTTTAAGGCAGGGACCATTAAAAGGTATCTAACATCCATCTATCACATTATGGGCTCCTGCTTTTTCTTGTTGTACCGTGTGTTTTGTGTTCACGTTACCAGTCCTAAGGCTAGATAAGGAGGCCCGTGTCAAGTTGACAGCTAGTTCAAACTTCCACAACTTCTATCATAAATCCCTGGAATCTCATTAACTCTTCAAATTATTACCTCCTTTTGGAAAGAAAAAGATTACACCAAGAACAATGAGTGAAATGTATTAAGCAAAACATGGACTAGAATTTTTAATCCATGCCTAACCTCAACTGCTAATTGGAAGCTTAGCTCCCAACGAACAAAGAGGACTAGGCTTAATCTTATTATGTATTTGGGTTGTGCGGGCATGCTGGATCACATATCAAGCTTGATTATTGTACATAGCATGTTCATAACCATGTCGTGTAGAATATTATAACCACCATCCTAAATAGGTCGTTGCTCAAATTAGACTCATCCAACAATCCTAACCATTTGATTTGTGCCTTCAAATGGACCACCTTTTTTAATCTTGTGTATGACTTTTTTCCTTAGGGTTGTACTCGAATGCCAAGTCACTAAGTTTGGCTTGACTATCCGTGCTCTCCTCGGTTGATATATATATATATATATATATATATATATATATATATATATATATATATATATATATATATCAACCGACCGCGGATTGCATTGTTTGTACTGGTTACTGGTCGATGTTCTATGAGCCCTAGCGTAATGTATATTTTTAATACACTTAGGTGGAAACCACGGTGATTGAGTGTCAAATATTAAAAACTTCCTAGAGCCCACTTGACATTTGGATATTCCATATTCTTATACTCATGCCCTAAGATGACATGGAAAAATGAGTGGATAGCGTGGATGTATCATATATGGAGCCCATAAAACGCCATAAGTGGGTGTCTTTGTAGCAGAGCTGTCAACCGGCCAGACCAGGGATTAGTTTCTGCCCGGATTTGAACTCTTTCCGGCCGACTGCCATTCAAAATTCAATTTTTTTCAGGCCGAGCCCGGCCCACTGACACCCATACTTTGTGATAGGTTAAAACCTTTCTGGATTAGGTGCGCCCTGGTCTCACCCAACGCAGTGTGGTCCTCACTATGGAGCCCACGTTGATGGATGTATTGTATATCCAGGCCGTCCATCCATATTTCTGCTCCTTTTGAGAGCATTAACACAAATAATAATAATAATAAATAAGCACGTCCAAATCTCAAATGGACTACAGTGCTGATTGAATTCCCACCATTAAAAATTTCCAATGGCCCACTGTAATACCCACCCTGAGTTTATTTGCCATCAAACCTATTGATAAGGACACAATGACTGGATGAAGGGAAAAACAAATATCAGCTTCATCCAAAACTTTTGTAGCCCACAAAATGTTTTTAGCAGTGGATGTTCAACAACTATTGTTCCTCCGGTATGGTTCACCTAGATTTGGATCTGCTTCATTTTTTGGCTCATGCTCTAAAATGATCAGGAAAAACTGTTGGAAGATGTTGATATACAATATATGTAAGATTTCTATAAAGTGGGCCTTATTGATTAACAGTCTGGGTTGTCCTAAAGGTTGGAAAATGTGATCAGGTAAACTAATGGGCCCCACTACAGTGTGATACTTCCATTAAAATACAAAGGGTGGAATGCTATAGCTGTGAGGAGTTTTAATTGGTTTCAAACTCTTTTCCTCTCTGCTAGTATTTAACAGGGTTGGGTCCCAATCCAGCACCATGACAGAAAGATAATTCCATCGTATCTTCAGTAAGGAGATTTATCCGGTATTCGATTTCCACATTAAGAAATCTAACAATACATACATCACGGCTAATAGAGTACCACACAATACATTACAAAAGGGCAACAAGTTGTATGACAAATAAACATCACGATAAGCATTATGGTGGGCATTAGGGAGTTTGTAATGGTGGCCATTCAATTAGCATAGTTTCTTATGGTACGGTCCACCTGAGATTTGGATCCTCTTAATTTTAGGGTTCATGGCCTAAAAGAAACTGGAAAATGGATGGATGGCCTAGATATAAATTACATACATCAAGATGGGCCCCACAGTCAGGGCCACACCGAATCCGGAAATCCTCATCCTAACTATGCAATCGCGTCCAGAGAAAATTGTTGATTTTTTTTTTTCTTTTTTGTGATTTTTTATAAAAACATTAATTAATAATTTTATTTTTAGATATCTATTTAATTTTTTAAGCAACTTTATTAATTGGTGGATATTTTAGTCATTTTAGAAAAAATATAAGGAAAGTGGAAGAAAACTAACAGAAGTACCCTTGACAATAACTTCATTAATGAAGTGCCCTAACGAAAATTTAATTTATAGAGGTATCAGGATGTAAATGCCATGTTAATAAGGTACTATTTTGTAAAATTTATTTGATAGATTTAAATGGGCTGCATGACAGAAACATTGAGGATTGAACATTAACCGTTGAACATTTGTAGGGCTATAGAAGTTTTAGATGAGGCTAATACTTTTGTGTTTTCAATTCCTCCTAATAAGAGTGACTTTATGAAGAGAATCAGTATGTATGGATGACATATAAACACAATAGACGTAGGGAGGTCTCAACTATAGCCATTTCTCTGCCCACTTTTTCCTACTGTGTGGGTAGGTTGTCATTGGCAATCCGCATCCCACATTCTGGTATTCAGATGGACCTGATCCTTTTAAGCAAGGCATATACACTATCCTGATTGTCTGGTGATTGGCTTTGATCAGCCTAACAAAGATGGCAGCCACTCATCAGGTGGTTAATACTCTATCTTTGCCCCAGTCTCACAAATCAGGGCCAGACATGTATCAAGATGTAAATGATTGATTAAGTGAATTATAGTCACCACATACTGTATACATATGTGGGCCCCACTCTTTGAATCAAATCAAGGCATCTTCATCACGAGGATTTTGTCATACATCTGATTCATGCACTGTGTCCTACCTTATAACTTGACTGACGGGATCTTTTTTTGTTTTTCCAGCCAAGGCATCTATGCAGTGAGCCTACAGTCTGTAAATTCCATGTTATTATCATGTGTGGAGGCATGTACCGTGCACAAGTGGGGTCCACTTCACCTTTTATCGATGATGTAATGTGGAAGTTGGGCTTAGGCCTTTTAGATGGATGGGATGAACTTTGTCCTATTTCCAAACACTGATAATACTAACTACATGAACGGGTATCATTGGCTGTGATCATTCAAGGGAGGTGGCATTGAGTATCCAACTACCCATCTCTATCTTATAAATACCATTAGTCTATTTTTCTTTAAATGGAACACTTCCACATGCAACACGGCAATATACATGCATGACTTTGACAGTCACCATTAGATGTGGGGGCAACATGCTTTAATTTCCAACTGCTCTTGGAATTCCTAACACTACAATCTCACCGGGTCAAGCAAGCCATGACCATCAGCAGGTGCTTGCCAACTGCTCTTGGAATTCCTAACACAACAATCTCACCGGGTCAAGCAAGCAATGACCATCGGCAGGTCAAGCACGTAGCACCATTTATTTATTTATGCGAAAGAGTCCTGTGCACTTATTCTTCTTTTTGTTTCTTTTTCTTTTTTGACCATTGACTGCCCTCATTTCTCCATTACTTACTGAGTTCATAAATTATAATTACCAAACAGTAAAAGCCACAAAATAGGATGACAAAGTGTCACAGTTACCTTATCACGTGGGCAACGGATTATAAGATGAGTGGGCAATTGATCAACTCACAGCTTTGAAAGATACACATCATAGTGTTCCTACAAACAAACCAATGGTTTGCATCCCATCCCCACTGTTTCTAGTAATGTGACCCACTTTAAATTGTACATTTGGTTGGATTTTAGTCCTGAGGCCCCGAGTCCAAGAAATAACCTGGTGGACAGGAGTGGATGCTATAACTTTGGGGCCGGATTAAGTACTACCCTCAGCTGTTCTAAGCTTGGGACAAGTGAAAGCTCCAGGCAACTATCTAGGGGCCACCATTATGTATGGATTTTATCCATTTTAGATTATTAGCCCAAAAATAAGACGTTTCTCCTTATCAATTCAACAGTTATGGCAGCTGAAGTATTGTCATAGTAGGTCTTTCAAATCCTTCCAGCCTTCTATATTCTCGCACAACTGTTCCTACCTTTTGGCCTTCTTGGCAGCACCTTCTCTTTCCGCTCGAAAGATTTTCTCTCGCTTGGACTGACTAGCAAAACTGTATGTACAAAACTGGATGGAGAACTCCCATGAGCCTCACCAATGTAAACAATGTAAAAATGCTTGGAAAACTTCTTGAGTTCAAGCCATGTGTTGTGCCTGGGTTTTGGATTAGGTTGTTTTGAACCTTGGTTTTCACTGGCTCATTTAAAGAGAGAAGACTCCAAGGAGGTAATTGGTCTGGGTGATTTGCAATTGACTAACACATTTGATGAGAGATACACATCGAAGTATCTTCACACTCAAACCTATAGCTAGTATTCAATTCCCCTTGTTTCCTGTGATGTGGTCCACTTGAGTTATGGATTTGGTTGGTTTTTCCTCCAGGGAGACCCAAATCTAGCACATAACCTGATGGACGGAGTGGATGTTATATATATATATATATATATATATATAATATATATATATATATATATATATATATATATATAACATTATAGCCCCACATAGCTTTAAGAGTCACACGTGTAAATTACAAGAGTCACTCATCATAGTCACCATTTTTCCAGATACCTTGTATTACAAGTCAGGTCAACAGAGTGGGAGCCACTCATCATAGTCATCATTTTTTCAGATGTCTTGTATTACAAGTCAGGTCAACAGAGTAGTCACCATCCTGTAGATGCCTTGCCTCACAAGCAACAAGTTCGGTCTAACCAGATATTGACATGAAAATGAAAGACTGATAGAATTGATTGCCGGTCTCCACTCTTTTAGGCTGGTGTGCCCATCTCATTATTAGATGATGGGTCTGATTCTTTAAGGCAATGCATTTGCACGGTCAGGATTGCCTGATCAGCGGCTCAATCTCACCAAGATTACTAATCATGCATGTTCCAAGTGGATGCTATCATAGTGGTGTATCTATTCTCCCATGACCTGAAGGCTTTAGAACATGACATCTACTTTCTTTAGCCATGGAAAGGTACTTACATTCATTAGCCACTTTATGGGCCCCACTTTTATATGGACTTTTCAAGTCACTATTTTGACCGGATGGTTATGGAAGAAATTTAAATTATTAACACATTGATCCATCCACCACCTCATGAACCCCATTATCTTCCCCACCACTATTGAGTCTTCAAGTCGTTAAGATGTCTCATCATTGAGCCCAAGTCTGCTTTGACTCGGTCATGGTAGTGTGAATGCCATTTAGGTAGGACCTAAGGAAAGTTACTTGACATCTATCCATCACATTATGTGGCCTAGCTTTTCTATTGACTCTTCGAGTCACTATTTTATCCACTTGTGAGGAAAAAATTGGTCATGATAATGCAGAAGTTATTAAGGCAAGGACCATTAAAAGGTATCTAACATCCATCTATCACGCTATGGGCTCCTCTTTTTTCTTGTTGTACCGTGTGTTTTGTGTTCACATTACACAGTCCTAAGGCTAGATAAGGAGGCTTGTGTCGAGTTGGCAGCCAAATCAAACTGCCACAGCTTCTATCATAAATCCCCATTAGCTCATCAAATTATTACCTCCTTTTGGGAAGAAAAAGATTGCAACAAGCACAATCAAGCAAAACATGGGCTAGAATTTTTAATCCACGCCTAACCTCAGCTGCTAAGTGGAAGCTTAGCGCCCCATGAACAAAGAGGACTAGGCTTAAACTTATTATGTATTTGGGTTGTGTGGGCATGCTGGATCACATATCAAGCTTGATTATTGTATATAGCATGTGTTTGTACCCATGTCTTGTGTAGAATATTATAACCACCATCTTAAATAGGTCATTGCTCAAATTAGACTCATCTAACAATCCTAACATCTTATTTGTGCCTTCAAAAGGACCACAGAAAGGAATCTTGTGTGATTTTGGATTGTTAAATTGATATGCTAACCCCTTGGATGTTGCTTCCAATTGGATTACTGACATTGTCTACAACATGTCCATCAATCCAACTATTAACATTAGTTAATCAAATTGGGTTTTGTTTCTGGTCCATACAAAACGAAGCCAAGAAATTCGATGGTCCAGATCAAGTGCATCTCTTAGACTATACAAAGTATTGAATTTTCATGTGTGGTTTATTCACTATTGATTGCATTGGTTGAAAATAAGATTGCCGTTTTGTTTTAATTCTGTCAGGAACACCTTTATTTGAGATGCATGTTGTGAGAGGATCATCTCCACCTTTTTTAGTGTCATAGTACAACTTCGGCCTGAAATCTATTGCCACCTGTCCCCACTACAAATGAAGAATTATGTAGCATTCCGATTATCAGAAAATGTAGGCGTTCCAATGTGGACCCACTCTTTGGTGATCCCTATTCTTTGCTATTAGCCTCCTATTATGAATGGGCGACATACCAGAAACCTCCTAGCTTCTGGTGGCATTATGCATACATTCAACTTGGGAGGCTTCTGGGCAATGGCGCATCCATTATTGGTCCCATGTCATTAACGGTTTGGATCATCAAAAATAAAATAAAATTTAAGTGGACCCCACAAATCACAATGCACAAATTTTAGAAAATGCAAAGTGCATTTATTTGATGAAGAAAAGGGAAGCCATTTGCACTCCCCTAACTTGTAATGATGATATGCTATTCTCTAGGAAAATTGTTATAAGTAGTGTTGTCAAAATCCTATGATTTAGGATTTAAGTTTAATCTTGAGTAAAATTATTTGAATCCAACCTTTGAATCCCTTTTTTATATGTATCTTATATTTTATTATTTGAATCCCTATGATTTATAATTCAAATCATTATGATTCAAATTATACTTGTTTTCTTCTCCTTTTCACTTTCATTTTAGAAAAAATTGGTTGACCAAGCATTAAGAATTGTTTAGAAATGTATTAAAAAACATGAGATATATTTTATATATATATAATCATTTACTATGGAAATTAGCTCCCCATGAACAAAGGACTAGGCTTAAACTTATTATGTATTTGGGTTGTGTGGGCACGCTAGATCACATATCAAGCTTGATTATTGTATATAGCATGTGTTTGTAACCATGTCTTGTGTAAAATATTATAACCACCATCTTAAATAGGTCATTGCTCAAATTAGAGTAATCCAACAATCTTAACATCTGATTTGTGCCTCCAAAAGGACCACATAAAGGAATCTTGTGTGTGACTTTGGATTGTTAAATTGAAAAGCTAACCCCTTGGATGTTGCTTCCAATTGGATTATTGACATTGTCCACAACATGTCCATCAATCCAACTATTAACATTAGTTAATCAAATTGGGTTTTGTTTATGGTCCATACAAAATGCAGCCAAGTAATTCGATGGTACAGATCAAGTGCATCTACTAGACTGTAGAAAGTATTGAATTTTCAAGTGTGGTTCATTCACTGTCAATTGCATTGGTGGAAAATAAGCTTGCTGTTTTGTTTTAATTCTGTCAGGAACACCTTTATTTGAGATGCCTGGTGTGAGAGGATCATCTCCTCCTTTTTTAGTGTCATAGTACAACTTCACACAAAATTTGCCACCTCCCCTACTAAAACGATGAATTATGTAGCATTCCGATCATCAGAAAATGTAGACATTCCAATGTGGGGTGATCCCTATTCTTTGATATTAGCCTCCTATTATGAATGGGGGACGCACCGGAAACCTCCTATAGCTTCTAGTGGCATTATGTATACATTCAACTTAGGAGGCTCTAGGCAATGGCGCATCCATTATGGGTCCCACATCATCAATGGTTTGGATCATCAAAAATAAAATAAAATTTAAGTGGACCCCACAAATCACAATGCACAAATTTTAGAAAATGCAAAGTGCATTTATTTGATGAAGAAAAGGGAAGCCATTTGCACTTCCCTAACTTGTAATGATGACATGCTATTCTCTAGGAAAATTGTTATAAGTAGTGTTGTCAAAATCCTATGATTTAGGATTTAAGTTTAATCTTGAATAAAATTATTTGAATCCCACCTTTGAATCCCTTTTTTATATGAATCTTACGATTTTATGATTTGAATCCCTATGATTTATAATTCAAATCCTGAATTATGATTCAAATTATACTTGTTTTCTTCTATTTTCAACTTTTCACTTTCATTTTACGTTTTTAAATTGGTGAGGGCGTTAAGAATTGTTTAGAAAAAGAAAAAAACCTTTTAATATATATATATATATATATATATATATATATATATATATATATATATATATATATCATTTAGAAAAGGTAAATTATGTTATTTTGTTCTTTATAAGAGATTAAATTATATTTTTTTTCTTCAATGTTAAATGGTAGTTTTTTTTGGTATGATTTCTTACTTCTTAACTGATCGAAAAACTAAATTGATTTACGACTTATCTAGTATGTTTGTATGGACGGTTATGATCATCTTGACGTATATGTATTGTGGAATAATGGTTAGAAATCAAAATATCTTTTTTCCTTTGGTCTACAGAATCAAATGCCACTTTTCTAATCCAATTCTACATTCAAGAAAGGTAATAAGAACATAAATTATTAAAGGATCCTTGTATTTTTTATTTTTTTTACTAGGACAACTTCCTGAAAGACCATTAAAAAAAAAAAAAAAAAGGGAGAGAGAGAGATAAGAATCATCTAACTTTTTTAAGTAATACCATGTCGTGATAGTGTTCAAGTCTTTAATTTTTTTCTGATTTATTTATATATTTTTAAATTTTTATTTAAAAAAAAAAAAACTTACAATTTACGATTTGTGACTCAATACGATTCAACCCCAATTACGATTTGCAATATGATAACAATTTTGACAACATTAGTTACAAGAGATAAGTTCCTTGTTGGATAATTTATCCCATCATGGTCCTACCTTGCCTTGATTAAAGAGGAGAGGTTCACGTTTTTCTTGATATCTGCCCTCCAAAAAAGTGATTTCGATGTATATGAATAGAGTGGTGGCTCAACATGCTTTGATTTTTAATTGCTCTAAAAAAATTTACCCCCATTAAGAATTGAAGCAATTTTCAAGAAAATAGAAATTACACTATTCTTGGTTCGCTTACCCAAGGTTCATCTTGTGGTCTAAGGATTGGACCAGGCGGGCCGCAAATGATCCATCAAGATGATGTTTGACTGGGTTGGAGAAGAAGAACCCTTTGTCCGTAACAAAATCAGGTGGGACATACCTATCAGCAAGATCTATAGTGAACTCCTGCAATCAATTTCATAGTAAAAACGTTAAGGTGTGAAAGTATGAAGAGTTATAAAAACAAAAAGTGTGCTTGGTTAAAAGCCCCATTAGGTAGAAGCTAACTGAAGTGTGCCCTAACTGGAATTGCATATATGTGGAGGGTTTTTTTTCGGATCCCCAAATCACCATCCATTTCCTTCCAGGTAGGACATGAAATGAAGCTTCTCAAGTTTTGGATAGAAAGCACCCACCCCAATCATAACAAAAGCACACAACTGCAACATGCCAATATCTCAAGTTTTTTCCCTTTTTTCATATATATATATTTTTAATCTCATGGAGAAGTAGCAGCAAAAAAAAAAAAAAAAAGGCCACAAGTAACACAGACTTAATTTTCTCTATCTCAAAAATTGAGAGAATAGAAATTTGGACAAGTTGGGGAATATACGCAGAATAGCTATATTATAGCAGGAGCTTCTCTAACCCAACAAGCACCTCTACTTGGAAACTCACATGCCAAATGGGCACTTGAAAGGACATCTGATTCGTGCATAAGGTTGGCTCCATGGTTTACATAACCTGGCCTCAAAACCACACCACTCAAGCAATCAAGTCACCACATATGTAATTAAAAAAATAATAATAATTGGGTGGCTCAAGAAATGAAGAAATTTCAAGTAGCCAATATTCAACATATGTTACAGCTGTCTTGATTAATGGACAAACCTCACCATCCCAATGGCAAGGACCTGCTTGTGCATGTCTCAGATGTACTCACACAAGCAAGGTTGGCATGTGTAGACGAGTGTATACTCTTAATAAAAGAAAAGTTGCTGACATTGAATAATGATGATTCTAGAAAAGAGGCTAGAACCCAAGAAGGAGAAGACAAGCCAACCAATACAAGAAAACCATTACTGAAATGTTACGTATTATGAACTATCAAGATATCGACTGTCAAATTCTTAAAAGAGGAAAACAGTGAGCCATGTAAAAAAGAAAAGAGTCCATACCAGATGCTTGAGGAGAAACGCAGCCACTCTTTCCTCATTCTCTTCAGGATCAATAGAACAAGTACTGTACACTAGCGTCCCTCCAGGCTTCACTAATCTATAAATGCAATAACGTCAAGGTAAAACTCTAGAAGGCACCATTCTTTTGCAGAAATCTTAAAACACTGCAGTATTATGGGGATATACATTAGCTTGTTACAATATCTTTCGCGATCTAATATTGTACTTTGTGGTTCTTCAAAAAAACAAAAACAGCTATTGTGTAAACATAGCTTTTTACCGAAAACCATAATGTATTTCCTTTTGTAATCCAGATACATAGAAATGCATTACAACTAAACGGCCATGTAAAATAAAAACAAAAGCAAGAGCATAAAGAACATTTGCCTAGCATCACAATTTTTATTTTTATTTTCAAAAAGAACCAAACATGTTACATAGCACAAAGCCTCTAAGAGAAAACTAAGGAGAAGAAAGGGTTTGAACTCTTACAATGAAGCTGCACCAAGGAGATCATCTGGTAAATTTGTCAACTGTTCCAAATCCTCTAATCTCCGGTTCCAACGTAAGTCCGCTTTCTTAAACAACAAATTGAATAGGAAAGGAAGATTTAGTCATTAAGACTTAGGAAAGGCAGAAAATAATCATGTTCGTAAAACACCTACCATTACCAATCAAAGCATCTTTAGAAGCAAGCACGTGAACAATTACTGACCCAAAAAGAAATAATATTACAAGTCAATACTATCAGTGATTGCAGCTGTTTGATGATTCAAATTATCTTTTCGAGAAATATAAACTTGTTTAAGGAATACTTTGGAGAGGACACCCAATCCAAAACAAGGAGCATCCAACAAAACTTTATCAAACTTCTTGGATATCTTTTCCTACAAAAATCAAAAGCTGAAGAAGAAGAAGAGAAGAAGAAGAAGAAGAAGAAGGGAATTGCGATTAAGGCTAAAGGGAATCAATAGGAATTGCGATATCTGTAACTCTGAACATCTTAAATGTCAGAATCGACATGATATTAGGACATGCAAAATTCAAAGATGTGCTAATTGTGCCGCAACAATTTGGTGTGGGGTTCATGGCTACTCAATGTGTTCAATATAATTCTCACAACATTTTCTAATTTATTTTATTCTTGCCAACCAAAATTAGACATTTGCACTATCTTTGTTATATCTATTGAAAAGACATTGAAGCAGTTATTGGGACAGCAATTGTTCTCTCAATCCCTCATAATAGAAATCAATCTGTATCAAGGTTAGTGGGAGCTAGGGGTGGCAATGATTTGGATCAACCATAATTTAGCAAAATGGTATAATAAGAAATGTTCATATTTAATCCGATCTTGATTGTTAAAAATACAGTAAAAAATTCAGTCAAGAAATCTACACCAAAATTTTAGAGAATGAAAAGTTCAGGTTTAATACGGTTTAGACTTTTAAAAAAACATAGTGAAAAAAGAAGCTAAAGTAAAAATAGAAAACTTTATATATGTATGAACAATATATCTTTTCTGAGACTATAAAGGGTTGGACGTCCCCCACCCTAATCAAGGTTCCAAACAATCGGTATCGGTTAATTTGCCCCGAAACCGACACGGAATTATGATTTCAATCCTCATTAGAAAAAAAATTTTTTGCCAAAAAATATGAAAAAATATGATTAAATCCGGAATATTCTAAGCATTCCAAATATGCATTCATTTATAAATTGGAACATGTTTAAAAACTCTTGAATAAAGGGTTGAAATCAATTGTCAAATGTTAATTTTCAGTAACTCGAATTTGATCAAAATTCATAAAATTTTCTAAAATAATTTATATACTTAACAAATATCATTTCTCCCAATATTCTTTAAAAAACAAATTAAATTGGTGATGGGGTTCAATTTGGCTAAAAAAATCTATGCTTAATTTATTGCAATCTTTTTAATTTATTGGATAGTGAATCCAAAAAAAAAAATAGTCCACAAATTAACAATTTATTTAAACAATTTGATTTTTGAAAAAATAATTTAATTGAAAAAGAATATATGTCTCATGTACAATTTTTTAAAGCCCTAATTAAATGACTCGGATTGTGAAGTGTAGCACACATGTCAAATTTTTTGGGCCCCACCCATGATGAATGTGTTATATCCACACCATCCATCTATTTTGCCAAATAATTTTAGGGCATGAGCCCAAAATTGCGGTACATCCAAAGCTCAAAATTGCACCATAAGAAACAATAATAATTAAACGTTCATAAAAATTTATTGGGGGCTACAAAAGTTTTAGATCAAGTAGACATGTGTGTTTTCCCTTCATCAACGGGTGACCCAATTTAGATTAGATTGAAAATAAACGATTTGGACCTTAAGAAATTTTTAATGGTAAGCATTCTACCATATTTTAGTGTTACCCGAATTTGGATATTACAATTTTTTTGGATCCCGACCTAAAATGACGGGGCAAAAAAAAAATGGGATGGAAAATAAACGTTACGCTGGGTCCCCTAAAAATGAAAAAATTATTATCAAACCAATGATCTTTGAAATTAAATTTTTTGCATCTTTTAATCTATTGAAAATAGATTGAACTGTAGATTAATAATTACATCACCGTGGAAAAATTTGATCTCCTTCAACAGGTTCGTACAGACCTCGAAAATCGAATCACATCGCCAAAAATTTTAGAGAATGAAAAGATTGCAAATTAAAAAAAAAAAAAAAAAAAAGAGCGAGAAAAAAAAAGAAGAAAAAAGAAGAAGGCAATATTAAAGATTTCTCTCCTTTATTTGAATTTTAGAAGAAGAAGAAGAAAAGAAAAGAAAGGAAAAAAAAATAACCTAGTCATGTTATGAATGAAAGATTTCTCTTTTTTTCTTTTTTACTTTGAAATTGAGCAATTAAAACTTTGAAATTGAGCCAAAAAAAAAAAAAAAAAACCCTAGTCAATATGCATGTTATGAATGAAAGAGATTTCTCTCCTTTTACTTTGAAATTGAGCAAAAATAAAAAATAAAAAATCATCCTATAATTGGATTGGTCGTGCGAAACCATAGGGAGTGATTCCCTAGTTATTTTTTTCACTTCTCTCTTCTCAACAATATCATCTTTTTTTCTTCTCTTCAATGTATTTCTTCTTCTCCATCTCTACAACCCACCCTTCTTTCTGCTTCTTTAAAACCTTCATTCTTCTTCTTTCCACAACCCCTAATCCATCCAAACCTAGTTCTCAAAATCCAAGTTTTCCAAACCCCAGTTCTCAAAACCTTAAATCCTTAAAAGCCCTAACCCTAAATCTCTAAAACCATAGTTCTAATTTCCACCAAAATCCCCTAATTTCGTATAAAAATAAAATAAATTTAAAAAAAAAAAAAAAAATTTTAACCCAAAATTTTCAAAATCCCAAAGCCTCAAGTCCTAAAACCCTCAACCCAAAATTCCAACCAGAAACCTCCCAAAACTTCAACCTTAATGTTCCAACCCCAAACCCATTTTCCCCATTCCCTAGCCTTTAAACGGCCCTAATATGTTAAAACTCGCACAAGACAAATGATTTCAATTCAATTCAGATTTAACCCTATGCTAGGATGAGGTTTTTATCTCCTACAAGTCCTAGTTAATCAGTAATTAATGAGATTCCTATGCTAGGGATTTGGTGGATGGGTTGTGTTTTCTCCCGGTTGTTGCATGGGCTGAATGGGTGTTGATCATGTTCAAAGGTGGAAATCTCCTTCCATTTTTGTGCAAGAGCCCCAGCTCTGTTACAGTAGTTGTTGTTCATTTGCTTTTTAGTTTAATGGTATTAGGGCCTTTAATAATATTAACGTTGAGGTAATTTGGTTCAATTCCGGGTTTGCCTGGCTGAGAATGGGTGTGTTAGCCACATTATCTGTTGCTCTGGTTAAGACGACATTGGTCTTATTGCTCGTAACCTTTGAGTGGCCTGACCTTCTGTCAATCTGCATTTGTTATATCAAGGGCATGTGGGGTAGTTGTGGGGGTCTAAAGCATGCATTGTTTCTCAACATTCCTACGGGATTTTTTTCAACGATTACCCAAAGGGCAAGGTTTGTTGATGTGGGGGTCTGATCCATGCCAGGCTTCGGCCCTCTTGGTTGTGCTTGCGTCTGATCTGGTTAACACAGGTCTGAGGCGAAGGTACTAATCTGTCTGACGTGGTCTGGGGCAGCAGTGTGGTTGTTTGTGTTTTGGCTCGTATACTATTGAGTTTGGTTTATGTTCCACGTGTTACCAGCTGAAGGTTGTCAAGGTTACAGCAGTGAGGTGGATTGCTTTGGAGTGGCCCTATTTTGTGCAAGATTTTAATTTTCAGATCTAGGCGTTGAGCAAGCTATGGTGGCATGACTCTTGTCCTCCTCGAACATCTTTCCCTCTGCTAGATTGGTCTCTGGGCCCTTTTGTTGCAAGCAACTTGGATTCTCTCGGCTCTTTTAGTTTCTTCCTCTTCTTCTTCCTCTTCTTCTTCTTCTTTTTTCTTTTTAGGCGAGGTTGGGCCTGTTGTTGGATATAGGGTTGCCAACGGGCTAGGCTTGGGGCTGGTTTCGGCCTAGATTTTGAACTATTTCGGGCCAAGTTGTCCGGCCCCTAGATTTTGAACTATTTCGGGCCAAGTTGTCCGGCCGGGCCTATTCAAAATTCTTATTTTGAAAGGCCCGAGCCCGGCCCATTGACACCCCTAGTTGTATAGGTCTAATAAGGCAGTTTTATATGATAGGTGAGGCCCGTTTCTTTTTTGTGGCACCCACCCGAAATTTGTGAAGCCATTTTTGCGATTTAACACAATAATAGGTGGTGTGCTCCTACCTTTCTGTAAAAATTAAAGAAATTACAATATAAAAAAAGGTGGAATGTCACTTTGTCCGAATTACTCCATTCATTCGTTCAAACAAGCAATTGGCTAGCATCTTCATGAAGGCTTCCAATCGACATGGAATTACTGAATTAAAGATATCTGAAGCAAGCTAGGTATGTGTGATATCTATCCTATGCCTTGAGGGGAGTGTTTAAAATGTTACATCGACTTCAGTACTCCTACGGTGAGCAATATCTTTTTATTAAGTTTTGTTTAGGGTTGTGTTGTAAAAAGATGTTAAGAGAGAGAAAGAGGTTAAAGAGAAAACTTTGACATCCTTGCTGAATTTGATGGATGATATGCAAGTACTTAGAAATTGCATGTGTGGTCCAAAAGTAATTCAAATTAAAATTGTTGGAATCATGGGTTCCAGTTTAGTTATATCATGAACCCACAATTACACTTATTTGATTATCTAACTAGTATTGGATTGGTGGACATTTATTGGACAATTTAAAATGAAAAATATAAAAGGGTCCTATTTTGACAACCAAGTGCCCACTAATCAAAGGCTAAGATTGCTCAATCAATCTGATTTTGGGACTGTGACTAGGCGACAATTAATTCCACAGCATGGCAAATTTAATTTATGTTGATGTATGCCATGTGTCTAACTTGAGCGCCTATGTATCTAGCGTCCTACTCTTTCAAAGTATCCCATAACTCTCTGATGGTAGAAGCTCTCTTTTCCTTCCCTTTTCTTCTACTTTTCCTTTTTCTTCTCAACATAGTTTAAATAGAAATAAAAGGTCACAAGTTCAAGCATCCCTAATTCATATCATTTTGTAAGTGTGTTGGAACAAGTCATGCTTGCACATAAGAATCCACTCACAAGCAAGCCTAGTCATCTCACTTCTGGTCACGGGTCGGGGACAAGCCTAGATGTTGGGCCCATTTAGCAAAGGTCAAGCTCGAGATGACCCCTATTCGACCTATTGCCAACCCTTGGTGGGGCCCATTACTCCAATGGACCTACATGAACACACCCTAACACAAAATCAATCTAGTCCACTCATCAAGAAGGTAGATGCATTGTTTTAAATAGCTTCGTTGTGTAGTGTGTAGCATACACTATGTAGCGTAGCTTAGCCTTAATATTGTATAGCTCATGAAAATAGCCTAAGTCGTGTAGCCCATGCAAAATACTAATTTTTCATACGCTACACGCTACATAGCCTATGGTATATGCTACATAGCTTACAGTACTAGTTATTTTTCACTAAAACATTAAAATCAATTGATGTTTTCAATGATTTATTACATTTTTTTTGTAATTAAAAAGTAGTCAATTCTTTCGATGATTATAAAGCAGGGGCATTTTCACACTGGGGTCACACATCGGGGTGGGGCCCACGGGGAGAGTCTCGTGTTCGAGACGAGGGCTCAAGTGGGGTAGCTTGTGGGATGTGGGACACACTCGGGGTCGCCACGAGGAGGGGTGTGGGGGCTGGCTATAAGATGCACGGGCATCAAATTGGTATCAAAGTGGGAGGTCTCGTGTTCGAGACTCTTCACCGGGAGGTGATTAATGCAAGGGGCATTTTCACACCGGCTCAGTGATTTGGGGCCTCACGAGGGGGTGGGCGGCCGTGTGAGGGTACCCATGTGATTTGGGGCCCACGAGGGGGGTTTGGCCGAGGTCCTAACCCATGAGATGTGGGGCCTGGGCTATAAGATAAAAGGGATTAATTCGCCATACTCTAACTGGGTGGGGCCCATGGGGGAGGTCTTCGTGGTCGAGACTCCTCACCGGGGGTGATTAATGCGCATTTCTCTGCCGGGCTGAAAAAGTGGGGTTTTCTCACGAGGGGAGTTCGGTAGAGGTCTAACCCATGAGATGTAGAACTTAGAAGATAAAGGGATTTTAGTTCATGGTGGGCACCACCAGATGAACAGCCCACTGTGTTGGCAAGTGAAAGGTAAAGCCCTCCCTCACACGAGAATCTATTGTAAGTTCAAGAGATGTTGATACATCTATTGGCTGTATGAGTTGAAAGAGCTTTTTATGCCTTACTAATGCATAAAACACAAAGAAAGTGAATGCACAAGAATCTAGAAATGTTTGCAAGGATGTTTGAGAGACATGTATTATAACATACCACACAGAGAGAGTGAATGCATAAGAATCCAGAAAGGTTTGCATGGATGTTCTAACAGTGTTTTAAATAGCGGTAGCATGTTGCATAGCTTTCAATAGGTTGTAGCATTAATAGTGCAGTGTGTAGCGTAAGCTACAAGGTACTTCTATTTTTTAATTTTAAATAATAATAATAATAAATAGTAAGGAAAAAACCATATATATATATACATGCGCCTAATAAAAATTTTGAAGTATAAGCATTTTCAAAATAATACACATCCACCCATACAAACACCACCTAAAAAATTAAAATGAAAAAATTGCATACCAACCCTATCCTACAAATATTGCATGGTAACTGACATTTTGATATTTAAAAATATGAAAAAAAAAAAAAAAATCCAAAATAACTAACAAAACTTCATTCTAAATGAAAAGGATCTCATTAAGGTGCAAGACATACCTCTTAGTTTTACAAGCTCAAGAAGAGATTTAATCAATCAAAACTCTGAAATTTACAATTTCGTGGTCGTACAAATGCGGACAGGGGGAAATTTGATTTCTCCTTTGTTTCAGCGCCGACGTTCTTTAAAATACAGCAAATAGACCTTGCAAGCTCTAATGATTGGTCGAAATATCCCCTTCAATGGCCTTCTGGATCGCTAGATTCAAAGAAATGGAGAAGTTGCGTTGGAGGCTAGGGCTGGAAAGAGGGGTTTTCGAAAACCCTCTTTTGAACTCTTTTCTTTTAAATTTAAGTTTTTACGATATCTTTATTTTATAGCGTGAATTCAACACACGTTTAAATTAAAAAAAGCGCCATTGTTTAAAGTTAGAAACAATGAAGCAATTTTGGTTTCAATTTTACATTATAAGATTATTTATCATATGAGTTTGACACCATTTCAACTACATAAAACTTTAAAAAAAAAAAAAAAGAAAAGGTGCAACGTAGCGTGCAGTGTATGCTGCGAGGAAGCGGAATGCGTACTGAGTAAACTCTGTGGGTCCAACGTGATTCATGTATTTTATCCACTCCGTCCATCCATTTTAAAAGATAATTTTAGGGCTTGAAACTAAAAATGAAGTACATCCAAAACTCATGGACCACACCATAGGAAACAGTGTGAATTGAACATCTACTGTTGAAAATTTCTTGGGGGTAACAGAAGTTTTGAATCAATCTTTTATTTGTGTTTTCCCTTCATCCATGTATGTGTGATCTTATGAACAGGTTGAATGAGAAATAAAAATCACTGTAGGCCCTAGAAAGGTTTTAACGGTGGAAGTCATTATTCCAACTATTTCCAATGGAATGGTCCACTTGATCTTTAGGTATACCTAAATTTTGGTCTCAACCCCTAAAATAATATGAAAAAATATATGGCTGGCGTCGATAGACAAGATACATTCATGATGGCCCAACAGAGTTTACTCAGTATGATAAGAGCTTACGCAGTCCGATTTCATGCTACGACCCATATGGCGTGCCAGGGATATGAGTTGTTTAAGTATGCTACGCTACGCAGCGCACATTATTTAATACACTCTCGAAAAACATTTATTATAACAGAAAAGGAGAGACTAATATTTAGCTTTTTGTAGTCACAGTTACTATTTCCAACATGAATATTCATTATCAGGTACAGAAGCTTGCGTGAATTAAAAAATCATAGAGGGTGTAATTTGCATATAATGTATACGCCTAAAAAAAAAAAAAAAAGAGAGAGAACTAAAATTGTAGTTTTTCCTGGTAGCCATGGCAATGTGCATTTGCATTCAACATGCTTTCCTAACATGTTGCAGGCGTGTTTCCAAAATGGTTATTTAAAGAAAATGAAGCATTTCAACCACAAAACTTTACATACATATCTATAACAATAAATACCAAATAATAAAGAGGCAAAAAGCAAAAATTAGATGCATCTCAATGGTACATGCCCCAAGGATAATGCCTATAAGTTTAAAATACAAGCAATGTACTCATATATTAAGATAGGTACATTGTTTGTATTCTAAACCCCGCAATAATCTAGTAACAACATTTTTCAAAAATTAAAAAACGGCCATAACGACTGATACAGAAATTGTGACGGCCGTCACGGCCCGTATCATAACAGTAACGGTGGTAGCTGTTACGACCATTGTTACCGTTTTGGAACACCTTAATATGTAATAGATGATTTAGAACATTGCAAGCATAGTTTGAGAGAAAATTGAAAATGTGGATTATTATGATGAACTCAAAATTTCCTTTGCTTTATTCATTAATTTTTTGTTGGTAAATAACTTATAGAAAAAATACGAAGGTCAGCATGCACAACAATGATGACATCATTGACATGGTGTGACTTGGCTGTCTCTACAAGAATTCTTAAGTAGCCCTTGTTTACGTCAATTGCATACACCATACCTACATCATGAGTCCATGACAAGGCATTAGTGAAAGAGCTTTCCTAAACCCACACACATGTTAAAGGTAGCGCATGTACACGCCAATGTACCGGCATGCAAATAGGAATGAGATACAATCTACCCATCAGAGGGCTACCCCTACATAGATGCCCTGGCCTAAGGCCCCGTTTGTTAAATCTGAAGTCTAAAGCCTGAATCTGAAATTTGAAGCCCGAATCTAAAATCTGAAGCCTGAATCTGAAATCTGAAGTCAAAAAACTTGTTTGATAACTATGGTCAAATCCGAAAATTAAGTCTTGAATTTGAAACTTTGTTAACAAACATCCAAATGTCTGAAATATGTTAATTTGACCACTATACTTGCCCTATATCTATTTCCTGTTTGGAAATGCTTTACATTATAAAGAAATTATTTTTTAAATGAAAATAAATTATTTTATTTAACTTAATAAAAATAAACTATAAATACTAGTTCAAAAACAGATAAAAATTTAATGATTTGCATGTATAAGTGTGGCGGCAATTTCTTCTCATATACATAATAGTTTGTTCAAAGTTTCCAAATACTCGTTAACAAATATTAGACATAAGTATCAGGTCAGTCCACTAGTCAGGCAGGCAATAGCTCATAATACAAATTTATGGCTAATGATAACTTGGCTGAAGTATCAGGTCAGTCCACTAGTCAGGCAGGCAAAAGCAAGAAGACTCTTTCGACATGGAACAAGGAATAAAAATTTAAAGCATAGATGGGCCCCATTGTGGATGGTGAATCTAAAAATCATTCAAACTTGATGACTCTAGATGTCCAATTTGTCACCTTTCTTTGACTGATGCGGCATCATCTCCTTTCTACCGTCAACAACCATTTAAAAATTATGATTCTTTTTTTAAAAAAATTAGGATATTTGAATTTGGGATTTTTGAGGAATTCTCATCCATGGAAGGGCCCTTCCCTTTACATGCATGACCTTTGACCATTTCATAGGACCTCTTATATGACATGGCACATCAGGAGTTTGGACATTATATACATCCCAATGCATTAAGAGATTCAAGACTCAATAATTTCTCACCCATCCAATATGGAGGATTGGATTTCAGTCGACAATGGTCTCTCCAGGTTGTGGATCTACAATAGACACCACCAAACCTGTTAGGAAATATATACTTACCAGAAGCCCCAAATCCTAACACAATTGAGCTGAAAGATGAATATAGGAAGTTAGTACTCCTAGATTTTCACTATGAAAAGCAGACAAAAGTAATCCAAAAGACAATGAACTACTATATCTAGCAGATTAATCTATTTGACTTAGACATGCAAGGCGCTGTAAGAAATGACACTAGCATCTGGGCCAAACAAATCTTCATTGTAGATTTTCCTATTCCATGATCAAACCATCCAAAGGCCTAGACTTTTTCGCACATCACACGAGGGTCAATATTATTCCCCTAGAAGACTGATCATGATCGCCTGGAGAGTGGGCCACCATCATGGGTCCCTCATGAAGATTCCTCTAAGTCTCCTAGCTCAAGATTGCCATTAGATTTTCGCCTAGTTTTTAGTTATCGAAATAAATTTATAGGCTCACTTACTATTTCCCTCACTTATGTTGTGGCCCACTTTGGAGGTATCAAGCAATGTTGGAATAACATGAAATTGGCTCTGTTTGAAAGCTTATTGAATTAGCTAGCTCTCCAATGAGTCCAAGATCACATAATTTTGATATTGTTTGAGTTACCACCAATTTTGAGGACAACATACAACAACGACATGATTTCAACAGTCCTATTGGGATTTCTTTTTGCTTGGGTGTTAGATTAAATTATATTGGTTGTTCTTTTAATTAGATGTTATTTCCTATTGGTTGATAGTTTAGTAGCTTATTTCTCAATATATGTTGATATTAAGATGATTTTCTATTGGTTAGAGACTTAAGAGTAGAATATGATTGAATCTTATCGGTTGGAAGTTAAAGTGGCATGTTGAAATTTATGATTAAAAGCAACCCTCAATGCAAGAGGGAGGGGATTTTTGTTTTTATTTTATTATTATTTTTAAATATCCAAGTACTGTTGAAGAAAGAAAAGGTGATCAATATAATTTCTTTTGTTTTGGAACACAGTTTTCCCCATTGAGAATTCATGGAAAGCATGTTTTAGTAACTTGACTTTCCTTGTGTGGAGTGTGTCCTTCTTCATTGTTGCGTTCTTGAGTAGCTACCCAATTGGGCCATTTGGGACTGCACCACATGTGCAGGACATCTGTGATGGGTGGCCAAACACACACATATGAGGTAGGCCACACAGACATATGAAAATAGTAGTTGGCTGAAAGAACTCGCCCTCCATTATGTGTGTATGTAGCTTAACTGATAGTTAAAGAGCTTGAGTTTTTGGCCAAATGATCTAGTGGGTCCCACCTGAAACACAATTCTAGGAGATCCTACACACGTGGTTGTGCATTGATGTGCTCGTGGAGCTACTATACCTGCATACTTGTATATGCTCAATGTACCATGTTAAACATGCACATGATACAGGCATTAGTACTAAATACTCTAGGATACTTGTGGTGAATGTCTTGCCAAAATCCTATTTTGTTAAGCTGCCATCATCATCTTCTAAGCCTTATCGCATATTGGGGTCGGAGCTGCTACACATCCTGTTATGTTGTTCCACTCTACTTGAAATGTCAGATTTTGATGATTCATCAGTAAAAGAAATGGCAAAAGCTTGACACAGGCTACCAACCTAACGCAACCGTCCTTTACACAGGCCTGGGATGAGCAATGTGAGCACAAAACTTCCATTAGAGGATTTTATTAGTTCATGTAAGTAAAAAAAGAAGTACAAAAAATATATTACCTACTAAAGCATTGAAACTTTCACAGATGAAGAGCACCAGAAAATTTAAGATTATCCAAACCTAACATCTTAATATATACCTAAGAAATATGCCTAATACGCGTTTACAGAAATAAGTTGTGAATAGTTGTCTTGGCACATGCCCAACACCCATCTGATAGGTTCCTAACATACATATGCTGAATACCCGTCTGATAGGTTCCTAATACCATCAAGACTTTTAAAAGGCAAGCATAGTTGAGAGCAATGTTACAAACCGGACCTGGATGCTAACAGAGTTGACCTGTCTTTGAGGAGAATCACTTTAATACTCTAGCTACGTTTGATACATAGGCACTAAAAAAAGATAAATGCAGCATACAAAGTAACTCAAATTGAACTGTCTAAATTGTGAATCCAAATGTAGATAGATTATAAATAAGAAGTTAAACTGACTTGCAAGGGGAAGGCCCACAAGGACATGGAGGTAGTAAGAAAAGACTTGACCCGTGGTCTAACTGAAGGTCTAAGCTGAATGGCAGAACAGAGTTCATGTAGCAAACCCCAACAGATTGGTGATGACACGACTAACTTGATTACTTAAACATCTGATTTTGTAGCCATTTAGTTGATGGAAGAATGGAAATGGCCAATGGTCCTCATTAAGCAAAAAAGGGTCCATGAATCCAAGTTTAGATTCTTTGTACCAACACTGATATTTAGTCCACCACTTATCTACACTGAATCCCACAATATGGATGGTTAAGTAGCGTTTAAGTATGCCATGTATATGCTTTTCAAATGCATGTAATCAACCATCGCATTCTCCCATGTGTCAAATGACTCCCTATCTTTGAGTCCTGTTTGACAAATAGAGGATTGGATGGTTGTCAAGAGACAGAAAGAGAAAAAAAAAAAAAAAAAAAAAAAAGCAGACAAGATGGTACATCCAATTTTCTTTTCTTGTTTGTGCTACACCCAAATGTCGTGCAGCACTGCCTATATGAATACAGACATATGTGCTACAACAACAAATGTGTATGACATCCTAGTTTTCAACATGGTGGACAGCGGGCTACACTATTTTCAATCGTCTAGTGACATGTCATTGACTTTTTTGTAATGAAGGAGAGAGGAGATGGACAGACCAGGAAGGTCACACAAAACTGCCCTGGTCGAACCAATTGCCTGCAAAAGCATTGAAATACCTGCGATGGGAAGCTAGGTGTAGCCCACTGTGATGTTTGTGAGAAATCCATCTCATTAATTCATTTTTCTTGATTAAGTTTGGGCATTGGCCAAAAAATCAAGGTAGATCTAAAACTCATCTGGGCTGCAAGATAGGTAACAATGAGGATTGAATGTCCACTGGTGAAGCATTAGTTGTGCCAGAGGTTTTGGATCGGCTAGTATTTTCCGTGTTTTCATTTCATTCCGGTAAGAATCACCTTACGAAGGTAGCGGATTGCGTATTGAGTGGGGACTATCGTGATTTACGTAATTTATCTACTCTGTTTGTTCATATTAACATATAATTTTAGGGGTTGAGCTAAAACATGAAGCATATCTAAAGCTCAAGTAGACAACACCATATGAAACAGTGTGAATTGAACTTCTACCATTGAATAATTCTTAGGCACCACAAAAGTTTTGGATCAAGCTGATATTTGTATTTGCATTTCATCCCTGTTTTTTGTGATTTTATGAAGTGGATGAATGACTAATAAACATTATTTTAAGCTCTAGTAACGTTTCAACGGTGGAAATCATGATTACCACTGTTTCATGTGTTATGGTCCACTTGCATTTTGGATATGCTTCAATTTTGGGATCAACTCCTAAAATAATATGGAAAAAATGGATGGATGGCATGGATGAACCATATATATTCAGGATGGCTCAACAGAGTTTACTCAGTATGATAAAAGCCTACTTAGTAAGCAGGCAATCCGATTTCCTTTATCAAAGGTATGGGAGGTAAAAAAACATCACAGTGGAGGCAAGGACGTTTGGATTGTGTTCATGTCTCTAACCATTTTTTTTTTCCATAGTCAAACCGACTTTAGTATCAGTCCTACTTAATTTGTGGGCATGTCTTGAAATAATAGGAAAAGAAAAGTGAATTTCTCCAAAGTATATCATGGTGAACCTTACCTAACTTCTTGTGAGGAAGTTCTTGGGAAAGGCCTTCAGAGGAAATTTGCCGTTGAAAGATGTTGAATCTACAGAAAAAGGTCCAATAGGATGAAATAAAGGTGCGTAGAAAGTGGACGTGGATTTCCCTCCTGTGCCTTTGAAGCTGCATCCCTTTTGGGCTTGATGCCTTATTATCCAATAAAAAACGTACACGAGTAAGAGTGGATGGGATTGCGTGTTGTGCAACACACCACCGTGCCTCGAGGTTGTGTTGATGTCATTAATTTCTGTAGGCCCTCATGATGTATGTGTTATATCTATGCTGTCCGTTTATTTTTATGATAGTATTTTAGGCGACGGGTCCCAAAATAAGGCAGATCTGTGCTCAAGTGGACCACACCATAAAAAGAGTTGGGATAATGATGCCCACCATTGAAACTTTATTGGGCCTACAATCACATTTATTTGCCATCCAGCCTGTTCATAAGGCCACTCCGACCTGGAGGAAGTAAAAACACAAATGTCCTATCGATTCAAAACTGTGTCCCCAAAGAAGTTTTTAATGGCAGACATTCTACCTACACTGCTTTCTGTATTGTCGTCCACTTAAGCTTTTAATCTGCTTTTTCAGATTCATGCCTTAAAAAATCTCATAAAATGGATGTACGGTCTGGATATAACACATACATCATAGTGAAGCCCATAGAACCGGGTCACGTTAACATACCACTGATCTCAGCGGCGTGTAGCACACCATGCAATCCTTCTTGGGTGGTTGGGTCGTTATCATAAATCTTGACAAAGGGCAACAAGATGATCGGTACAGCCTGACAATATACCATCTATATCTATTTATCATTTTCCTTCAATTACTTCTATTGAATATTTGACTATTAACTATTTTCATTCCCTATAAATTCTTTGAGGCCACAATCTGATTTATAAGATCCTTTGATCCTTTTTGACAGTTTGATCTTACTTTCAGAGGAGTTGATTGAATGGTCCAGATCTACCGATTACCCTGTCAAGTGTACCATAGAGAAGTGGCTCTACCTTATCCATGCTTCTCCCCTGTGGCTCCTATCTTCCACCAGATAGTGGATTAGGTGAGACCGGGGCCTCACCCAAGAGGGTGTGCTATATGTATTATTTATCCACACCAGCCATTTATTTTTTCAGATCATTTTAGGGCATTATCCAAAAAATAAGTAGGTCCAATTATTAGGTAAATACAAAAAACGCCGTGCATCTTACTCACATTCATGTGTGTAAAATCTAAACTCTCGATTGCATAATTAGTATAGTTTCTTGAATCGAGTGGAATAAGATCTAGCTAATATTTTGTGGTTACAATTCATCCCAATAGGAATGACCTTATGAAAAGTATAAATGACATATAAACATCACAGTGGGCGGCTATCAACGGGCCACGCCTACGTTGCCCAGATTTTGAACTGTTCCGGGCCAGGGCATGAGAAGCATTTCCTTACCCACTTTTTCCTGTCAATGCGGCCAAGGGCTTTTCCAAGGATGGTTATCTGACCCATCCAACTTATTATTATGTTATATATCATCTATCGGGCCCACCATGTTATATATGTAAGATCAACGATCTATCCACCAGTTGTATTCCTCCTTTCTATGACCTGCGGCTAAAAATTATTTAGGCCCACAACTCAGGTAGTCCACACCACAGGAATAATGGAAATGGGACCCAACAATAAGTTAGTATTTGTGTGGTCAGCCTGAGATGTATCTTGCATCAAATCTGTTCATCAGATGGGACTCACTTGGATCAAGATAATGTCCCAAGATCAGCTTGATCCAAAACTCAAGTGGGCCACAACGCTTGAACTTAGTGGCTTTAGGCACAATTCACATTGTTCTATTTCGGTGATCTTTTGTATGTACACATGATGGACGGAATGGATTCAAATAACAGAATGGTATATGTCAAAAGAGTCTGGGTGTGTTATGCGCCCTGTAAAACAGGTGTTGTAAACGATTTGGGTCCCTCATCTACGTATTTAGCTCCTCTGTTTTTCTCCAACATACATTTCTCACCCAACACGTTTCTACAATAGATTTATTCTACAATGCTATGTGTGGGTCCAGTGTAATGCAGGACCTACATCTAATCGTTACATAAGGTGGCCCTACAACTTCACCCTATACGAGAGTGGGAAAGCAGTATGATGGTTCATCATATATGGGTAAGACTTATTTCATTCATTGAATAGAGATGGATTGAAGGCCACCTGGCAAGATTAGAAGCTTAGACGGTCCTCGCACTTTTAACTGATAAGTCGGCTTTTTTGGTTTGTATAATTGGGGATCATGGTTCATGGATCTAAACCGTTTGTCAGTTCGGACCCACATTGGATGAACCACTCCTAAAAATGTGGTCTTTTTCTTAGTTTGTATGTGTGTTGTCGTTGTATTTTTACTGGTTTAACTGTTTTTATTTTTATTTTTTGCAAGATACCACCCTTCTACAATGGAGATCTTCCTGGCATGATCCGATCCCTCCAATTTGAAGTCCTAACATGTAACATTGAATCATTTGCTCACCTATGGCTCTAAAGCTAAGCATACATGAATGTCCTGTTTCCAGTACCATACAAATTGTGGCTAATCAACAGAATAACAGGAATAAACAAAAGTCCATGCCATACAAATTAGGTTCTTTTGTGAGGGAGGTGTGGCTTAGAATTCACACAGATCATGAGATACTAACAATTTGATTTGGCCTGCCAAATTCAGCTACTTGCCATTTTCTTTCCAATCCTCCGTTTCATGGTTACCCGAGGAAATATTACAATTATCTGATAAGTGCAATTTTCAGGTTATATTCCTTCATAATGGTACAATATTTTAAATATTTAATGATGAGTTTCTTTTTCAAAAAAAAAATAAAAAATAATAAATTTAGATAATCGTAATTTTTATAATAAAATTTTAATTATAGAGTATAAATTTAATTTTTAATAAATTCCCCTAAAAATTCTAAAATTATTTATTTTTAAAATTGTGGAAGTGTTTCTACCTATCATTGAATGTAACAAACTCATTGCATTATGAGTGGATGAGCATGATTTTTGGGGCAGGTCACATTCGCCATAGCTCAGTAACTCAGGAGCTTGACCTGGCTCTATGCCTAGCTGGGAAATAGTAGACCTAGTCTTTACCTGACTTACTCGATTTTTGTTGAAAGTTAAGGTCCATGTATATAATGATTTGGGCCTTGGGCCTTACTGTGCGTGCATCATTACTCTAATTGAACTTAGGCACATTTTAATTTTCATCTTATTCATTCCAGCATCCATTCGATCTATTTGGTTTTCTTTTAAAATGGATGATGTAATGGGAAGTGATAATAGAAAAAAATAATAATAATAACTCACATCTTAACATATTGTAACTTGCTACATCTCATTGCTACTATGTATTTTTTTGCATACATTGTAACAAGCTATCATCTACCTTTGTTCTGTAGCATAGTTCCTGGGTAGAACAAAGTGAACTTTGTTTATTGAAGATCAGTAACGCAAGGATGAACGTGATGAGGATAAATACTCCTAATCCACGGAGCTTCTATGGACTCCTCACAGAGACTTCTCGAATCCACGAGGAAAGAAAGCAGAAAATAGAAATAAATTCTAATAAATTCGAAACTGATTAATTGATGAATAAAAACGAGTTCACCACCCTTTAAATAGGGATACCAAGCAATATGAAAGAAATCGGAATCAAACTACAACTAAAACTCCTAGAATTCGCGACTTACTATAAATAGTAAACTTACTACTTATAGACAGTTGTGATGTCTACTAGTGCGCAAGGTTTTCGGCCAAAAATAGTAAGTGTCCTATTTGGCTTCACCAAACCGTTCTCCTAATTATTCTAAGCTCTTTTCACGTTGGGCGCAACTCCTAAAGCCCGACGGATGAAGAGTTATAATCAAACTAAAACTTACTATTTATAGTAAAAACGAAATTAAAACAGGGGAACGACCGTCGATCCAGGGGTTTTTCACAATTTCGAGCATCGCAACCTGGCGTAGCTGGGTTGGTTGGCTAAAGTAGCTCGTTCTACCCCAAAATCATATATTTTACGTTAGCTAACTCATTCCGGATTGTGAGATACGCCCGATTTAAGGTCCGATGGTCTGGATCACTTCTGTCGCCGACCGAGCCTTTTCTGATCCATCTTGGCCATGAAACTGTCCACAACCCGCTCTACATCAGTCTCCTCCACTTCAAAAGAACTCGTCCTCGAGTTCTCATCCTACTCTGGTTCATAATACTCGGTCAGGTCCGCGACATTAAAAGTCCGCGAGATTGCCATGTCATCTGGAAGATCAACAACATAAGCGTTGTCATTGATTTTTCGAATGATTGGGATGGGTCCAATTTTCTTATTTTTCAACTTGTTGTATGTCCCGGTCTAAAATCTCTCTTTACGCAGATGGACCATAACGCGATTGCCCACCTCGAACACCTTTTGTCGCCGGTGCTTATTCGCTTGTTCCTTATACTTCTCGTTCGAGGCATGTAGCTTGGTTTGCACTTCCATATGAATGCCCATGATTTTGTCCGCCATATGTTCTGCTGCAATGCTCGTGCCTGGGTGCTTGGGCAGAGGGACCAAGTCAAGTGTGTGGCGAGGCACTCGTCCGTAGATAATCTAGAACGGTGATTTCCCAGTCGAGCGGTTCACCATGTTGTTGAATGCGAACTCTGCTTGAGACAAGTCCCACTGCTTTGGTTTTTCTCCTAAAATACAGCGAAGGAGGTTTCCCAACGTGCGATTCATAACTTCGGTCTGCCCATCAGTCTGTGGGTGGTAAGCACTGCTGAATTGAAGTCGTGTATCAAATCGAGTCCACGTTCGCCAAAAGTGGCTAATGAACTTCATGTCATGATCGGAAGTAATGGTCTTGGGGACCCCATGTAGCCGTATGACCTCCCTGAAAAATAGATTCGCCACGTGCGTTGCATTGAGGGTCTTTTTGCATGGGATAAAGTGCGCCATCTTGGAGAAATGATCTACCACCACGAACACTGAATCCATGCCGCATTGTGTTTGTGGGAGACCAAGCACAAAGTCCATTAATAAATTCTCCCAAGGACCGTCAGACACATGTAACGGGGTGTAGAGGCCTGTATTCTGAGATTGCCCCTTGGAGGTCTGACAAACATGACAACGTTGTACGGCTTTTTCCACATCACGTACTAATTGCGGCCAGTAATACCGCTCTTCCACAAGAGCTCGCGTCTTGTCTCGCCCAAGGTGCCCACCGAGGCCACCTCCATGTAGCTCCTGAATAATCTGCTCCCTCAGAGAACTTTGGGCGATGCACAATCGATTCCCTTTGAAGAGAAAATTGTCCTGTATATGAAGGTCACTGGGGTGACCTTCTTAGCACTTCACCCAAGAATCTTTGAAGTCCTCATCCTCGGCATACAGCTCCTTGAGACAAATAATGACCACCTTGTTGGTTGCTCATCGTAACAAGTAGTGATGCACGACGGCTAAGTGCATCAGCCACCTTGTTCCACTGCCCTGACTTGTGCTTCAGAACGAACGTGAATTCCTGTAAATACGCAACCCATCTAGCATGCACACGATTCACGTTAGTCTGACTGTTAATAAACTTTAATGCTTGATGGTCAGTGTAAAGAACAAACTCTCTTTGAATCAGATAATGCCCCCAATGTCGCAGTGCCTGAACAACTGCATACAACTCAAGTTCATAAGTCGACCACTTCTTTCCGGCTTCGCTGAGCTTCTCGCTGTAGAAGGCTACCGGTCTGCCTTCCTGTGATAATACTCCCCCAATTCCGACGTATGAAGCGTCACACTCAACCTCAAACAATTTGTCGAAATTAGGAAGCACCAAGACCGATGTTGTAGACAAACGATGCTTGATCTCATAAAAGCTCTTATCAGCTTTATTGGTCCACTGGAATGGTCCCTTTTTCATACAATCTGTTATAGGGGCGACTATGGTGCTAAAATCTCACACAAATCGACGATAGAAAGTCATCAACCCTTGAAAACTCCTCACCTCATGAATGTTCGTCGGGATCGGCCATTCCCTAATAGCTCGCACCTTTTCATCGTCCACACGAATGCCTGTAGACGTTACAACAAACCCTAGAAATAACAGGCTATCAGTTAAAAAACTACACTTCTTTAAGTTGAGGTACAGCTTGTTAATTTGTAGGACCTGTAGCACCTGCCTGAGATGTTTCCTGTGCTCCGCCTCATCCTGACTATATATCAATATGTCATCAAAATATACTACCACAAATCGGTCAGTAAACGGTTTTAGCACTTGATTCATCAAACGCATAAAAGTACTTGGTGCGTTTGATAGGCCGAAGGGCATGACCAGCCACTCATACAACCCTTCCTTGGTCTTGAATGTCATTTTCCACTCATCACCGGGTCGGATACGAATCTGATGGTACCCGCTCCTTAGATCTAGTTTAGAGAACACCTTGGCCCCTTCTAGCATATCGAGCATGTCGTCCAATCGTGGTATTGAGAACCGATATTTGATGGTAATTTTATTGATTGCTCGGCTGTCGACACACATGCGCCAGCTTCCATCTTTTTTTGGCGTTAATAATGCTGGTACTGCACATGGGCTCATGCTATCTCTCAAGAGACCCTTACGGATCAATTCCTCCACTTGCCCCTGAAGTATCTCACACTCCTTCGGACTCATCCGATAATGAGGGCGGTTGGGTAGGCTAGCCCTAGGGACGAGGTCTATGTGATGTTGGATGTCCCTCATGAGGGGCAATCTATCAGGTAAATCCTCAGGCCAAACTTCTTTGAATTCGTTTAGCAACAGTCTTAAACTTGGAGGGATGTTTGAGGGTTCCTCTTCCTCGCCCTTCACCACTATGGCGTATACCTCGCTGGTTTCTTTGGATTCCTCTATGAAATCCCAAATGGTCAAGAGGAAACTCTCCTCTACTTTAGAAGCTTCAGGGTGGTTCTCTGGTGCCATAGGGGCAAGGATTATTTTCCGACTATCCTTGACGAATACGTAGACATTGTCTCGTCCCCGATGGGTCGCATCACGGTCTGACTGCCAGGGTCGACCGAGTAGCATGTGGCAAGCTTTTATATCAACCACGTCACAAAGTATCTGATCCTTATAATTTTTACCAATTGAAAATGAGATAGTGCATTGTTCAGTTACCTTGGTCTCATTCACCTTTTTAATCCAGCCAATTGAGTACGGGGAAGGATGTTTCGTCGTTGGTAGCCGCAACTTGTCCACCATCACCCTTGAGACGATGTTCTCGCTACTACCATTGTCTATGATCACATCACAGACCTTTCCGTTGACAGTGCACCAAGTACGAAATATATTGTGTCGCTGTGGATGTAATTCCTTTCGTGGGGTATACAGTAATCGCCTCACAACTAGAAATTCGCCACGATCCTCGCCCGTCATTTCATCGCCACCTGCTATCTCTTCAGTGGCTTGCTCATGTTCATTATAGTTATGACCTTCTTCTGCGGCCTCATCTTCAGTGCCCCCTTCATTTATCGTCAAGTGTGCCGCGGGATGTTGAGGACAGGTGTTTGACAAGTGGTCTGGCTGGCCACAGCGGTAACAATTGTTCGACCTTGGCCGAGCATAAGGATTTGGAACTCTACTCGGGCCCGCTATTGTGGGTGCTGCACGTTGAGGTATGGATGAGCCGCTCCCCTTATCAAGGTTTGCGGTTGTAGAAGGTTGAGGACGTTCTCCTACTGGATCTTTTCCTTGTGCCAGCACTGGATCCTGCATGAGACCTGTCATGGGGGGTCGAGTTGAAGGATAGGGATGAGCAGGAACTCTTGCAAGTTGTGTTTCTGCCCTACCTGCCAATTGAACTGCTTCATTCACGGTCCCGACTAGGTACATCTGAACTCGGTCTTGAATTATCGGTCGCAACCCACCTATAAATCGTACTACTTTCTGTGACTCAGATTCTGACAAATCGTTTCGTGTAGCCAACCGCTGGAATTCTTCAGTGTAATCTGTGACGGTTCGATTTCCTTGTCGGCAATTTTGATATTGCTGGAATAGTATCTGCTCATAATCACTGGGGAGAAATCATGATCGAAGAAGACGTCTCATCCGTGGCCATGATGAGATGGGTGCCTTGTTCTGGCGGGCTCATGATAGTTGTAATTGTTCCCACCATGCAGAAGCACCATATTTTAATTTAAACGCTACCAATTTTACCCTTTTATGATCTGGCACGTCCATATAATCAAAATATCTCTCTACTTCGGCTAGCCAATCGAGGAAATCTTCTATACGTAATAAACCATTAAAACTAGGAAGTTCAGCCTTACCTCGATAGTCTCTTTCAGCACGATCTTGGTGATCGCCTCCATGGATTGATCGTCTGACAAAACCCTCATTAAGGTCCTCGTCGCTAGAATTTGAATCATCTGGCGTAGCCCTACGGTTTGCCACTGGTAGTACTCTACGAAAATCGGGGTTGTGTCGTACATAACCACGGGTGGTGGAGCCACCCTGGGCGGTGGAACAACCATAGGTGGTGGAGCACCGCCTAAGGCTCGGGGCGGAAGTAGCGCATCCGCAAGACAGTCGAGAGTTACCTGCAGCCCTTACATGGTCAACTGACTCTCCCGGTGGAAAGCTTTCATTCTTTCCGAAAGATAACGAATCCCTGGATCACCGTCCACAGGATCTTGATTCATACCTTCATTGTTTGCCATCGGCCCGAGGGGAATCCTCGCTCTGATACCAATTGACGCAAGGATGAACGTGATGAGGATAAATACTCCGAATCCACGGAGCTTCTATGGACTCCTCACAGAGACTTCTCGAATCCACGAGGAAAGAAAGCAGAAAATAGAAATAAATTCTAATAAATTCGAAACTGATTAATTGATGAATAAAAACGAGTTCACCACCTTTTAAATAGGGATACCAAGCAATAGGAAAGAAATCGGAATCAAACTACAACTAAAACTCCTAGAATTCGTGACTTACTATAAATAGTAAACTTACTATTTATAGATGGTCGTGATGTCTACTAGTGCGCAAGGTTTTCGGCCAAAAATAGTAAGTGTCCTATTTGGCTTCACCAAACTGTTCTCCTAATTATTCTAAGCTCTTTTCACGTTGGGCGCAACTCCTAAAGCCCGACGGATGAAGAGTTATAATCAAACTAAAACTTACTATTTATAGTAAAAACGAAATTAAAACAGGGGAACGACCGTCGATCCAGGGGTTTTTCACAATTTCGAGCATCGCAACCTGGCGTAGCTGGGTTGGTTGGCTAAAGTAGCTCGTTCTACCCCAAAATCATATATTTTACGTTAGCTAACTCATTCCGGATTGTGAGATACGCCCGATTTAAGGTCCGATGGTCTGGATCACTTCTGTCGCCGACCGGGCCTTTTCTGATCCATCTTGGCCATGAAACTGTCCGCGACCCACTCTACATCAATCAGTCAGGGTAATTTATTATCCTTTAATTATTTAATGTTATGAAATATTAATATATGTAATAACTACCCTCTAAAATTGTTAAGATTAATTTTCTGCAATTCAGTGACCATATAAAGTTTGCTTTTGCTGCTAATATCCCCACTTTGTACATCTTCATTGTTTTTCTCTCTGACTTTGCATCGCAGGTATTTGGCATTAAAAACTTCGTGAAAAGATTTTTACCACTTAAAAATGCTCATCTGCACCCATGGATAGAAAACATATTGGAAATCCTGAAGACCATAATTTCTTTTGGAGAGATTTCAAAGGATACAAAATCAACGTATTGTAGGTCTACTATCATGACGAACATTTTCAACTCTTGGAGATTGCCATCCTTGCCTTCGTTTTACATTTATAATTTGCATATGAATTATCTCGTTTTAAGTAGCTTGCAGTAGAATTATACCAGCGGACTTTCATCAGCAAAGAAAAGGCTTCTGAATGCAAAGTATGCTTGTGGCTTCTTATTCAACATAACTGGATCCCATCCACTTGACTTTAAAGAGGTAAGTATTTGTTCTAATTTATTTTATAGATCAATCACTTCGTAAAGTTTTTCTATGTTGCATTTCACTGAATGTTGTGTCTTTTCTAGCCTGTATGAATGTTGATGAAGTTTCTTATACTGGCTAATGTCTTTCTGTCTTTGTCATATTGATTTCAAATGTGTCACCGACTAACGGCATGCCAAATTTCTATGCAATGTGATGTGAACTCATCCTCCACTTATCCAGAAAATATTCTTATATATTTTCTCCTTGCACTTGCACATCATCCTTCATGTCCTAATGCTGATAAATACAATTAAGGAGGTTCAATCATTTGAATAAATTTATTGGTGTCCTTACTCTTCTTTGTTGCATTCGTTGCTCTGTACAATTTCCTTATCTTTTAATTGCTCTAAATGAGAATTCTGATGGGATGGTGTCTTGATTGAATACAAGCCAATATCCAGTTTATGTTTAATTCTCTGTGTTTATATTTCTCTGTTATGTGTATGCAACTTGGGAAATTTCCGCAGACATAGGAGTTAGGTGTCACATACTGATAGAAGTGTCTTAGCCCAATTTTCAATGACCATTATATACGCAAAAATACAAGTGTCACAAATAATTTCATTTCAGTTTTTTAAAGAAGTTGCTTTTGAGAACAAGAAATGGATTCTAGTGTTGAGTGAGCATCTGTGTGTTGGAATGCTTTCTTGCATCTGTAATGCTTCTTATCTCTTGTAGAAAAGCTTTCTACCTATAAAAAGTAAATGAAATTAAAATTGGAAGAGATATGATCAATGGTCTGAATCATGGACCGCTTTCCCTCCTTTACATAAGTAGTGCAACGGACCTGATGATTATAAGTCCTCAGGTTTTATTTAGTGTTATTATACAGCTAATCTCACATTCGTGTGTAGCCTAACCCAATACATGCCTCGAAATGTGTAGATGTGCCATGTGTGGAACATCTGAGCCATTCATCTGTTGGGACCCGTTATGTGGATGACTTGCCACCAGAATCAAGTCGCTCTGCATATTAGTTTGGAGAGCGGATGGTATGTGCCCCAGGCACAGAGTTATAGGTGTGCCCCGTGCTGTGTGGGGTCAACACAGATACTCGTGACAAATCCACTCCGCCCATCCAAACTGTATTGATATGGTTATTACCACTCAGATAAACTGCAAGAACAAATATCATCATGATACAAAGTTTCTGTTACCCCAGGCGTTCAAACCTTTCTGTTTCAAGTGGTATGGCCCCCGTGGGTTTTTGGATATGCCTGGTTTTTAGACCCTATCCTACTGTGATCTTTAAAAACAGGACGGAGTGAATTTGTCCTGGACATCTCTATGGGCCCCACACAGCCCCAGGCACACCTATATCTCTGTGCCTGGGCAGATACAATCCGCTCTCATTGAATAGTCCATAGAGGTGTAAACGAGTCCAACCGAGTCAAGCTTGGCACAGCTTGATCTTGGCTTGGCTCGGCCACTAGCTGACCCCAGCTTGATCTTGGCTCGGCTCAGTCGTCGAGGAACCCGGAGCCGGACTTTTGACAAATGGGTCTGCCTCGGCTCGGTCCATCGAGCTGATTGGGTCGGGTCCACTTTCCCCATCGGCTCGGTTCTGCCGACACGAGTTATAGGTGTGCCCCGTTGGAGTCGAGTTCGAGCCAAGATCGAGTTTGTGCGGCATTATCACAAACACATGAAGTGCACTCTCAATTTTTTACTGTATGTAAAACAGCAGCAGCTGTTTACAGATATTTCATCAAACACCCTATAGGCAACATCAAAATGAAGAAAAAAAAGTATTTGTTTTATATACATACCTTCCTTACCACTAGCCGACACTTCATTGAGTCATTTCATCAAACACTTGGTGAGCAACATCAATATCAAAGTAACCGAGTCACCGAACTGGTTCGATCCGCATAGGGGTTCGATCCAAGTTGGGTCGAGCCCGGGTAAGCTTGAAGTTGGTTCGAAATTTTTTCTAGCTCAAAAAATCAGCTCGACTCGACTCGAACTCAGTTCCAAACCGAGTTGAATCAACCTTTTACGAGTCAAGTCGAGTGAGCTAACCGAGCTAACTCGGTTCGGGTACAGCGCTAATTGCCCATACCATAGGAAACAAAACGACAGCTTTCAAAACGAGGGCAAATCCGTCCGCAAAAAATGGCCTTAACCGGACGAGGCCCGACCCTCTACAACCGCTCGTATATTGAACTCTTGCTACAGCTATTCGCTGTCTGAAATCGGATTGCGTACTGAGTTACTCAGTTAGCTCTTATCGTACTGAGTAAACTCTGTTAGGCCCACTTTGAATGTATGTGATTTATCCACACCATCTATCCGTTTTTCCAGCTCATTTTAGGGGTGGATCCCAAAATTTAAGCTTATCCAAAGCTCAAGTGGACCATACCACAGAAACAGTGGAAATAATGATTTCCACCATTGAAACCTTGCTAAGACTCATGGTGATGTTTATTTGTCATCCAACCTGTTCATGAGATCACACAAACATGGATGAATGGAAAAACAAATATAAGCTTCATCCAAAACTTCTATTATCCCCAAGATGTTTTCAACGGTAGACATTCAATTCACACTGTTTTCTATGATGTGGTACATTTTAGCTTTGTATATGCTTCATATTTAGTCTAAATCCCTAAAATTATCTAGTAAAATGGATAGATGGATTAAATAAAATACATAAATCACGGTGGACCACACGGTTTACTCAGCTTAGGTTACTGAGTTAGTACGCAATCCGCTTCCTCACTGTCTGTAGTGGTTATTTGCATGCGTTTAAAGTAATTAAAATGCGAGGAAGTGGCTCACGTGCTGTGTTAATGTCATGCAATTCTCCGTGTGGGGTCCACAGCATCGCGTGTATTCCTTCTGACCCACACATCACATGAGTCTATCAGATGCCCAAATAATCAAGATACCGCACCACAGAAAACAATGGACATCTACCAAAAACTTTGAAATTCATCTTCTTTTTTCAGATATAATGGCTGGATCGGCATTATTTTTGGGTTCCACATTTCCTGGTTGAGCTATCCTTTTGGACGGGTTGATTCTCTAGGCGTGGGTGTCACAAGCTAACGTGATTTGTAGAATAATCTTTATTATTATTGTCATTATTAAATAAACATGAAAGGATCAGCATGATCCGAAAACGGAAGCCAGTTGCCTGTGCCAATCCTGCACTTTGTGGTCCAAGTTCCTGTGGGTCGATTTGAAGCTAGTGGATCCGTGAGAAATCCACCCTTTCGTCGGTTTCTCCCGCTCATGAGTTAGAGCATGATCCAAAAATCAAGTGGACCAAATTACAGGAAACAATGGGATGGAATGACCACTGTTGAAACATTCACGGGGCTGCATAAATTTCAGATCAGTTGATATTTGTGCTTTCATTTGATATCAGTTAGAATCACTTTATGAACGGTTTGGATGGCAGATGAACATCATGGTGGGCCTTAGAAACTTCTCAAATGGCACCAAAAAACATTAAATAAGAAAAAGTTTTGATAGGGGAACGGATTGCGTCCTGTCCCTGCCTGGACAGACTCGGTCACGGGGGAGATCTGTGGGCCCACCTTGATATATACATGCCTTCTATTCACTTTCCCAGATAATTTTGCAAGCCCACTGGGACTAGCATATACTGAGTAAACTTTGTGGGGCCACCATGATTTATGTAGTTTATCCGCTCCAACCATCCATTTTATCAGATATTTTAGGGCTTGAGCCTAAAAAATGAAGCATATTCAAATATCATGTGGACCACACTATAGAAAACAGTGTGAATTGAACCTCTACCATTGAAAAATTCTTGACGGTCACAGAAGTTTTGGATCAAGCTGACATTTGTGTTTTTCATCCATATCTATTTGATCTTATGACCATGTTGGATGACAAATAAACACCACTGTTAGCTTTAAGAAGGTTTCAAAGGTAGAATTCATTGTTCCCACTATTTCCTGCCGTGTGGTCCAGTTGAGCTTTAGATATGCCTTTATTTTGACTTCAACCTCTCAAATGAGATAGAAAATTGGATGGACGGTGTGGGTAAACCAGGCCGTAGAATCGCACACCAATTTAATTCCAATAATTTCAAGGTATGAGCCCAAAAGAGAGGCGGATCAAAGACTCAAATGGACTTTTTTTTTTCTTTTTTTTTTTTGGGTTAGCTTTTTAGTACACACCCATGTCAGTACACGCACATGTTAGCCACCCCCACTAGGGATCGGTACCAAGACCTCAAGTGTTGAAACGAGGTATCTCCATTCAGTCTCCCAGTTGAGCTATGGGTCTGTCAGTCGGCTGCAAGTAAATGAGTCACTACTCGATTTGGGTCAGTGCAATTTTGGGCATATTCTCATTCCACAGGAGGGCCAGAAGTATAGATGGTTTGGATTGCCATGCAGTATGCCCCATGTTCAGCTAATGAACCGTTAGACGGTTAGTCTAAACAGACCAATGGTCTAGATTACAAAACCATGAGCGTCTAAACAGACGAATTTGTCTGGATTACAAAACCATGATCCCCATTTGCAACCCAGCAGTACAAAATAGCACCATTGTGTTGAAGAAATCCTCCGGTGATCTCACATACAGCACTATAAGTTAGAGAGCTCCTAATTCCATTCGGATGCTTGAAAAGTCCAATGCATTGATATAAGCGTAGTTGTTGCATGGTAGCCCATGAAATGTGATTTGAACTAACAGATGGTTTAGATTGATCAATTGGACTATCCAAATGAACTCAGGCAACTAGCTACACTATCAGTTAAGAGGTGGCGATCGGCCGAGTTTGAGCTAGATCAGGCTCGGGCCGAGCCAGGCCCAACATATAGACATAAGGCCTGAGCATGGCCTGAGCCCAGCATGGGTCAAAGCCTGACCGTCGAAAAAGATAGTTAGGGGCTGTCAAACCCAACCCTTTTTGGGGTCACAGAAACTTTGGAACAATATAATATATATTTTTTTTCTCTTGATCCTTGGAAATTTCTCATTTTTGGATCAAGATATAAAATAATCTCTCCAAATGGATGAGGCCCTACTCCCACCAGACAAACTGGTCTATCACAAGGCTTTTTAATGTTATTACCAATGGTTTAAAAACTGCGTGAGGCCCTACTCCCATCAGACAAACAAACGGACAGCTTCAACTGCACCAGAGCTGGGGTGCCTGAACAAAGATGGGTGGAGTTTTCTACCTCTGAACACAATCTGCATTCATTCACTCCCATACAACAATCTCAAGACTACACAGCCCAACCACAGATTATCAGCTCATACAACAATCAGAATACAACACAGCTGGTCCACCAGCCATCTCCACCACACAGAGAACATAACATACCTGAGAAGGCAAACTACAGAGAGATGCTAGAGTTGGCGCTTCTCAACAGCAGGGAGAAGAGAAAGCAGAAGTGTAGGAAAAGGGCAGTAGCTGGTTGTGATTGAACTCACTTCAGAACAGAGGCCACAACTGCGGTGATTGACCTAATTCTAATAACAATGTAGTTTCCTACTGATTACAAAAGCAAATCTGCCTGTTGTACTGCAATCTCTGGGATGCACAACGCAAACTACAATGCTTGTTTTTGAAACCAGAGAGGGCGAAATTGTGGGTATTATAAGGAGAAAAATATTAGAGTGCGGCAGTGTATGCCTTTTTTAGTCTTTATAAAATTGAGGCATCTTATGCATGCTATTATATAATTCTCCCATTTTGATAAGATCTTCTCCTTTGGATATAATTATCTCTCTTCCAAGAAATAGAAGACAACACTAATGGATGCGAGGTATGCTTGTGGCTTCTTATTCAGCATAACTAGATCCCATCCACTAAAGTTTAAAGAGGTAAGTATTTGTTATAATTTATTCTATAGACCAATCACTTGGAAAAGTTTCTCTATTCTTCATTTCACTGAATGTTTTAACTTTTCATGCCTGTATGAATGGGGTTGAAGTTTCTTATACTAGATAATGTCTTTGTTGTATCTTTGTCATATTGATTCCATTGGACGTCAAACATAACTTAATGGAAGTTATTCAAATGCTTTGCCAACTGAAGGCACGCCAACTTTTTATGCAACATGATGTGAAAGTATTCTCACATATTTGGTCCATACACTTGCACATCATCCTTCATAACCTAATGTTGATGAATGCAAAGAGGTTCAAGCTTTGAATGATCAATTTACTTGTATCCTTTCTCTTCTCTGTTTTATTCGTTGCTCTGTACAAATTACTGGTCTTTTAATTGCTATAAATGAGGATTCTACCATGGGATGATGTCTTGCTCACATCATCCTTCATATACCACCACGTTGTATATGTAAGATCAAATCTGTCCACCAGTTGTATTCCTCCTTTCTATGCCCTGCAGCCAAAATCATTTAAACCCACAACTCAGGTGTCCCACACCACAGGGAACAATGAAAATGGGACCCCAACCATAGGCTAGTGTTTGTGTGGTTAGCATGGAATGTATCTTGCATCAAATCTGTTCATCAGGTGGGACTCACTTGGATCAAAACTCAGGTGGCTTTAGGTGCAATTCACATTGTTCTATCCAGGTGAATTTTTCATGTACACCTGATGGAGGGAATGGATTTCAATTAGACAACATTGCATATGCCTAGAGAGCCTGAGTATTTTATGCGATGTGTGAAACAGGCATTGCAAATGATTTTGTCCCTCATCTACGGATTTATCTCCTCTTTTTTCTCCCATCCACATATCTCACCCAACACATTTCTATAATAGGATTATTCTCGAATGTGGTTTGTGGGGTCCAGTGTGGTGTAGGACCCATATATAATCCATCCATAAGGTGCACCCCTTCAACTTCACCCTACACCTGAAGACATGAGTATGGGAAAGCCCAACCACTAAAACATTTAAGGCAGAGCATGAGGCCCAACATAACTATTATACGCCATTCAATCCATTTGGAAGATACATCCTAGTCGGATGAATGGACACGACAAAAATAAGGCCACTCCAAAACAAAAGCGGGAACGTGAAATTACAAGTACGATGGTAGATCATGTTTTTGATAACTGAGCTCAACAGGTTTTGATATTTCATGTTTATTAAATTTTCATTTTTATTTATTTATTTATACATTACAGGTATGGCTGTACACGAACCAAGTTATCTCGGTTAGCTCGCTCGACTTGGTTCGAAACTGAGTTCGAGCTGATTTTTTGAGCTCGAAAAATTTTTCCGAGTTCGAGCTTACCCGAGCTCGACTCGACTCGGATCGAACACAACTCGAATCGAACCAGTTTGGTGACTCGGTTACTTTGATATTGATGTTGCTCACCAAGCGTTTGATGAAATGACTCAACGAAGTGTCGGCTGGTGGAAAAGAAGGTATGTTTCATCAAACGAATACTTTTTGCCTTGATTTTGATGTTACCTACAAGGTGTTTGATGAAATACCTGTAAAACTGATGTTGGTGTTTTACATACAGTGAGAATTTGAAGGTGCAGCTCATGTGTTTGTGAAAATGCTACACAGACGAGCTCGGCTCGATCTTGGCTTGAACTGGCCCGTGCTGTTGACTAAACCGAGCCGAGTTGGCCAGTCAGGCCCGAGGACTGAGCCGAGCCGAGTTCGGGCTGAGGTCAGCTAGTGGCCAAGTCGAGTCGAGCTAGGATCGACTCGTGTACACCTCTAATTACAGGTATGATGATTGATCATGTGTTGGTGGGACTTGGTTCATTCATTGAAGGCCACCGGACAAGATTAGAAGTTTAAACCATCCTCTCACTTTAACTGAAAGTTGGGTTTTTTTTTTTTTCTTTTTTCTTTTTTTTTTTTTAATGGGGATCATGGTTCATGGATCTGAACCGTTTGTCGGTTTGGACTGACATTGGATGGACCCACTCCCAAAAGACATTTAGGTTGTAACATATTATAAACAAATGTGGAAATTTTTTTAGTTGGATGTGTGTTGTTGTTGTATTTTTCTTGGTTTAACTTTTTTTTTTTTTTTTTCTCGCAATACACAACCCTTGCAACAATAATTTGAAGTCCTGACATGTATCATTGAATCATTGGCCCACCTACAGCTCAAAACCTAAGCATACATGAATGTCCTCTTTCCAATACCATATAAATTGTGGCCAGTCAACAGAATAACATGAATGAACAAAAAGTCCATGTCATACAAATTAGGTGCTGTTGTGAACAAGGTGTAGCTTAGAAATCACACAGGTCATAAGATACTAACATTTGAATTTGGCCTGCCAAATTCAGCTACTTGCCATTTTCTTTCTAACCGTACATTTCATGGTAACTCGAGGAAATATTAGGATTATCTGATAAGTGCAATTTTCAGGTTATACTCCATAATGGTACAACATTTTAAATATTTAATGATGAGTTTCTTTTTCAAAAAAAAAAAAAAAAAACAATTTTTTTTAGATATTCATAATTTTTATAACAAAGTATAAATATTAATTTTAATAAATTTCCCTAAAAATTCTAGAATTATTTATTTTTAAAATTTTGGAAGTGTTTCTAGCTATCATTGAATGTACCACACACATTGCATTATGAGTGGATGAGCATGATTTTTGGGGCAGGTCACATTTGCCATAGTTCAGTAACTCAAGAACTCAACCTAGCTCCATGCCTAGCTGGGAAATAGTAGACCTGGTCTTTACATGACTTGACTCGATATTTGTAGAAAGTTATAGTCTATGTATATAATGATTTGGGCCTTGGTCCTTACTATGCACGTGCATCATTACTGTAATTGAACTTCAGCACATTTTAAGTTTCATCTTATTCATTCCAGCATCCATTTGATCTATTTGGCTTTCTTTTAAAATGGATGATTTACTCAGAAGTGATAAAAAAAAAAATTTTTTAAAAAGAAAAAAGAAAAAAGAAAAACTCACATCTTAACATATTATAACTTGCTGCATCTCATTGTTACTGGGGTTTTTTTTTTTTGCATTACCCAACTTCCTTCCATTGTAATAAGTTATCATCTACCTCTCTGTTTTGTAGCATAGTTCCTGGATCATGACAAGCAAAATATAAGAGTGCGACAACGTATGCCATCTTTAGCCTTTACAAAACTGAGCCATCTTATGGATCCTATTATATGTTTCTCCCATTTAGATAAGATCTTCTCATTTAGATATATTTATCTCTATTCCCTGAAGTAGAAGATAACTCTAAAACCTCTTGGGTAGAACAAAGTGAACTTTGTTTATTGAAGGTCAGTAAGGGTATCACTAGTTTTTATATTCTAGTTATTTCATGTTATGAAATATTAATACATGTAACAACTAATTCTCTAAAATTGTTAAGATTTTCTGCAATCCAGTTACCATATAAAGTTTGCTTTCACTGCTAATATGCCCACTTTGTTTCTCTTCATTGTTTTTCTCTCTGATTTTACATTGCAGGTATTTGGCATTAAAACCATGTGAAAAGCTTTTTACCACTTAAAGATGCTCATCTGCACCCATGGATAGAAAACATATTGGAAATACTAAAGACCATACTTTCTTTTGGAGAGATTTCAAAGGATACAAAAATCAAGGTGTTGTAGGTCTACTATCACGAATAACAAATTTCACCTCTTGGCGATTGCCATCCTTACCTTCATTTTACATTTGTAATTTGCATATGAATTATCTCTTGTTTTAAGTGGCTGGAAGTAGAATTATACCAAAGGACTTTCTCATCTTGCAGTACTGTGGACAAGACCCACCAAAGGCTCGCTTCAGTAAAAGTTGTCATGTGCTTGTCAAAGTACTTGTTTAAAAAAATACCAATTGATGTCTTTTATTTGACTTTAAGATCATCACATGAGCTTTTTTTTTTCATGCGGAAGTTTGTTGCAAATGGTTGTTTACTTAGCATTGTATTCCCATTCTTAGTATAAAAATAAAATGTATTGATTGTTCCATTGCCTTTTGTTGTCTAAAAACAGATGATGTTTGCTTATACAGAGATTTTAATATCTTTCCCACTAGTTGCAACTGACTTTATCTTGGCATGCAGGATGTTTACCCACAAGCTAGGAAGCTATTCCTCAGCAAAGTACTCCAATATATGAAGGAAAGGCTTCTGGATGCGAAGTATGCTTGTGGCTTCTTATTCAACATAACTGGATCCCATCCACTTGAGTTTAAAAAGGTAAGTATTTGTTATAATTTATTTTATAGACCAATCACTTCGCAAAGTTTCTCTAGGCTGCATTTCACTGAATGTTGTGCCTTTTCTAGCCTGTATGAATGGGGATAAAGTTTCTTATACTGGCTAATGTTTTTGTATCTTTGTCATATTGATTCCACATGACAAACATAACCTAATGGAAGTCGTTCAAATGTGTCACCGGCTAAAGGCATGCCTACTTTCTATGCAATGTGATGTGAACTCGTCCTCCACTTATCCAGAAAATATTCTCACATATTTTCTCCTTGCTGCACATCATCCTTCATGTCCTAATGTTGATGAATGCAAGGAGGTTCAAGCATTTGAATCAATTTACAGTTATCCTTACTCCTCTGTTGCATTTGTTGCTATGTACAATTTACTTGTCTTTTAATTGCTCTAATGAGGATTCTACAAGCCAATATCCAGTTACATTTAGATCTGTGTTCATATATATATATATATATATATATATATATATATATATATATATATATATATATATATATATTTCCCAGTTCTGTGTATGCAACTTGGGAAAATTGTGCAGACATGGGTGCTAGGTGTTGCATATTGATAGAAGTGTCTGAGCCTAATTTTCAATGGCCATTATATATGCCAAAATACAAGGGCCAAAAATGATTTCTGGATTTTAAAGAAGTTGCTTTTGAGAACAAGAAATGGATTTTAGTGTTGAGTGAGCATCTGTTTGTAGGAATGCTTTCCACATCCGTAATGCTTCTTAAGCTCTTTTAGCAAAACTTTTTACCCATAAAAAATAAAGGAATTTAAAGTTATGGATTTGCCTATATAGTTATGCTTTTGGTATAAAAGACATTGTTTTTTTTTTTTCATATAATATTCTAGAATTACTTAACACTAATGATTTTACACGTAAATAGGTCATACATTATACGTGAGATGCATTGTAACCTGTCCTCGTTGTTGTTTTTTTTTTTTTTTTTTTTTTTTCTTTTGGTGACTCCATTGATTGAGAACAATGCTATACACAAATTTGGGTGGGTGCCACAAATTTTTTTTGTCCCTCATCTATCATATAACTCCACAGCAGAAGTAAAACATTATAGAGAAGACAAAATAGAAAACAATCTAAAACCACTAAAAAAGGCAAGAACAAATCATAGTTGTCCACAACAAACCTCCCACGCTCAACTGCACTGGAACAGCAGCATCCACATTGCATAGAACCCAATTCAATATCATCTGCTTTATCCAACATCCTCTGCTGTCTCTCAAAATAGACCCCACACTGCAGCTGCAAGATCAGGACAAAGCAATAGGAATTGGAGCATCTGACTTCATGGTAGCTTAAGTGTGCTATTGTCTGTTATATGATTCTGGAAGTTGTTGGCTTTTATTTTCTAGGATTTGGAAGGTTTGCTTAAAAGTGTACATGGTGTAAGATTATGTTCATTAGTGGCGTTGTCATAGAAACATTAGCAATTAGATGCAAGCTACTTGCATTTGATACTAGAAGTACTTACAAATATATGCATTTTGGGCATGCCGCCTTGTGTCCCACATGATTTGTGTAAATCAAATATAAGTAGTTTGCATATATATAAATAGGTCATAAATTATGTGCAAGGATTTTGCCTCAATTATTATTATAATTATACATAATAGCTCGTAAACAATTTTAAGGTAGATAGTCTTTGGCTTCTATTTTCTCTGATTTGGATGAGTTAAATATCTTCAAGGAATACATATTATGTATAAGTTTGGGATCACAAGCTTTAATCGGTTTTATTCATTAAAAAAATTGCAATCAGATTCAAGCTACTTGCATTTGGTACTGTGAATACTTACAATTATATGCATCTTAGTCATTTGTCCTTCCGTCTCCCATGAATTTTGCTGCATTGATACATGGCACTAGAAAAAAATATATGCTCCTAAGGTCACATTGATTTTGAAATGCAAATGCATGTCAGAGTATACTTCCCTTACTCTGCCTGAAAATGCAAGGTTAACCTGTGTCCTTGAGCCAACCTAGCCACCTCTATTCCTTCTGGACCAGCCATCTTTTTTCTTTTTTTCCTTTTGCCAATGTAAGCTCTGTATTTTTATTTTTTTAAGGCAATTGCATTTGTTTCTTTTTTGTGCCGATGCACGTATGTGAAGGTGGGCAATCCGGTGTTTCCCAATAGGGGAAAAGGAAAGTCTTTCTACAATACTATCTTTTCAAGTATAATGGGAAAGGTACTGATGGTATGTTTGGTTGGGTATGCAAATCCACATGTTCTTGTCATAAGTTATTTATCTGATTCAAGGTTTTGGTTTTATGTTCTACATTATGTGCCATTTCATGTTACTATATTCTTAACTTCCTGTTTAAGTTTTCTCACTTTTCAGTTGATGGTAGTATTCAAACAATATTGACTGGCCAAATAATTTCCTAGATAAACAGTAAGTGTTTTGTTTGACATTATGATTTTGTGGAACTTACAACATATAAGCATTTCCTTAAAAAAAAAAAGAAATAAAAAAGATATGTAGTGCGTGTTGGCTGTTACGTACAATAGTTGTCAGTATTGGAGAACCTTGGGTAACAATATTTAATCAATCACATCTCTATGTGTTGGTTGGAGATGTCTCTCTTTTCCACCTTTTATTCTTAGACAAAATTCTGTTACTAGTTAAAGATTACTGCTCCCAATTCCCAAGACAGAAAGTGCGCTACTGCCAAATCATGATTGAAATAATAGTAGGACCTTGTTTCCACTTCAATCATGTTGTGCCGTAAAAGGCTGGAAAGCAGAAGATTGCTCAGTGTGGGGCCATCTTCCTTGTTGCCTAAACCGAGGGCGTTAAATATGCTTGATAAGCCTTGTCAAGCACAACTTGGGGGCACACTCAAACACGCCCTGAATCATTATAATCTTGAACTCCTGGTTCTTTTACTTGGGATGGCTCATTTTATTTTATTTTTAATTTTTTTTTTTCGGTTTTTGTTTTGTTGTTGTTGTTGTTTTGTGTGTGTGTGTGTGTGTGTGTGTGTGTGTGTGTGTGTGTGTGTGTGTGTGTGTGTGTAGGGATAGCTCAACTTCATGGCTTCTTATCATGGAAGTTAAAAAATTTAGATAATAGGAAGCTGAGTTGCTAGGATGGACTTGTTTAATACCGTATGTATAGTAAACTCTACCATTGTTACCTGCAAGTTTTATGAAGGTGTTGTGCAATCTTATAACCCGGGAAAGAAGAAACATGTGGTAAACTATGAGACTTGTGTACTTCTCTTAATTATCCCTGCCCAAAGTGTCCCCTTTCTTGAAGAATTACTTGCTGAATGATATTTGCTTCAAAGATACTATACAACGATGGAGATGTGGAAGTTCTCCAGTTAGATAAGGAGCAGTGGGAGGTTATTAGTGAAGGTTCCGAGCCTAGCAAGGTATTGATCTATCTATTATAGAGCAATACTTTCTTATTTGGCTAAATTGCAATTTTTTAGCACGGAATATAATGTGTTCAACCTTTTTCCAGCAACTTAAATCATCGAATGTTTCCCCATCCAAAGGAATGTAAGTATCACTACCAAAAGCTTTTCTTTCCATGATTCAGTTTTGTGTCATTTTAGTTAATTAAAATACAGTTTGGGCAATATATGGTCGATATGATGCACGGATTAGGAGTTTTGAACCACAACATTATAGAAACAGATACGAGGGTCCTGAATGGATCTGCTGTGTGGGATGCTTTGCCGATTTTGAACTCATCCGAAAAGCTTCTACCTTTCTTCTTGTTCAAACTAGTTTGAGTGCTCTTACTTCCTAGGAGTTCATACTCGTAACATTTTGGAAATGCTGAATCACTGCTCCTACACCCAAATCCACCATTGCTTTCTCTTCCACTTTATGCAACTAACTAGTGCCAAGCCCGTTGTCATTATAGTGGGGAGTATAATGTGATTTCATACCCCGACTGACCCAGTGTTCGAAATATCAATACTATCGGCTGATATTATCGGTATCGCACCACGACGAGACGATATACTCCCGATAACGTCCGGAAGATACAAAAAAATCCCAAATCCAGATATCGGCCGATATTATCGTCGATATCGCACAATATCGACCGATATCGCGCCATTTCCTCTCGGGTCCCACTGTAGCTAACTACCCGCACACACCATAAAAATCGGATCCGAGCAATGGAGAATCCAAAAAAATAAAAAATAAAATGAATTACAAAAAAAAAAAAAAAAAGAGATTTGAGGATCGGCCTTCCGGAACGAGATTTGAGGATTGGCCTTCCGGAACGAGATCCGAGCAATCCGTATTAGAGGTGTGCAAAATGGACCCGATCCGGCGGATCCGACCCAAACCGCCCCGATCCGCCCCGATCTGAACAGAACCGATGGTATGGATCGGTTAGGTTCGGGTACGACCGGGCATATCCGAATGATATTCGGATCGGATTCGGGTAAACGGTATATCCGACCGAACCGAACCGAAATCCGAACCGAATGAATCCGATTCGGACCTATCCGGAGTGATTTTTATCTATCTTTAACATATATATTTATCTTATACTTTTTGCTGTGGTATGGTCTACCTAAGCTTTGGATATCCATCAATTTTGAGTTCAACGACTAAAATTATATGAAAAAATGAATGGAAAGTGTGGATAAACCACATGCATTCACGGTGGGCCCTAACAGAAATTACTCGGTAGGATAACAAGATAACATATCCTGTAGTTTGGAAGCGTATTGCGTACCGAGTAACTGAATCCGCTGAGCGTACTGAGTAAACTCTGTGGGGTCCACCGTGATTTATATATTTTATCCATTCCTTCCATTCATTTTATATGATAATTTTAGGGCTTAAGCCCAAAAATGAAGCATATCCGAATCTCAAATGAACCACACCATGGGAAACCGTGTGAATTGAAAGTCTACCATTGAAAAATTCTTGGGGGCCACAGAAGCTTTGGATCAAGCTTATATTTTTATTTTCCCTTCATTCATGTTGGTATGATGTTATGAACAGGTTAGATTACAAATAAAAATCACTGTGGGGCTAAGCAGGGTTTCAACGGTGGAAATCATTATTCCCATTGTTTCTTATGTTATGTTACACTCGAGCCATTTATATTCTTCAAATTTGGGCCCATCCCCTTAAATGAGGTTTAAAAACGAATGGGCGACGTGGATAGACCACATACATTCCATGTGAGCTCAACTGAGCTTACTCGGTATGATAAGATGTATGTATATACATTCACGAGTGTAGATACAGCTGTATCCTGCAAGACGTGCCGTGCACGGCATGTCAACAGACAACACAACAGGCAGGGCTACTCCGCCTGATACCATGGCTGGTGGTCAGTGCTCCGTGGGACCCACCATGATGTGTGTGTTTCATCCATGCCGTCCGTCTATTTTTAGAGATAATTTTACAGTGTTAGACCAAAAATGAAATATATCCTGATCTCAAATGAACCACATTATAGGAAACAGTTTTGAATGAGTGTCGACCATTAAAAACATTTTGGTGGCCATAAAAGTTTTGGATCAAGCTAATTTTTGTTTTTTCTCTTCATCTAGACCTGTATGACCTGACCTGTATGACCTAATCAACAGATGATGTCAAATAATTAAATAAATAGTACAGAGTGAACCTTGGGATTTAAGGGTTAATTTCCAATCACTATTGTTTTCATGTGGTGTGGACCATCTGAGATTTTTATACCTCTAATATTCGGGAAAAAGCCCCAAAATAATCTTTAAAAATAGATGAACGGAATGGATAAGACATATACATCATGGTGGGCCCACAGAGCACCGACCATAAGCCACAGGGTGGGTGGCGGGGGAGTAGCGACTAGCGAGTAGCGATTCCGTTTCCCAACACAGAACTTACCGCTATAGATACGTGTCGTGCATAGAGAAGCGGAGATGCGCCTCGAGCTCCGAGTTGTACGAACGGTTCAAATAAGATCAAGATTATATGGGCCCACAATAATGTATTTATTATATCCACACCGTTCATCCATTTTTTACGGTTATTTTAGAGCATCTGAAAAAAAAAAAACCATAAATTCAACTCGACCCGAACTATAACTTATCTGATCCGACTCGGTTTTTCTAGCCGAGTCAGACTCGGTTCGGGTCAAACTAACAGTACATCTGATCGGTTTCGGGTAAGATGTGCCGGATCCGGGGCCGGATCGGATCGAATTCGGATAAACCCATATATATTTCGGGTAGGATCGGGTTGGACCCAATCCGATCCGACTCGGTCCGATGCCTAGCTCTAATCGGTATCGCACCACGGCGAGGAATCAGGCCGGATCGACCTTCCGGAACAAGATTTGAGGGGGTGGAGAGGATCGGCCTGCGTGGATGGAGAGATTTGAGGAAACGAACCCTAAAATCTCGAGGGCAACTGAAAAGAGGGGTGGGCGGTGAAATCGGGTTGCGTACTGAGTTACACAGTACGCTTTTATCGTACTGAGTAAACTTTGTAGGGCCCACTGTTTGGTAGATGGTTCATCCACGCCGTCCATCAGTTTTTCCATATCATTTTAGGGGTTGAGCCTAAAAATAAAGTATATCAAAATCTCAGGTAGACCATACCAAAGGAAATAGTGTAACTATTGATTTCCACCGTTGAAATATTTATAAGGCCCAAATGAAGTTTATTTGTCATCCAAACTGTTCATAATATCACAAAGACATGGATGAATGGAAAAAACAAATATCATCTTGATCTGAAACTTCTGTGGGCCCCCAAGAACTTTTCAACGGTAGACTTCAATTCAAACTGTTTCAGGTGGTGTGGTCTACTTGAGCTTGGATATATGATTAATTTTTTTTCAAAAAACCTGAAATTATATGATAAAATGGATTGACGGATTTGATAAAATGCATGAATGACAGTGGGCCCCACAGTGTTTACCTTAGTACACAGTTGGCCATCTGCTTCGGCAGATGGAAACAGGATTGCATACTAGTTACTCAGTACGCTTTTGTTGTACTAAGTAAACTCAGTTGGGTCCAGCTTGAATGTATGCAGTTTATCCAATCCGTCCATAAGGTTTTTCACATAATTTTACCCGTTGAACCCTAAATTGAACCATATTTACAACTCAAGTGGTCCAAATTACAGGAAACAGTTTTGAATGAACGTTGACCATTAAAAACGTCGTGGGAGCCATAAAAGATTTAGAACAACCTGATTTTTATTTTTTCACTTCATCTGGGTCTTTAGGACCCAATCAACAGATTGGATGTGAAATAAACAGTACAGTGGGCCTTAGGAGGATTTTAATGGTGCATATCCAATCATTATTGTTTTCCTTTGGTGTGGTCCACCTTAGACTTATATCCCTCAGATTTGTTGTATCAATCCCTAAAATGATCCGTATAAATGGATGAATGGAATGGATGAAACAAATACATTATGGTGGGGCCCACAAAGCACCGACCACACCAGTGTCAGGGTGAGTAGCCAATCCGTCTCCCCCTATGACCGTCATACTGACAGGGAGCGTAGCCAGACGTCTACTGAAGTGACGCACCAAGTTCTGTGGGGCCCACCATGATGTATGTGTTGTATCTACACCGTCTATATATTTGGGTGTGTCATTTCAAGGCATGAGACAAAGAATGAGCCAGATCCACTGTTTTCGGGCCTTAGAAAATTTTAATGGTGGGTGTCACTCTCTCCACTGTGTTCTATGGTGGGGTCCATTTGAGCCTTGGATTTAACTCATTCTTTGGCTCGTGCCCTAAATTGATATCTTCAAATGAATGAAAGGTGCAGATACAACAAATATATCATGGCAGGTCCCACAGAACTTGGTAACGTCACTTCTGTAGGGCCCGCTACAGAACTGCCCGTTCGGAGCTAGGCTGGCGGGGGTAGTACGCAATCCGCGTCCCTAAGCAGGCACGTGTCGTGCGAAGACAAGCACTGACACTCCTCGAGCTCCGAGTTGTACGAACGGTTCAAAGGGGGTCGGTGCTCTGTGGGGCCCACCATGATGTATGTGTGTCATCCATGCCGTCCATCTACTTTCATATATCATTTTATGATATAAGAAAAAAAATAAAGTACATATCAATCTCAAGTGGACCACATTGAAGGAAACAGTGTTGAATGAATTTTGACCATTAAAAACGTTTTGGGGCGATAAAAGTTTTGAATCAAGCTAATATTTATTGTTTCCCTTCATCTAGGTATTTATGGCCAAATCAACAGATTGGATTTCAAATAAACAGTACAGTAGACCTTAGGAGGATTTTAACGGTGAATATCAATTCATTATTTTTTCCTGTGGTGTGGCCCACCTAAGATTTATATCTCTATCATTTTTTGTATCAAGCCCTAAAATGATATGTAAAAATGGATGAAACACATACATCATGGTGGGGCCTGAGAGCACGACCACCACCATGACCATTTGGTGTCGAGAGAGTAGCCAATCCGTGAAATAATGATTAGTCATTTACAATGTAATTACACTTGAGGCAGAAAACCAAACATGCCCTTAGAGATTGTTATAGAGTATTATCCAAAAAAATAAATCATATCCAAAGATCACATGGACCACACCACAAATAGCAGTTGAGAATGCTTTGTCAAACGTGGTCCACTTATTATGTGCATTTTTTTTTTTTTTGAGATATTATGATTTAAAAGTGTGTATTAAGGGCCATTTTAACAATCCCCAAAGTTTTATTAAAAAGTTCAACCATTTTCCCAATGTTTCTCTATGTTTCCCAAAAAGTGCGATAAACTATGCGATACAAACGATATATCCCGTGCGATAACCGATATGTATCTGTATCTCAAGGGTGGGATACATTGTGCGATACCGATATTTCGAACACTGGACTGACCTATGTGAATATTTTGGTTTTTAAGTAATGAGAGGACTACTGGTGATGGTAGGATTATGAATCTTACTCTCATTGCAGATGCCAATTGACTGGTGTGTGCTTGTCATGGCCCAATGGCTAGGTCAGAGTGCTCATCTGGTAGGCCAACGGATTAAATTATTGACACTTACGATCATTATCTGGCATATGTGTGGCACACCTAATGGCCAGGTGAGCCATTTTATCTGTTCACACCAATTACTAGGTGGGGGTCCACCTAATGAATGGCCTGATGTATAGGTGGAAAGTTGGCATATGTTGGGGACTAGGAATAAAAAATCCAGTCTCACAAGTAGCCATACCAGGCAGGGTACGTGGTTTCGAGAATGTAATTTCCGTCATACATCTTGTACATTGTTGTTGCTACAGGTCAGCCAAGGAGGAAAAAGGTAGGACACCTGGTGCCTCAAGACGAAATAAGAATCCTTGTAAGAAGTATGGAATTCGTATGTTGTGGGTATTTACCTATCATTCTTGCTTAGTGAATTCTGAAAATTTGTGACATGCTTTCACCTTCTAGATTCAGGAGGAAAACGTCTATAAATAAAAATGTAAAGAATAGCCATAGTGGAATGTCAGAAAGCAACATTGGTGCTAATGCTAGCGATTACGCTGAAGGAAGAGCTACCCCTGAATTATCAGATTCTCACCCCGACACTAGTCCTAAAGTCAATGAAGTTAATTCAGGTAAAGCTACTACCACTTTCAAAATCAATGGTTTGTCTCTTGTTCACCTAGGGTAATGCAGGGGCATTTTCACATTGGGCTCGAGTGGGGTCGCTTGTGGGATGCAGGGGCACACTCGGGGTGGGTGTGGCCCACAGAGGAGGTCTCATGTTCGAGACCCCTCACTGGGGGTGACTAATGCACATTTCACACCAGGCTCGAGTGGGGTAGCCTGTGGGATGCGGGGACACACTCGGGGTGGGCTCATGCGAAGTGGGGCCTGGGCTATGAGATAGAGGGATTAATTTGCCATACTCTAACAGTTCAAGCTTTTAGAGCAAGTGGTTAATTGTCCTGCATCAAATTGGTATCAGAGCAGGAGGTCTCGTGTTCGAGACTCCTCACTAGGGGTGACTAATGCAGGGGCATTTTCACACCGGGCTCGAGTGGAGTCGCTTGTGGGATGCAGGGGCACACTCGGGGTGGGTATGGCACACGGTGGAGGTCTCGTGTTTGAGACCCCTCACTGGGGGTGACTAACGCGCATTTCACACCAGGCTCGAGTGGGGTAGCCTGTGGGATGCGGGGACACACTCGGGGTGGGCAACCCATGTGATTTGGGGCCCACGAAGGGAGTTCGGCCGAGGTCCTAACCCATGCGATGTGGGGCCTGGGCTATGAGATAAAGGGATTAATTCGCCATTCTCTAATAATTCGAGCTTTTAGAGCAAGTGGTTAATTGTCCTGCATCATAGGGAAATGTAAAATGCCCACAAGATGATAGTTTCATCCATTAGCTTACTGTTACTTGTAGTTGGTGCCAAATTCAATACATGTACTGCTGCCCTTACCCTTGCAACCTCGCTGAGTGTCATCTGCTCTGTGTTGTGGCTATGATGTTTGTTACATGCTCTTCACACCCTCACAGAGAAATGAGAATAATACTCTCTGCTGTAATCAGTGTAGCTGATAAATTTTCTTAAAACATTGATATAGCTACCTCTTAAAAAATTAATGAGTGGCACTTAACACATCATCTTGTGGAAGGATTTAATTATGGTCTTAAGATACGTACTAGTCACCCACAAATTCATCCTTGAGTTGAGTGATTCGTGGCTTTTACTCAGGGGAAAATGAGTTTATCTGAATCAACGAGTCTTTTAACCATGGTAGAGATCTTCTCTATTCTTTTGGTTTCTCATGTCCTGCTTTTTTCTTATTAGATGATTTTGCAAACGAACAAGCATCTCCTTCAGCAGCTGCGAAGGAGGAGGAACGAGAGGCCCCAGCAGACCTAAACGAATCAGACAAAGAAGAGACAATGGATTCTTCCGACAGAGGAGCTGCAGGAGATTCGGATGATGAGCCCCTTGTAATCTCTCTTTGCCTTCTCATCTTTGGACTAGATTTCTTAGCATCTTACTAGTTATTCTCCCTTGAATTTTGTTATGTTTCTTCCAATGCAGAGCATGTGGAACATATGAGGAGCAAAAGTAGCCTAAAACTTAGAGACTAGCCTTCTCTTTGAAAACTCAAATGTTGGATTTGGCTTTGTTGCCATTGTCCCAACCATGGTCTGTCGATCTGAGTTGCTGAAGGAAGATGGACGTTAATAAACTATTGTAACACAAATGCCACGGTAAGGGCCATGTATATGTAATTTCCACGGTTATTGTATGTATCATGCGTTTGTAGCCGTCTTGTGTAGAGTGGTTTAACCACTCATCTTGGATAGCTCATAGCGAAAAAAATACACATCCAACAATCCTAACCATCTGATTTGTTCCTTCAAATGGACCGTTGAAATGAATCATCTTGTGTGCGACTTCCAACTGTTCAATTGGTAATGTTGCTTCCCCTGGATTTTTTGACTTTGTCTGTCGATAGTAGGTCCATTGATCCAACTGTTAACGTCATTTAATCAATTTGGGTTTCGGTTAAGCGGTTAATTAATTGGATGGTCTGAATCAGGTGCATTGGCTAGACTAGTAAGTATTGAATTTCCAGGTATAGTTCATTCATTATCAGTTGCATTTTGCTTATATTCGAGAGGACAACTTTATTTGAGATGTGTGACAATTGTTGCTTTCTGAAGTGAGCCTGGTGTGAAAGGATCATTTTCACCTTTTGGCATCACAGTACTTCGGCCTAAAATTTGCTGTGACCTGTCATTAATACAAATGATGAATTATGTAGCATCCTGTGCATCAAATAATGTGTATAATCTCATGTGGGTCCATTATTTGTCGATATCCAGCCTTTGATATTAAGCTCCCACTATAAATGTGTTGTGCATCAGAAACTTCTCAGTTTTGGAGAGTTCAAAGCCTACGATTGGTGGCATGATTTCTATGTTTGATGGATTAACATCTTTGAACTTGTTACAAGAGATGAGCTGCTTGATGAGCTGCTTGTTGGATGATTGCATCAAAGTGCTATAACTAATATGGCCTAATTTACTATACAAAAGAAGAAAAGAACAAAGATTTTACTTGTGACAATGTTGCATACTTCATTGCTTAGAAAATGTAGGTTGCCACTCAGCACTCCTTTAGCGAGGTTTTTCTGAGTGTAAAGATCCTTCACAATTGAGGAGTGTCAGCATCATTATCATCATCTAAGTTTTATTCCAACTGCCCACGGTTGGCTATATGAATCTTGTTCCCCTATTTTACTGCCTTTAGTTAGATCATAAGTCATCTATATTTTCGTAACGCCTTCATGCATGTCCTTTGGGCCTTTTACAATGAGTGTAAAAAAAAAAAAAAAAACTATATTTGAAAGCATTGGAAAATTGTCAAGCTTGAATAAATTTTCTTTTGAATATATGTCGACTAAAACAATTGAAATAAAACATGTGAAAAAAAGTGGTGACTATGACCATGCGAGTAATAGGTAATGCAATGCCATCACCAATCCTTAGGCATGGGTTGTACTATCCATCTAGGCTCAAATTGAGGTTTGGGTTTGTTGTAGTTTGGCACAGGGGTTGAAAGATGAAGAGGAACTAGAAGTAGTTTGTCACAGAGGGGTTGAAAGAAGTTTGATAGGAGACAGGTGGAGCGTAAGGAAAAAAGTAGACATGATGGGTTACCAATAATAATTTGGGAGCCATAATGATTTAGAGAAATTTGTTTGAAGGAATGCATAAGGGCATATTGACTAGGTGGTTATTGTTGTGAAGGCCTTGTAGAACATTTATCCATATAAAAAGAGTTGTAAAGTGAAGGCAACTAGCATTGTTGTGATTTGTGGATCGACATATCTGACAATGCGGCCCGCGACAACTACAGGAGTCTTCAGTGTATGTAAAATGGCACAACCATTCCCTAAAAGCCATGTCTATAAGTGAATCCTTGACTTGTCTCAAGCCAGTTAAAGACCAATGTATATAAGTGAATCCTTGACTTGTCTCAAGCCAGTTAAAGAGTTGTCTGTTGAACCTCATAATATGATATGGACTCAAGAGGAGAGGGAGGTAGTGAAGCTTCCTCCTAGAGGAGAAGGGTCAGAAGCTCCAAGAATGTGGGCAGAGGTGATGTTGGTCTTAATAGTTGTGGAGATCATCTTATAGTTCTTTAAAAGTGATTGGAGCATGTAGTGGACTTCGTATGTGAATGACTGAGAGAATGCTTAATGATCACATGATTATCATATGTGGCTTTGAGATCGCCAAGGTAATCATTGATATATGAGGTTTTCTGCTTATAGTTTTGAGTGTTGATCATGCATTTACATGGGATTTTGACTATTGTGAGAACATCTCAAGAATTGCTATCCCAATTACATGGGCCTGTTCAAGTTAGAAAATATGTGCCATGATTTTTTTGGAGAAATGGCAGATAACAAGCAAGGAAAGCCCATGTAATCATTTTCCAACCATTTGGAACATTCAGGATTGGATATTTCCATTTCTCTTTATTTTGAAGAATGCTTAGTAGTCATAGGTAGCGATGGATGTTATATCCATATATATGGCCCATCATTCCCTGCCTCTAACGGCCTTGTTGGTATGGCCTTTCCAAATAAAAAAATTATCATTTTTTAATTTAGTTTGCATCAGTTAGAGAAGCGTGCTTAAAGACATATTGGGAAGGAAGGGATGCATTGAGGAAGAAGGAGAGCCATGAAGAGAGAAGGAATTATAGAAGTGAATAGAATGATTTTGAATAAGTTTTGGTGAATGAGATGATCTTTGGAGATGATTTTAAAAAAGAGAACGGCATTGTAGATGATTTTGGAGAGCTGAGGTGAAGTTTGGGATTAATTTGGAGAGTGATGGAATCAAAATTTATGGGTTTTTTCTAAATAGAAAAAGGAAAGGGAAGGTAAAGAAAAATGTGCGAACATAAAAGAAAAGTAAAGAGAATCTTATGTTTTGAAGAAATAGATGATCTTGAAATTCTAAATATGGACTTTAAAATAAAAATAAAATAAAATAAAATAAAATTTAAAAAGAAAAAAGAGTTAAACATCTTGAAAGTAAAATATCCAAGAAAGTTGGAGAAATAGATGAACATAGAAATTGTAGATCTATCTTTTATTCTTTTATAGCGAAACTTTAGGGAAGAATAGAAGAAAGGATATTCTTTGAGGGTGGTGTGGCTTGCAAGATGATTGCTATATATCAAAGGAGTGATAAGGTTTTGATGATTGGTTGTTTAAATACCATGAAGTCCTATCTTTATTATTGTAATTAGAAAGTGAAGAAGAGAAAAGAGAGGAAGAAGGAAGGAAACTTCCCTATTTTCTATATTCTTACTCAAGGCAAATATAATATATATATATATATATATATATATATATATATATATATATATATATATATATATATATATATATATATATATAAGGGTTATTTGGATGCAAGAAAAGCTGTTTGTAAAGCACCTTGAATTGGCTAGCAAGGTAATAATGCTAACTGGATTAGTTATTTTGTTTGTTGTTTGTAAAGCACTTTCAAATACAATGGATTTGCACATTGAAACATCTGGCATATGTAATCAAGATTGATGTTGGCACACATGCATGTAATTGAGATTGATGCATGTACGGAGCATTTTATTCCAAGTGCATTGAACTTGGGATGAGCTTGCTCATGTTTATTCCACCTCTTCACAAGAATCTATCCTTACTCTGTTTTTTTTTTTTTTTTTTTTTTTTTTTGTACAAATCTATCCTGGCTATATTCCACCTTTCAAGGGCGTGATGTCCTTGTTATTATCATTATTGTTTTACATACACTTATGCATAAATAGGTTTTAAACCATAGAGAAGATGTCTGCTCCGGACTGCACATGTTGGACACAACTTTGCTTGCATCCATACAACCCCTAAGAGTTCTAAGTGGTTCCATGGCCCGTGAGACTAAGTGAGCCAAACCAAATAGGCTATTAGACAAGGTTTCATCCTGTATCTAATTACATATTTTCCACGTGTACAATTTTTTAGTTTCAATCTACATTTACAATTCTCATTTGATACATTCAACAATCACAATATTCAATCAAAGACAAGTTTTCTATTCTCATCAATGACTCCTCCTAGTAGGACATTTGCACGGTCCACTCGATTGGACAAGATGTTTACCAGTTCTAGCAAACATTTCATGGACTACAATATGAAAATCACATCAGTTGGATGATCTAATCCATCCATATGTGCAACTTCATTTTATATTTATTTATTGCCAAACCATGGATAGGATGGTTAGGATTTTCTGATAAAATTGATTCTTTGGAACTATAAGCAATAGATGATGGGCCTAACAGATGGATGGCTCACTGCTGAATAGGCCTACTTTCCCATAAATTATACTGACTGTCCACTAAATAGTTATTGTTCAGATGGTATGAATCATCTTATTGGTGGGAATTTTACATGCTGGCCTAAGAAATATGTCTTGGACATAATGCACAACCCATATTGCTTGGTTAGACTGGCCAAGTGTTCCCTTGTAAGTAGAAAACTGCATGTTATGGTGCCTTGAGAGCAGATGATGATTTCCACACTTCTTTTTGGCATCACAAAAGTCCAACTCAAAAATCACCACTTAGTAACAAGTGATTACTCTTACACCCTACGTACATGGATGTGGGAAGGTGAAAGAACTTTGTGTGATGATCGAAAAATATAAAATATAAAAATGTACATAAAACACCACTCTTCTTTGTCTGAGTGTTTGCTTAGCCCATATTTGTACTATTCTTCATTTGAATGTTAATTTGCTTAGCCCACATTTGTTTAGAGCAGTGAGAA